>JASEVX010000004.1:42155539-42712052 GCA_031761405.1 Serripes groenlandicus
CTTTATTTGATGCACGCATGTTCAATTAATTGTATCTTTGTTATATCGATTCCTAAGTATTTCAGTTTAGGAGTAATAAGGAGGTGTACAAAATAATTATGTTACGAAATACCCAATCTCATTAAAATCAGACTTCTATGTACGATATTATATACGAGTGTGCGAGTTAAGATCTGGTTTTAATGAGACTGGAATTTACGAAATATAGAGGGTACAAAATAACTAGGGTACGAAGTTACCGTCTCCCTAATGAAATCCTGCATTGAATTCCTCATTACCACGTCACTTCGTATATTTTACGGCAATTAGAGATCTTTTTTGTTTTTGTTACGCGAACTAGCTAATTTTGAGTATATATATTAATATTTTATTTATTATACACACTATTGAAATCAGAGAAGCCATTCACCCTATTCTCACATTGATTTCGATATTGGTATATATATATTTCATTTTGTCAATCTTTCAGATAATTTAATAATATATTATTTCCTTAGTGCAAGTTCGACAAACTAAAGCGATCAGTGTAGTCAATTCACAAGTGAAACAACAAAGGACTGAAGCCATTTCATTGCAATCTCTAATTATAAAGGAGAGTATAATTGTCAAATAGTTACAATGAGCAATTTCTCCATTTGTCACACTGTTCATTATTCATTACTATAATTTATAGAGATTTACTATATTTTTGACTTGTTATGTTCAGTCCCTTTTCGCAGATTTATTGTAGTGTGGGAAATGATTTATAACCAGTATATTCTTGAATTCCAGACTGTTTAAAGGGCTATTTTGAAAATGTTATTGATAGAGATGAAAACATTGTGACAAAAGGAGAAATATCCAATTATAAGCAATTAAGTCACCTTTCAACACAATGTCTTCTATATATAGTCTGCTGCTAGGGTTTGTATTAAAATGCGTCTGCATTAGAGAAGGGTCTCCTTTTAACAAGATTTTCTTGCTCCATTGTTATTTCGTCTGATCCTTTCCATCTATGGGCATACATCACAAATTATTGCAATTGAAAACATTGTTAAATGAGCAATTTCTCCATTTGCAATAATATATCAAACGTCTACTGCTAGTGGGAAATTAATGCACTTGAATTTAAAATATCTATAAATACGTGTTTGAAAACATTGTAGCAAAACGAGAATTTGCTCATTATTGGAAAATTTCTTTTTTTGAGTACAAAGGTCGACTGCTGCATATGAGTCGGAATACATCAGCATATTAGAAAAGGTTACGGAAAGGTTACCCCGTTAAACAAGATTGAATAAGCATTAAACCCTTTACTACAAACGAAAAACTGGTTAGCCAATTTCAAATAATTTTGAAGCCTTGCCTTGTTAAACGGTATTTAGACAGATTAGGTATTCACGGACCTGAAATTGTTAATAAATGCAAACTTAACTTGAACCTTCGTTCCGTCCTAATATTTAAATAATCCATCACATTAAATACACAAAACTTCACTTTGCGTATTCATTTCACGTTATAAAAGGTTATATGAAGGAATATTAACTGCATGATTTTGGCAATTAATATTATTGTATTTGATGTTTGAAGTGTGATAATTGAGAACGCATGCTCCATGTAAACAGTTAAAGTTAAACCCTTATTTGTTGTCGGAATGACTTATCTACTCTTACCAACTGTGAAAGATGCCTTTATCACTTTATTTGATGCACCGCATGTTCAATTAATTGTATCTTTGTTATATCGATTCCTAAGTATTTCAGTTTAGGAGTAATAAGGAGGTGTACAAAATAATTATGTTACGAAATTACCCAATCTCATTAAAATCAGACTTCTATGTACGTATATTATATACGAGTGTGCGAGTTAAGATCTGGTTTTAATGAGACTGGAATTTACCGAAATATAGAGGGTACAAAATAACTAGGGTACGAAGTTACCGTCTCCCTAATGAAATCCTGCATTGAATTCCTCATTACCACGTCACTTCCGGTATATTTTACGGCAATTAGAGATCTTTTTTGTTTTTGTTACGCGAACTAGCTAATTTTGAGTATATATATATAATATTTTATTTATTATACACACTATTGAAATCAGAGAAGCCATTCACCCTATTCTCACATTGATTTCGATATTGTATATATATATTTCATTTTGTCAATCTTTCAGATAATTTCGTCAATTCGTCACCAACCTAGCTTCACGGACCTGAAATTGTTAATAAATGCAAACTTAACTTGAACCTTCGTTCCGTCCTAATATTTAATATATCCATCACATTAAATACACAAAACTTCACTTTGCGTATTCATTTCACGTTATAAAAGGTTATATGAAGGAATATTAACTGCATGATTTTGGCAATTAATATTATTGTATTTGATGTTTGAAGTGTGATAATTGAGAACGCATGCTCCATGTAAACAGTTAAAGTTAAACCCTTATTTGTTGTCGGAATGACTTATCTACTCTTACCAACTGTGAAAGATGCCTTTATCACTTTATTTGATGCACCGCATGTTCAATTAATTGTATCTTTGTTATATCGATTCCTAAGTATTTCAGTTTAGGAGTAATAAGGAGGTGTACAAAATAATTATGTTACGAAATTACCCAATCTCATTAAAATCAGACTTCTATGTACGTATATTATATACGAGTGTGCGAGTTAAGATCTGGTTTTAATGAGACTGGAATTTACCGAAATATAGAGGGTACAAAATAACTAGGGTACGAAGTTACCGTCTCCCTAATGAAATCCTGCATTGAATTCCTCATTACCACGTCACTTCCGGTATATTTTACGGCAATTAGAGATCTTTTTTGTTTTTGTTACGCGAACTAGCTAATTTTGAGTATATATATATAATATTTTATTTATTATACACACTATTGAAATCAGAGAAGCCATTCACCCTATTCTCACATTGATTTCGATATTGTATATATATATTTCATTTTGTCAATCTTTCAGATAATTTATAATATATTATTTCCTTAGTGCAAGTTCGACAAACTAAAGCGATCAGTGTAGTCAATTCACAAGTGAAACAACAAGGACTGAAGCCATTTCATTGCAATCTCTTATTATAAAGGAGAGTATAATTGTCAAATAGTTACAATGAGCAATTTCTCCATTTGTCACACTGTTCATTATTCATACTATAATTTATAGAGATTTACTATATTTTTGACTTGTTATGTTCAGTCCCTTTTCGCAGATTTATTGTAGTGTGGGAAATGATTTATAACCATTATATTCTTGAATTCCAGACTGTTTAAAGGGCTATTTTGAAAATGTTATTGAATAGAGATGAAAACATTGTGACAAAAGGAGAAATATCCAATTATAAGCAATTAAGTCACCTTTCAACACAATGTCTTCTATATATAGTCTGCTGCTAGGGTTTGTATTAAAATGCGTCTGCATTAGAGAAGGGTCTCCTTTTAAACAAGATTTTCTTGCTCCATTGTTATTTCGTCTGATCCTTTCCATCTATGGGCATACATCACAAATTATTGCAATTGAAAACATTGTTAAATGAGCAATTTCTCCATTTGCAATAATATTATCAAACGTCTACTGCTAGTGGGAAATTAATGGCACTTGAATTTAAAATATCTATAAATACGTGTTTGAAACATTGTAGCAAAACGAGAATTTGCTCATTATTGGAAATTTCTTTTTTTGAGTACAAAGGTCGACTGCTGCATTTGAGTCGGAATACATCAGCATATTAGAAAAGGTTACGGAAAGGGTTTACCCGTTATACAAGATTGAATAAGCAGTAAACCCTTTACTACAAAAGAAAACTGGTTAGCCAATTTCAAATAATTTTGAAGCCTTGCCTTGTTAAACGGTATTTAGACAGATTAGGTATGAGCAACTTATGGTTAGAACAGAACATATCTGCAGGAACAATAAAACTAGTTAAACAGAGAATTCGAGACAACTATATCCAAAATTGGCATGCAGTTATTGATTCATCTCCAAAACTTGATTATTACCGCAAATTTAAGATTACTTTTGAACTTGAATCATATCTACTAAATATTCAAAATGACGAACTAAGAAAACAATTAACACTCTTTCGAATTTCTGGACACAAATTAGCCATCGAAACGGGTAGATATTTAGGAATCGAACGGAGCAATAGAACGTGCATTTTTTGTTCGCAAAAGGTTTTAGAATCCGAATATCATTTTCTTCTTGTATGTTTGAATTATAGAAACATACGTACACAATATATATCAACTTCATGGCCTTCTATTTCTCGATTTATTAACTTATTATCTTCAAAAAGTAAAAAAGTTCAAATGAATATTGCAAATTATATTTCAAAAGCGTCTGAGTATAGAGAATATTGTATTAATCAAAATATGGTGTTTAGTAATAACTAAGAATTATTTGCCAATTGTATTCATTGAAAATGATTCTTGGTTATCTAAACATAATAGTACTTATCTGAAATATTATAACTAATTTTTCTTCTTTTGTATTCATGTATATAAATTATGTAATTGTAATGTATTTTACGTCATTGAGCCATATTCTTCACGTGTATATACTTGTAAATGGCCAATGGTACTTATGTGCCGACTTGCCTGAATAAAATTGAATTGAATTGAATTGAATTGTTAAAACATTAAGACTAAAACAGAGGAAACACATGGGTGTGAACAGGGAGTTCGGTTATGACTGAAAATTGTTGAAAACTTAAACCAATAAATCATTTGGTAGAACACTTACAGTTTCAAGTATATTTTTCGGCATACAGTTTATATTACATTGATATAAACATATCTAAACTGGCCCAGGGGAAAAACAGAGATAAACACATTTTATAAAAAAGTATTTTATGAAAAGACTCTGGAAACCTGTGCAGTCAAATCGCATATTAACCATTCCATAAGATTCATCAGCTTCATCAGCTTTGATGAATTGCACATTAGTGAAATACATAAAATCTATTAAACCCACATATTGATACTGAATTCGGATCGATAGAAATTGTAACTTTGGTAAATTTTTTCGATGTAACGTCAAATGTACATAAACAGTCGACTCGATGAACATACATAAAAACTAAATTCTTAAACCTTTCCCCAATTCGACTTTTATTTTAAAGTGGTTCTTTTCAAGAAATTGTCGCAAAAGAAGCAATCACTCATATTGAACCATTCCTGCTGTTCACACAACAAAGCGCTGTACATATTTCACTCGATAGATTAAAGTTCATACTTGCACCATATTTATAATGTGGAGTAAAAACATGACCATTTAATCATGTTTTCAAAAAAGTAGTATTCTGCAGAGGTTGAAAGGGGAAAGCTTTAAAGTGCAAACAATAAACATGAAAAAGGAAATTATCTTTGAACTACAATTCAACAGTATCAACTAAATTTGGATAAAATGGCAAAAAGTGACACTGAGCATTCTAAAATAGCATAACCGAATATTCTTCTTTTGCTGCAATGGTTTCACTCATAAATTACATTACTATTTTCAATGAATTTTTTAATGTTCTTCAATAGTAGATTGACAGAAATTGACATTGCATTGTATACATAAACTACATTTACAAATGATTGCGGACGTCTTTTAACATCTATGAAGTGGACAACTTTTGAAAACACTTGTAGCAGAAAAAAAAGGGGGGGGGGGGGTGGGGGAATTTATAAGAAGATTACTATGTGTTCTATTTGGAGAGAAGTTTCATATCATATCACACAAATAAAGAAATCAAAATTAAACTAAATAGTCATTGTATGGATAGCATGGAACTGTTTACGCACTTGTTAACAATGCTAAATGAAGTTTACCGTTACACCCGGTGTCACAAGTGTGTATACATTCAACATACAATGGCATTTATTCAAAGACTGCTGTTCAATAAATAAGAAAATGACAAGCTCTACATATGGGGAAAGAGGGGTCAAATTATCATTTATCGTAACATAACAAGAATTAATCATAACATGATATTTAAGAACCGTCAACATATTTATTAAAATCATTAGAAACGGATACAAATATACATTAACTAAATAAATAGTCATTGTATGGATAGCATGGAACGGTTTACGCACTTGTTAACAATGCTAAATGAAGTTTACCGTTACACCTGGTGTCACAAGTGTGTATACATTCAACATACAATGGCATTTATTCAAAGACTGCTGTTCAATAAATAAGAAAATGACAAGCTCTACATATGGGAAAGAGGGGTCAAATTATCATTTATCGTAACATAACAAGAATTAATCATAACATGACATAAGACACATTTAAGAACCGTCAACATATTCATTAAAATCATTAGAAACGGATACAAATATACATGAAACATTAAACTAAATAAATAGCCATTGTATGGATAGCATGGAACGGTTTACGTACTTGTTAACAATGCTGAATGAAGTTTACCATTACACCCGGGGTCACAAGTTTGTATACATTCAACGACATTTATTAAAATCATTAGAAATAGATACAATATACAAAAAACATTTACAAATGATTACAGACGTAATGACACCTATACGGTGACAACTTTTGAAAACACTAGCACGAAAAATGGATGAGCAATTTATAAGAAGAATACTATATGCGTTCTCTTTGGCGAGTTTCATATTACAGAAATCGCTTTCATCTTGATATTTTTTAACATGATATCTGCTCTCAATAGGAGACGCAGAAATTGACAATGTATACATAAACTACATTTACAAATGACTGCAGACGTTTTTTGACACCTAGTCTATGCAGTGGACGACTTTTGAAAACACTGGTAGCAGGAAAAATGGATGAGCAGTAAGAAGTAAGAAGATTAATATATGCCTTCTCTTTGGCGAGCGTTTTATATCTAACAAATAAAGAAATCGAAATTAAATAAATGGTCATTGTATGGATAGCATGGAACTGTTTACGCACTTGTTAACAATGCTAAATGAAGTTTACCGTTACACCCGGTGTCACAAGTGTGTATACATTCAACATACAATGGCATAAATTTATTCAAAGACTGCTGTTCAATAAATAAGAAAATGACAAGCTCTACATGTGGGAAAGAGGGGTCAAATTATCATTTATCGTAACATAACATGATATTTAAAAACCATCAACATATTTATTAAAATCATTAGAAACAGATACAAATATACATGAAACATTAAACTAAATAAATAGTCATTGTATAGACAGCATGGAACGGTTTACGCACTTGTTAACAATGCTGAATGAAGTTTACCGTTCGTTACACCCAGTGTCACAAGTTTGTATACATTCAACTACATTTATTAAAATCATTAGAAATAGATACAATATACATAAGACATTTACAAATGATTGCAGACGTATTGACACCTATACGATGACAACTTTTGAAAACACTAGTAGCACGAAAAATGGATGAGCAATTTAAAAGAAGAATACTATATGCGTTCTATTTGGCGAGTTTCATATTACAGAAATCGCTTTCATCTTGATATTTTTTAACATGATATCTGCTCTCAATAGGAGACGCAGAAATTGACAATGTATACATAAACTACATTTACAAATGATTGCGGACGTTTTTTGACACCTAGTCTATGCAGTGGACGACTTTTGAAAACACTGGTAGCAGGAAAATGGATGAGAAGTAAGAAGTAAGAAGATTAATAATATATGCATTCTCTTTGGCGAATGTTTTATATCACACAAATAAAGAAATCGAAATTAAATAAATGGTCATTGTATGGATAGCATGTAACTGTTTACGCACTTGTTAACAATGCTAAATGAAGTTTACGGTTACACCCGGTGTCACAAGTGTGTATACATTCAACATACTATGGCATTTATTCAAAGACTGCTGTTCAATAAATAGGAAAATGACAATCTCTACATATGGGAAAGAGGGGTCAAATTATCATTTATCGTAACATAACAAGAATTAATCATAACATGATATTTAAGAACCGTCAACATATTTATTAAAATCATTAGAAACGGATACAAATATAAATTAACTAAATAAATAGTCATTGTATGGATAGCATGGAACGGTTTACGCACTTGTTAACAACGCTAAATGAAGTTTACTGTTACAACCGGTGTCACAAGTGTGTATACATTCAACATACAATGGCATTTATTCAAAGACTGCTGTTCAATAAATAAGAAAATGACAAGCTCTACATATGGGAAAGAGGGGTCAAATTATCATCTATCGTAACATAACAAGAATTAATCAGAACATGATATTTAGGAACCGTCAACATATTTATTAAAATCAATAGAAATGGATACAAATATACATTAAACTAAATAAATAGTCATTGTATGGATATCATGGAAGGGTTATGCACTTGTTAACAATGCTAAATGAAGTTTACCGTTACACCCGGTGTCACAAGTGTGTATACATTCAACAATACAATGGCATTTATTCAAAGACTTCTGTTCAATAAATAAGAAAATGACAAGCTCTACATATGGGAAAGAGGGGTCAAATTATCATTTATCGTAACATAACAAGAATTAATCATAACATGATATCTAGGAACCGTCAACATATTTATTAAAATCATTAGAAACAGATACAAATATACATGAAACATTAAACTAAATAAATAGTCATTGTATGGATAGCATGGAACGGTTTACGCACTTGTTAACAATGCTGAATGAAGTTTACCGTTACACCTGGTGTCACAAGTTTGCATACATTCAACGACATTTATTAAAATCATTAGAAATAGATACAATATACATAAGACATTTACAAATGATTGCAGACGTATTGACACCTATACGGTGACAACTTTTGAAAACACTAGTAGCACGAAAAATGGATGAGTAATTTATAAGAAGAATACTACATGCGTTCTCTTTGGGGAGTTTCATATTACAGAAATCGCTTTCATCTTGATATTTTTTAACATGATATCTGCTCTCAATAGGAGACGCAGAAATTGACAATGTATACATAAACTACATTGCATGCAGTGGACGACTTTTGAAAACACTGGTAGCAAGAAAATGGATGAGCAGTAAGAAGTAAGAAGATTAATAATATATGCATTCTCTTTGGCGAGTGTTTTATATCACACAAATAAAGAAATCGAAATTAAATAAATGGTCATTGTATGGATAGAATGGAACTGTTTATGCACTTGTTAACAATACTAAATGAAGTTTACCGTTACACCCGGTGTCACAAGTGTGTATACATTCAACATACAATGGCATTTATTCAAAGACTGCTGTTCAATAAATAAGAAAATGACAAGCTCTACATATGGGAAAGAGGGGTCAAATTATCATTTATCGTAACATAACAAGAATTAATCATAATATGATATTTAGGAACCGTCAACATATTTATTAAAATCATTAGCAACTGATACAAATATACATTAAACTAAATAAATAATTGTATGGATAGCATGGAAGGGTTACACACTTGTTAACAATGCTAAATGAAGTTTACCGTTACACCCGGTGTCACAAGTGTGTATACATTCAACATACAATATACAATGGCATTTATTCAAAGACTGCTGTTCAATAAATAAGAAAATGACAAGCTCTACATAATTGGGAAAGAGGGGTCAAATTATCATTTATCGTAACATAACAAGAATTAATCATAACATGATATTTAAGAACCGTCAACATATTTATTAAAATCATTAGAAACGGATACAAATATACATTAACTAAATAAATAGTCATTGTATGGATAGCATGGAACGGTTTACGCACTTGTTAACAATGCTAAATGAAGCTTAATGTTACAACCGGTGTCACAAGTGTGTATACATTCAACATACAATGGCATTTATTCAAAGACTGCTGTTCAATAAATAAGAAAATGACAAGCTCTACATATGGGAAAGAGGGGTCAAATTATCATCTATCGTAACATAACATGATATTTAGGAACCGTCAACATATTTATTAAAATCAATAGAAATGGATACAAATATACATTAAACTAAATAAATAGTCATTGTATGGATAGCATGGAAGGGTTACGCACTTGTTAACAATGCTAAATGAAGTTTACCGTTACACCCGGTGTCACAAGTGTGTATACATTCAACAATACAATGGCATTTATTCAAAGACTGCTGTTCAATAAATAAGAAAATGACAAGCTCTACATATGGGCAAGAGGGGTCAAATTATCATTTATCGTAACATAACAAGAATTAATCATAACATGATATTTAGGAACCGTCAACATATTGATTAAAATCATTAGAAACAGATACAATTATACATGAAACATTAAACTAAATAAATAGTCATTGCTATATGTGTTCTCTTTGGAGTGTTTCATATCATACACATAAAGCAATCAAAATTAAATAAATAGTCATTGTATGGTTAGCATGGAACTGTTTACGCACTTGTTAACAATGCTGAATGAAGTTTACAGTTACACCCGGTGTCACAAGTTTGTATACATTCAACATACAATGACATTTATTTAAAGACTGCTGTTTTAGAAATGACAAGCTCTGCATATATGAAAGGGGTTCAATTATCATTTATACTTTTGTAAATTATTGATCTTCATTAGATGGAGAAAATAAAGATAAATAAATTCTTATAAATTGCTCATATTTTCTCCATATAATGAAGATCAATAATTTACAAAAGTATAAAGACAATGTGAAAAACAAAAAGAACAGGGAAAAAATGCATATAAATACGAACATAATACAATTGTACATGTATGTTGCTATGTAAATACCACTGTCCCCTCAAGCTGTCAGATTAACATGCCTTGTTTTTTTTCTGTGATCATACGATAAAAACAAACCCATATATGCTTTGCGCATGCATGCAACCTGTTCAAACCGAAGTGGAATTGTGGATTATAATTTGCCAATGACAATGAGACCCCTAATAGAATCCTTCACCGAAACGAGATGTGTTCAATAAAGGACAGACATATATTGAGTAATTATAAAATAACAAATGCATCAGGTAACTGATAAAACATGATATTAAATTCCTAACTGACCTAGTTATCCTTTTCTCCCAATGATATCAAGAGTTTGTTACCCTAAGTGGTTTACTGTTATTGCGGTCAATAATCACACAGAATCAGTCATCTGTATAATCTGGCATTGTTATCTTTTTTGCATGTCTATAACAATTCAATGAAGTGTGAAGAAAAATAATAACTTCGTTATAGAAAATGTCGTAGTCATCATGTAAAACGTGAACTAAATTAGTATTTAAACTAAACAGAGACCTCATATATTCCTGACCGTTCAAGGAACGTAACAAATTACATAGAATCATACGACAATTCGTTCAAACGAGTCCCTGCAGGTCTGAACCATAGCACAGTTGATCAAAATATGTTCTGTTAACATAGTCTTGCAAAACACAATACAGATCATATTTGTGTAACAGGGTCGATACATCCGATATAAATCCTGTTTTAATAGATATAAATCCTGTTTTAATAAACATAATTTGAAACGAACAAAGGCGTAGTAAAAACATATTTTTTGTTGAACAGTCAATCTATAACCGGCACAGCTGACCCAGGAATATAAGCTTATTCTTTTCTATCTCTGCTTCAATTGGAAGAGACCCAATTAGACCAAGAACAATGTATGTTCTTGATCTAATCTGTAGTCCCTGAATTTGTTTAAGGCAGAGTCGATGTGACCTTTCCAGGGTCAGACGATCACGGTCAGAAAAATCCTGTAACAGCTCACAGCCAAAAAGGTCCCTGGGGAGAACTACAGCGTCATATTTTTTTAGACTAGTCATAAGATTTAAACCATTTCTATGTAAGCCCTCTTTAATCATACCGAATTTCGATCAACATGTTTAATTATCGAGGTTGAACTGCTGTATGTGTTACAAAGAATGCCTAAGTGGACAAACTAGTCTTTCTCTTGAATTTCTTCGTTACCAACAAACCAGGACGGTGACCTGCGTGAAAATGCTCGCTTAAATTCTTTAAAAGTGACAATGGCGCACTTAGTTGGATTATATTGGAATCTCCATACACAAGAATACTGATGGCACATGTTGATCATATCTTGTAAGGATTTACTAGACAACGGTGACATATCATCTACAAAGGACGGGTCACAAAAACTAGACCCTTCTATGGCCTTCATCTTGATATTTTTTAACATGATATCTACTCTCAGATCCCATAATCTGAATCATATTGTCAATTCTTTATTATCATTAGATACACTAGTACCCACTTCCTCGAATTTCAGATTTTTTTCCAGATGGATAATGTTGCTGACTAATGTTATTAATCTCATTATTTCTTCTTGTTTCTAATTGTCCTGGGAATCTATCGGTTTATCATGTAGGTTACTGTACTTCGGATGTTTGATCTTCGTTGAATTGGTGCATACAAAGCGGGTACAACACCAGATTTGGGTAGCATTGTCAGGTGTTTAATCATCCAAGCCAAACTGAAAGTACATACGAAGTATCTCATATTATGCAATATTACTTAAAGATAAAAAGGTACATGCTTCTCTATACGTCCACATGACTCGATTGCAACGACATTTGAAACATTAAGGGCTTCCACTAGCTTTTGAAATGAAGTTATTTTGAAACAAAATGGTCACAACGTTAATCATGTCCATGAACCAAATTATGATATTCATTTTACTTTAAAAACTTTTCCCACAATGACAACATATCTGTGGAATACAACCTTAAAACACCTGGGTAAGAATATGGACAGCATCTGAAAATGCCAATTGAATAGCGTTGAAAACATTATTGTAAAAGGAAATTGCTGATGCTGAGCATTTCTCCATTTACCACAATATTTAAATAGTTATTTTTATCAGTCACGAAAACCCATGACATTTTGGTGACTAACATTAGCGTACCTATCCTAGTTTACCATGCAGTTGTCTGACGTCTGATCTTGAGATGTATGGATACACAAGATTGGTTTGTACGTAGGTTGACTTTCTCGATAGCTTTGGACTTTTGCAGTACATGTATATCCTCTAGATGTTACTAAAAATAAGGAAGAAAATGAATATGGCTCTAAATATGTTCATCTTATTCGATGAAAACGACATTGGACATATATGAGAACCATAAGTCAAGAGATTATTACCAAGTTATTGCCCTTTATTACTTTTTCTCCTCAGTACAACTGCTCAATTACCCAATAGGTTTTAATAAAACAAAATTGATTGCCATCAAACACAATTAAAAGAGCTCTATTTTCTAGTTTTAACCAAGACAATCCAAAAATGAATAAAACATGAATAACCCGATCCATAACATTGTCATTTATATATAGATGCCATTTCTAAATGACACCTAAATATGACAAACTATTACCATTTCCGATCAGGGCGGCTTTCTGGGTATTAATCACATTCAATGATAGTTCTAGTTTATTATTGTAATGTACCTAATTACTAGATCTTTGTTACATCTGTAAATTTACACTTTTTCTATCGAGTAGATTCACTGACTTGTAGAACAAAGGCAGCAGACGACTTTGAAACCAAAAATATGGCGGAAAATCATTTACCAGTATTACTGGTCCATTTAACACCTCACAACCCTGAATGTCAAAGAAGGTTTGCCATTACCAACTTGTAAGGTGTTTGGCATGACCTGAGCGGGGATTGAACCTACAATCTCTTGCACCACAGACTGTCGCTCGTTGTTGTTTGTGATTATATGGTCGATTTAAATCGGCTAATCATTTAAAATCACTTTGAATGTCACCATGGTACACATGAATCGCACAATATCTTCAAGCGAATACCCTATGAATGTTAGCTATCATACTCTCAACCCTATTCAATAATTATGTTTTAAAGGGCAAATATTAACGTATTAATACCATTTTTAAGGATTGTAGAAATGCATGCATGTACCATTTAAAGGATCACTTCGCAAATGAATCGCACAATATCTTTAAGCCAAGACAATAGGAATTTCAGTTATTTCACAGCGCTGCCTGGGTAATTTTTCAGTATTACTACTGTTACTACACTTTATGATCCATGTAACGATGACACTCTGGTCAATTTTATGTTTAACACAAGTTTAAACAGTATTTCGCTTTTATCTGGGCATAATTAATGCTTATTCATGATAACTGCAGGGGTAACTAACAGTACTAGGCTAGGAAAACAGACTTATAGTAAGTGGCATTCAAAACATTACCATAGAGGCGGGCGGTCTATAGGGAACGGATCATTTTGTTTGTCGTTTGTGATTACATGGTCGATTTAAATCATTTAATTTCATTTTGAATGTCACTATGGTCAATGTTATGGAGAGTGGCACTATGTAACAAATGAATCGCACAATATTCTCAAGCCAATACCCTATGAATTTCAGCCCTATTCAATAATTATGTTTTAAAGGGCAAATACTAATGTATTTGAAAGGGATTAACCCTACCCATCATGCAGACGACTTTTGAAAGTAATGCTTACCCCAAAACCATAAACACCAATGAGGGAATACCATTTTTGGGCGTTTCGCCACTATCTCATTGCTAACCTGCTTTCGAAAAGTCAGATTAAGGCTGCAACTAGTCCACAATTGATTTCCTACGCCAAAATCGAGTTTTGATTTGTTATAATCTGCCTTTTCAACTATTTCATTGGTTCGACCGAATCTCGAAAAACCCTCCGCTTGCATTAATCAATGAGACAAAATAGTTCCAACGCGTGAAACACTGAACTATGATTGACCTCAATGTCAGTGGTGTTAGGTAACATCGACCGTGCTGTGACCCAGTCGACTTATAAAGAGAAATGTGAAAATCACTGTAAATAAAATTGAAAGGAGTTAAAACCATTGTGGCAAAAGTAGAAATTGCCTACGATAAGCAATTTCTCCTTTTGTTAGCGCATGTAAGCAGAAAGGTTACATCCTTCATGGAAGCGGAACCCTTTCTTTTCATACTTGAACGTTTTTCATTATTTTACTCGACCCATTTTGAATAACATGCTAGAGATGAAAAATAATGAGTAAGTTTGCCTTACATCAAGGGGAAAAATATATAGTTGAAACCTTTGTGGAGAAAGAGGAAAGGGGTCACGATAAACAATTCTGCAGCCGTCTGCTGCACATGCGTCAACAAGCGACTGTAAGCGGGAAAGGGTTGAACCTTTTCCGTTATAGCTACTTAGTTACATACGAATGTTGAAAGTGTATTTGCAAACAGAGCAATTGCTGACAATGAGCAACTCCTCCTTTCCAAACAATGCTTTGAAAGATGATTTTTTTTTTAAATAACCTAGATAACGAAAACATTTGTCTACAGTTATTATTTTAACATATGTCCCTTTTAGACACATTTGACTCACCTTAAGTGATGAATGATAATCAGCAAGTTTGTCTTTTTCCACAATGTTTTCATCACTATTCAAAATAGGAAATAGAAATTAAATCTACAAATTTAGAGTTAATTTCAACAGTGATTGATTGGGGTCAACGCCGTTTTTAACATTTCCTCAGTAATACCACGGCGGCCAGTTCACCTACAAATGTATTTCCTGGTTTTCTCACACCAGTAATCCGCACAACAATCTTCACAAGCAACTGGTTGCTTTTCCACATAGACTTAACCCATTGGTGAAAGACGAATGACGCATGTCGCATCGACTTTTGTCAAATGTCGGAAAGAAATTTGGACGAAAATATCAACAAACACGAGTTATAACCGCAAGGTCATTATTTATTTTATAATTGAGGCGCTTCTAGCGATTTTGGGACAAAATTTATAAAGTATATTGAAGACTCCACCTCCGTCAACGTGTACTCTAGTCCTAGATGTATCTGTTGACAATTAAACTAGGTTTATACCATATATATATATATGCTATATATTTTCAACTCACATATGCCCCTATAATATTAGTGCTTTCATCGCTTTAAGAACTGTAGTGACCAGGCATACAGGTCAGACCCTGTTGTTTGGCGTTTCTCGCTGCTTACTCGCCGAGATATGTGCGATAACAATCAAAGTTATCTACATTTAAAAAGAGGCATTTTAAGCTAACTTTTTACTGTACTTCATTTAAAGCAGTGTAACTGACAAACAGAAAATTAACATGCATGTAACATTTAAAGGATAACTTCGCAAATGAATCGCACAATATCTTCAAGCAAGACCGTAGGAATTTCAGTTATTTCACAGCGCTTCCTGGGTAATTTACCAGAATTACTACTGTTATCCATGTTATTGTTATGATGTCACTCTGGTCAATTATGTTAAACACCAAATTTAAACAGTACTTCGCTTGTATGTGGGCATAATTATTGCTTATTCATGATAACTGCAGGGGTAACTAACAGTACTAGGCTAGGAAAACAGATTAATATTGAGTGGCATTCAAAGCCTTCCTTGCATAATTAACTAGATCTCGAGGCCAGAAATCCTCTGCAGCAATCGACTTTTGACATTGTGGCAAAAGGAAAATTGCACAATATCTTCAAGACAATACCCTATGAATTTTAAGCCATCATACTCTAAAACCCTATTCAATAGTAATGTATTTACTTTTGAAAGTAATGCTTACCCCAAAACCATGAACACCAAGGAGGGAATACCATTTTTAAGGACTGTAGTGACCACTGACCAGGCATAAAGATCAGACCTTGTTGTTTGGTGTTTCTCGCTGCACACTCGCCGAGCTATGTGCGATAACAATCACAAAGTTATCTGCTGATTATTAATTTCACTTTGAATTTACATTTATAAAGAGACATTTAAAGCTAACTTTCTATTGTACTTCATTTAAAGCTGTGTAACTGACAAATAGAAAATTAACTTTATGTCACCGTAGAAATGCATGCATGTAACATTTAAAGGATCACTTTGTAAATGAATCGCACAATATCTTCAAGCAAGAACGTAGGAATTCCTGTTATTTCACAGCGCTTCCTGGGTAATTTACCAGAAGTACTACTGTTACAACTCCTTATGATCCAAGTTAAGATGTCACTCTGGTCAATGTTATGTTTAACACCAGATTTAAACAGTACGTTGCTTGTATGTGGGCATAATTAATGCTTATTCATGATAACTGCAGGGGTAACTAACAGTTATAGGCTAGGAAAACAGATTATTATTGAGTGGCATTCAAAGCCTTCCTTGCATAATTAACTATATCCCACATGTAGATCGAGGCTTTCTGAAGCCTCTGCAGCAATAGACTATTGACATTGTAGTAAAAGGAATCAAAGCGCTGAAAGTGCTGATGGTATAGGGGCATATGTAAGTTGAAAATATATGGCATAGATAATATAGACAAACATTGTTGAAACAATACACAATGACCTTTAAAACAAACCAAACCAAAAATGTGTGAAGCAACACATACTGCCTGCCAATAACATATACCTTATTTATCAAAGTTTGACTCTTTTCTTGTATAAACAAAATAGATCAGGAAGGACAAAAGATTGACAAAAAAAAAACGAGCAGCGACCCTTAATTAAAATATTTCCAGTTCAGAAATCACTAAAGATCCACAATGTATATTGTAATCATGCTGATAAATGAAAGACAATCGAAAGCATACTAGAGTTATGTTTCTTCTTGCAATGCACATCTGTAGCTCTGAGTTCCCAATACACCTTAAATTTATACATTGGACATCTATTGAGACAATAACCGAAGAAATGAAAAAATGAGTTTACACCTAAAAAACCAGATCAGATTTGTGTTCAAAATATTGTATCGTTCTCCTAATCCCAATGTATATGTGTGACGACATTGAAATGGATCCGCGAAAAGAAACAAAGTTTTGACCCATTAATGCAAACCGTAACGGACAGGCGGATGGATGAACATAAAGTTACCTACAAACCAAGTTTGAAATGGATACAATGGAAATTAATTAAGACAATCGCTGAACTAAATAAGGTAAAAACGAGATAACTAAAATAAACAGACCAGAGTTATGTACCTAGTACTTTGCCGTTCTCCTGATTACACGGTATAAGTGTGACTACTTTAAAATAAATCTGCCATACAGTTACATGCAATCAATGACGGACTGACGAATGCACATTCAGACAGACAGCCGGCCGACGCCGGATTATACCTCCAAGCTTTACAGATAGAAAACTCATAATGTATTGATTACAGAAGACTGGTTTGATGCGTCTCCAAAACAGGACCGTACAAGGTTAATTTACAAAAACCTATTTAGACAACATTTCTAGTTTATTTGTCAACAGATACATCTAGGACTATATTACACGTTGACGGACGTCGAGTCCTCAATTAACGCAAATGTATATACATTATAAATTGTGTCCCAAAGTCGCTAGAAGCGCCTCCATTATAAAATAAATAATGACCTTGCGGTTATAACTCGTGTGTATGTTTACATTTTCGGCCAAATTTCTTTCCGATGTTTGCCAAAAGTCAATGCGACACGCGTCATTCGTCTTTCACAAAATTGGCTAAGTCTATGTGGAAAACGAGCCAGTTGCTTGGGACGATTGTTGTGTGGAGTACTGGTGTGGGAAAACCAGGAAATACATTTGTAGATGAACTGGCCGCCGTGGTATTACTGAGGAAATGTTAAAAACAGCGTTAACCCGTATCAATCAATGTTGAAATTAACTTGTCTCTAATTTGTAGATTTTATTTCTATTTCCTATTTTGAATAGTAATGAAAACATTGTGGAAAAAGACAAACTTGCGGTTTATTATTTATCTGTTAAAGTGAGTCAAATGTGTCTAAAAGGGGCAAAATTTTAAATAATAGCTGTAGACAAATGTTTTCGTTATCTGGATCGCTCACCTTAATTATACAATGTACTGTTATGCAAAACACATCAAGACAATTATTCTGAATGCAACCTCCAGTGTTAACCTTTTTTTTCCTGATATGACCCATATTCCAACAACATGGACTAGATATCATCAAGACAACATTCTGACAGATATAATTCAGGCAAACATTCTGACCAAATTTCTAGATGATGAGGCAAACAATGTGGCATTCAAAGTGTTAACAAGATTTTCCCTCAATTTGGCCTAATGACCTAGTTTCTGACCCAATATGACCCATATTTAAACTTGACCTACATATCATCAAGACAAACATTCTGATAAAGTTTCAACATGCTCAAGTTGAAAATGTGGCCTCTAGAGTGTTAACAAGATTACCCTTCAATTTGGCCTAGTGACCTAGTTTTTGACCCAGCATGACCCGTATTTGAACTTGACCTAGATATCATTCAGCTCAACATTGACTAAATGTAAAGCTGCTGAAGCAAAAAATGCAGCTTCTAGTGTTAACAAGATTTCCCTTCCATTTGGCCTAGTGACCTAGTTTTTGACCTGGCATGACCCATATTAAAACTTGACCTAGATATTTTAAAGACAAACATTCAGAGTGTTAAGAAGATTTCCCTTCAATTAGACCTAGTGACTTTTTTGTCTCATATGGCCCAGTTTCGAACTTGTCCAAGATTTAATGGAGATGAATGTTCTGATAAACTTTCATGAAGATTGGATGCAAAATGTGTTCTGATAAACTTTCATGAAGATTGGATGCAAAATGTGGATGCAAAATGTAGCCTGTAGAGTGTTAAGTGCAGAATTGTTTATCGTGAGCCATTTCCTCTTTTTCCACAAATATATAGTCCACAAGGGTTTCAACTATATATTTTTTCCCTTGATGTAAGGCAAAATTGCTCGTTATCATTCATCTCTAGCATGTTATTCAAAATGTGTCGCGTAAAAGAATGTTTATAGTAAAACGTTCAAATATGAAAAGAATTAATTTGAAACGTGTTTGAAAGCATTGTGTGAAAAGGAGGAATGGCTTGTCAGCAAAAGCTCCATTTTAAACAATATTTTCAATATTCGAACTGTTATAGTATCAAGGAAAGGGTTCCGCTTCCATGAGGAGGAAGGATGTAACCATTTTCCGCTTACAGACGCTTACAAACGCATGTGCAGCATTCGACAATCGAAAACATTGTGACAAAAGGAGAAATTGCTTACTTACCGTAGGCAATTTCTACTTTTTCCACAATGGTTTCAACTCCTTTCAATTAATTTTATTTACAGTGATTTGCACATTTCTCTATATAAGTTGACTGGGTCACAGCACGGTCGACGTTACCCAACACTACTGACATTGAGGTCAATCATAGTTCAGAGTGTGTTTCACACGTTGGAATTTTTTTGTCTCATTAATTATTGCAAGCGGAGGGTTTTTCGCGATTCGGTCAAACCAATGAAATCGTTGAAAAGGCAGATTATAGGCGTAGGAATTCAATTGTGGACTGGTTGCAGCCTTAATCCGACTTTTCAAAAGCAGGCTAATATGGGATAGTGGCGAAACGCCCCTATCCCAAAAATCGCACAATATATTCAAGCCAATACCCTATGAATTTCAGCTATCATACTCTCAGCCCTATTCAGTAGTAATGTATTTTAAAGGGCAAATATTAATGTATTTGAATGTATCATGCAAACGACTTTTGAAAGTAATGCTTACCCCAAAACCGTAAACACCGAGGAGGGAATACCAAGACCGTAGGAATTTCAGTTATTTCACAGCACTTCCTGGGTAATTTGCCAGAATTACTACGGTTATCCATGTTATGATGTCACTCTGGTCAATGTTATGTTTAACAGCAAATTTAAACAGTATTTCGCTTGTAAGTGGGCATAATTAATGCTTATTCATGATAACTGCAGGGGTAACTAACAGTACTATGCTAAGGAAACAGATAAATATTGAGTGGCATTCAAAGCCTGCCTTGCATAATTAACTATATCCCACATGTAGATCTCGAGGCTTTCTGAAGCCTCTGCAGCTTGCACTAACTTTCTGAAACAGGAAGTCAGGACTTCCTGGCTCTGAATTTTTGGAAGTCCTGGTCATAATCTTGGAAGTCCCAGGTGCTGCGTTGGCTTTTCCACATCTTGCACTTGTTTCCCTTCGTTTTATTTTTCAAAAACATTATCAGAAAAGCAAATTGTTACAAAAAGCTTATATTGCTCCTTTGTAAATAATGTTATTGTTTCAGTTTCTTTCATTACACTTTTAAACCAGTAGGTGTTTTATGCGATCTATTATGCTCAGTACTGATTATGCTATCTTTTAGTAGCATGTCATGATCTATCTAGCATAAAATTTATCAAAAAAATTGGCTTGGCCATGATTCATTAGATTCATATATATCATGAATCATGTTCTCAAACCACATGCATTGTGGTAAAAGGAATGATTTCTGATATTGAGACTGTCTGCAGTGCTTTCATTTTAAACACCAGTAAATCAAATTTTCTGCAGTGAGTTGTATTAACAAAACACATACTAAACTCTTACAATGAACATTTTAAAACAAATAAGTACAAGTAATACTTTCTTGAATGACATTTCCGATTTTCAGAACGTAGAAAAATGCACGAAAACCCATTACAATATTTATGTTCTTCTTTCGTCTTAAATATTTTTTATCTTCTAAAAAGGAATTAACTAAAATGGCCAAAAATGTTATTTATTTGTATAGGCAAGTCTTTTTTTACAGACGGCTCTGAATTTGATCTTTATGGCCAGAAAAACACAAAATCGGCAATTGAAAATAATTTCCTATGGATTCGTGTAAACAAACATAATTTTTAAACAGTTAAATTAATATAGGGACATTCTTTAATCATATCCTGGTTTGTTATCAAATTAGTTATTGAAATTGTTCTCCCCTACGCTGCTTGAAATGAAAAAATAGTATTGATTGGTGTGAAGTCGTTATCGAGTGTCAAATCTGGAGTTGGGTGGGGTATGGATTCTCGATAGCGATTGGCTTAAATATACCAATTAATAACTCCCACTGTCCATCATTGACACTTAATCAAACACAATACACAATGATTGCAGAATAATTACACAATTTCAACTGAAAGTATACACCCTGTGTTTTGATTGCCGGCGTATATATACCCTTAATTCCTGGACGTACTTGGACGTCTCCCTTGTCAATTTTAGGCGTACGGGAACGCTTTTCAGGCGTAAAAATGCCCAAAACGTCCATTAACGTGAGTGCTGCACCAGGCATACAGGTCTGACACTGTTGATTGGCGTTTCTCGCTGCTTACTCGCCGAAATATGTGCGATAACAATCACAAAGTTATCTGCTGATTATTAATTTCACTTTGAATTTACATTTAAAAAAGAGACATTTTAAGCTAACTTTCTATTGTACTTCATTTAAACGGGTGTAACTGACAAACAGAAAATTAACTTTATGTCACTCTAGAAATGCACGCATGTAACATTTAAAGGATCACTTCGCAAATGAATCGCACAATATCTTCAAGCAAGCCCGTAGGAATTTCAGTTAATTTCACAGCACTTCCTGGGTAATTTACTACTCCTTTTACCTTGTTATGATGTCAATGTTATGTTCAACAGCAAATTTAAACAGTATTTCGCTTGTATGTGGGCATAATTAACGCTTATTCATGATAACTGCAGGGGTAACTAAAGGTACTAGGCTAGGAAAACAAGATTAATATTTAGTGGCATTCAAAGCCTTCATTGCATAATTATTTTTTTTAGCTATATAAGCCCCGCCCCCTGGCGGCCATAGTTTCCGACCAATCAACTTGGCTTGAAGGAATCTGATAGAGGGTCACCCTAGAAACATTTCTACAAAATCATTTGAAAATCGGCCTGACACTTTTGGAGCAGAAGATTTTTTAAGTTTTCACTATAGCCATATAATGAAAAATAGCCATGCCCACTGGCGGCCATGTTTTTTGACCAATCAACATAGCTTGAAAGAATCTGAAAGTGGGTCACTTGAGGAACATTTCTACAAAAAAAATTGAAAATCGGCCTGACACTTTCGGAGAAGAAGATTTTTTAAGTTTACACTATAGCCATATAAGACAAAATAGCCCCGTCCCCCTGGCGACCATGTTTTACAAAATTATTTGAAAATCGGCCTGACACTTTCAGGAGAAGATTTTTTTAGTTTTCACTATAGCCATATAAGGCAAAATAGCCACGCCCCCCCCCCCCCCCCCCCCCTGGCGGTCATGTTTTTCACCAATCAACATGGCTTGAAGGAATCTGATAGAGGGTCATCCAATGAGCATTTCTACAAAATTATTTGAAAATCTGCCAACCAGTTTCGGAGAAGAAGATTTTTTAAGTTTACACTATAGCCATATAAGACAAAATAGCCCCGTCCCCCTGGCGACCATGTTTTACAAAATTATTTGAAAATCGGCCTGACACTTTCAGGAGAAGATTTTTTTAGTTTTCACTATAGCCATATAAGGCAAAATAGCCACGCCCCCCCCCCCCCCCCCCCTGGCGGTCATGTTTTTCACCAATCAACATGGCTTGAAGGAATCTGATAGAGGGTCATCCAATGAGCATTTCTACAAAATTATTTGAAAATCTGCCAACCAGTTTGGGAGAAGAAGATTTTTCAAGTTTTCACTATAGCCATATAAGGCAAAATGCACTGGTTACTGAGGAGAAGTTGACGCACGCCGGACGCCGGACAAAAGGCGATCACAATAACTCGCCTTGAGCAAAGCTCAGGTGAGCTAAAAAAAATACTTGCCTATACAATTAAATAACATTTTTGGCCATTTTAATTAATTTTCTTTTTAGAAGATGAGGAAAATTGAAGACGAAAGGAGAAAATAAATATTGTCATGGGTTTTCATGCATTTTTCTACTTTCTGAAAATCGGAAATGTCATTCAAGAAAGTATTACTCGTACTTATTTGTTTTAAAATGTTATCATTGTAAGAGTTTAGTATGTGTTTCGTTAATACAACTCACTGCAGAATAGTTGATTTACTGGTGTTTAAAATGAAAGCACTGCAGACAGTCTCAATATCAGAAATCATTCCTTTTTCCACAATGCATGTGGTTTGAGAACATGATTCATGTGAATCTAATGAATCATGTGAATCTAATGAATCATGGCCAAGCCAATCTTTTTGATAAATTTTATGCTAGATAGATCATGACATGCTACTAAAAGATAGCATAATCAGTACTGAGCATAAGAGATCGCATAAAACACCTACTGGTTTTAAAGTGTAATAAAAGAAACTGAAACAATAACGAGCAATATAAGCTTTTTGTAACAATTTGCTTCTAGATGATAATGTTTTTAAAAAATAAAACAAAGGGAAACAAGTGCAAGATGTGGAAAAGCCAACGCAGCACCTGGGACTTCCAAGATTATGACCAGGACTTCCAATATTCAGACCCAGGAAGTCAGGACTTCCTGTTTCAGAAAGTTAGTGCAAGCACTGATCCATGTTATGTCACTCTGGTCAATGTTATGTTCAACAGCAAATTTAAACAGTATTTCGCTTTTATCTGGGCATAATTAATGCTTATTCGTGATAACTGCAGGGATAACTAACAGTACTAGGCTAGGAACAGATTAATATTTAGTGGCATTCAAAGCCTTCCTTGCATAATTAACTATATCCCACATGTAGATCTCGAGGCTTTCTGAAGCCTCTGCTGCAATCGACTTGTGACATTGTGGCAAAATGAAAAGTTGCACAATATCTTCAAGCCAATTTGAATATGAATTTCAGCTTTCATACTCTCAACCCTATTCAATAGTTATGTTTTAAAGGGCAAATATAAATGTATTTGAAAGGGATTAACCCTATCCATCATGCAGACAACTTTTGAAAGTAATGCTTACCCCAAAACCATAAACACCATGCAGGGAATACCATTTTTAAGGACTGTAGTAGATCAGACCCTGTTGTTTTGTGTTTCTCGCCGAGATATGTGCAAACACAATAACAAAGTGATCTGCTGATTATTATTAATTTCACTTTGAATTTACATTTATAAAGAGACATTTAAAGCCAACTTTCTATTGTACTTCATTTAAACCAGTGTAACTGACAAACAGAAAATTAACTTTATGTCACCGTAGAAATGCATGCATGTAACATTTAAAAGATCACTTTGCAAATGAATCACACAATATCTTCAAGCCAAGACCATAGGAATTTCTGTTAATTCACAGCGCTTCCTGGGTAACTTACCAGAATTACTACTGTTACTACTCCTTTTACCTTGTTATGATGTCATTCTGGTCAATTTTATGTTAACACCAATTTAAACAGTATTTCGCTTTTCTCTGGGCATAATTAATGCTTTTTCATGATAACTGCAGGGGTAACTAACAGTACTAGGCTAGAAAAACAGATTAATAGTAAGTGGCATTCAAAACCTTACGTCAGGCATTACACATTGTTTCAAAGCTATTGACATGACTGCTACAAGCATGTACAGGTCTGAAATATAAACAAGATTACTATGCGACCATGAGCAATTTGTCATGTTGCCTTTGGGTAGAAGCCTTGTTTGTTGGAGTAAAACCCGCTTCTGAAATCATTAGGAACAATGGCTCTTTTTGACACAATGTTTTCAACTCGATTGACTATTGAATAGTTCATTCATAGATATTTTTGTAAGTGGAGAAGTTATAAAATTATTTCAGAAGTGTGTCTGAGATGACCAAAATAATGTTCAAACAGACATTGAAACCCAACAAAAAAAGCAAAACAATTTCCCAAAACATGAGCAATTGCTCAACTTGCCACAATTTGTCACGAAATAAATTGTTTGTGATGCCTTTGTACTCTGATGCCTTTGTACTCGAGGAACTTTGAAATCAGACAGTACATCATTGCATCAAACTCTTAACCCTTTCTTACATACAGGCGCTTCCCGACTAAGATGACAACTTTTGCCATAATGGCAAAGGAAGAAATTGCTCATTAAATATGTTATCAATTATGATAGATATGTAGATGACCTTGAAAACATTGAACAAATCTGTAGTGGTTGCCTTTGAAAATACCTGGAATACACAAATATGTGAAAAATCAGAGTGAAAGTATAATTATTAAATAATCTGAAGACATCTTTCAAAAGATCGTATCATGAACATTTCTTTTTGCCACATTATTTTCAAATGTACTCTCCTACAGATGTTTCAAATAATCATAACAAAACGAAAGAATTTGAAAATACAGAGGGGAAAACTGTGCCACATTAAGTCTGACAAAAACTTTTCATGCTTTCCTATTTTGAAACGTATCTGCTTAGAAAATATAACAATAGTGCCAATGAGCGCACGCCATTGCTCGTCTTTTGAAAAGTGGGTGGGCATTTCTGAATAATCATTAATATACAGTTAGTGTGGTAGTTCCGGATCACTGGTAGTTCCGGATCAGATCATTGTCTTTTAATAAAACATCCACAGAAGTAATGTTTACAAAATAATATACCTTGTATATCTAGAAAATTCAATCAATTTCCATTGAAAAACTATTGTTCCTTTTTATGAATTTATTTATCTATGCTTAATTTATGGAAAGCAGATTTTGTGAAGATGGAGATTATCTGGAGAAAATGATGTTAATGCATCATCCTGTATATATGTCAGTTTCGGATCAGCTGATAATTTCTTACTATTCTTCTTTTTTGTATGTGGGAAAGGGTTAAAATTATTATTTTTCAGGGGAGTGTTGCATTTGAACAAAGGTTATAAAAGGTAGTTGCATTAGCAGCATCATTTTTAGGGAGATAGTTTATTGACTTTCTTGTGATAGATATATTTTACTTTATGTTAATATTGTGATGGACCATGGAGGTTACACAGATTATCCATAAAAGTTATTTTCATTTTAGTTTCTGTTTTAGTGGTTTGTTTCCTATTTGAGCCACGTACAAGATTGAAAGCTGCATTTTTTTTTGACAGTTAAAATAGATTTTGAGATGCCCCATGACCTACAGCATCTCAGAAATCTCAGAAATCTATTTTTATTCAGTAACAAATCATGTGATCCAAAACACACTCACTTGATTCGGAACTACCTGAAAAACCCAAGTAAATACAATCAGTTCAGAAACGGAAATATTCATGTGTGATAAACAACAAATATGCGATGAAAGGTGGGATATTATGCTGTTAAACCTCGAAAGTCTTTTTTTAATTCTTACTTCATTTATTCAAACTATCACAATTTGTTTCGTTAGTGATCCAGAACTCACACACTAACTGTATTTCACAGAATTTGTTATGAGCAATGTCTTTAGAGAGATAACTTACCTGTCACATCAAGTTAAGGAACTGTAATTCCTTGTCAATCAAACTTATTTAATCCTGTTTAACTTTAGAGCACGAGTGTCTTTGTCAGCGTGTAGATACAATGAACAAGTGAAGCCTAGTGAGTGAACTGAATTATAAAATTCCCGCGAAATTCGTCTTGAGCCAATCAGAAAATTGTTGTTTATGCAAATTAGATGTTTCTTGGTTACCATGCACGTGAAATGTCTTAATCCTTTTCATCATTTAGACAGCATTTTACGCCCCTGCAGCAGACGATTTTAAAACAAGATAAATTGCTCATGTTTATTATTTTTTCCTTTTACCAATTCATCTCTATTCATCGAGTTTGCAGATATATTATGTGATAATATTCAATAACCCTTTTTCATATATATGCCAAATATGCAGCAGACAACTTTGAACATATTTAAAGTCTACTGCCGAAAAGAAAGTTTTAAACCGGGCTTATCTCTCTCCATCAATTTTGTAAAGTTAAGTTTATAAAGTTAAACACACCATTAACAGTACGTGAGTCTGTCCAAGCAATGTGAATAGTAAAGCTCAGAGCAGATTGAATCTGTTCAGCTTGATCAAAGCCTCTACATAATAATTTTAAAATGGTATTTGGGACATAGACAGACAGATAAATATTCTTCATCCTACATGTAGACGCATTTATACAATCTGCAGCATACAAATTTGTTAAAAAGCTTTGTGGAACAAAGAAAATGTTTTTCTGCTTCAGATTTTTTGTATATGGGAAAGACCTCTAAATAGTGCAGTCTTAGTCTTAGAGATGCATCAGTATTTTCTTTTGGCCAAACTGTTTTCAGCACATTTCAATAGTTTTCTAAGTCGTTCGCATCAGATGTGTTGTATGTGAGAAAGGGTTAGCCTCTAAATATGGGAGGATTAGGTCTATCCATGGTTAATTTTCCAATATTCAACTCAACTCAATTTGAGTTGTTGTAATCCGTGATATGTGTTCGCTCACCAATTAAATATCAGGTATTTAAATTTAAATAAAACCAAAGCACATGCAGACATATGCACACACCAACAGGGAAGCAGTCGGAGAAGTGACCTATATACACGACACAACTTTTCATGTTAGAGCGCATGGATATTACAGATTTAAGAAGTTTAAGTTGAACACCTAGTTCTCGTAATTTGTAGAAGAAACCGTCATGCCACACCCGGTCAAATGTTTGACGCGCATTTAAAAGGCAAAACAACGGTTTAATATTGGCGTTTTTAAAGTGCTGTATACTCTCTTTCAAAACGAAAGAAGTCATTCACCTACCCATGTTTGATTGAAAATCGCCCTGTAATGAATGTAACGGTTTATCAATTGACACGTGCAGTCCCCTGAATAAAACACGTTTCATATAATTTCAACAAAGACGAAGAAAGGGTAATGACCGGATAATTATTCGAATTACTGTCTCCACTTGTATATAAGGTCAAAATTATACCCGGTTTAAGAACTGTAGGAACATAAGTATAACAATGCACCAAATCAAATAAACATAGTACGTAATGTTTTAACATTAGCCGATCATGTATAAGATGTTAGTTGTAAAAAAAAACCACACATTTTGCCAGTTTTTAATGATGAAACGGCAGATAACAGTTAATTTTAGGAAATGTGATCCCCATCCACCTCAATAGACTCCTTCTTAATGTTATTAACACAATCTGTGACGGACAAGTAGTACATTCGGTCATAATGTGTGTTCTCAGTACCGGGGTAAAGGGTTGCAAATTGACTCCCCTATTCACGGCAAACTTTTACAGTGTCACGGAAAAGAGCATCATCAAATTCAATTTCATTAGAAGCATATTTAACAGGTTTTTCAGGAATGCAAAAATTGTGGATTGTGGGATCCTCCATTGAATACTGGGCTGACATGGCGGCAAGACAAGCTTTCGATAAGCACTTGGGTCTAACAGATGTAACGATCAGATATATTTGGTAAAGGGGATTGACGCTCGATATGCTTCAAATACTACACTTGACATACAGTTCACAAAGGAAATGTGAATACTAATAAAAGATATGTGTTTGTTCTTTAAAACAGTTGTTTTTAAATAGTTGATGCCTGCTATTCTCCCGCATAACCCAAAGTATTACGGGAACCATGAACTAAACATGTGAATCAAGTGAACTGCAGACTTGTGAAATTGGTAGAAAGCTAGAGTGTATACAGTATTGAATTAAAGCATTCAGGCAAAATTATTGAACATCTCTATAAATGGGAGTTATTTTTATTCCATTGAGTGGAAAACATTGCGGCAAAATAAGTCCGTTGCAGATACATCGGCAACTGGAAAATGTTCACCTCTGATCACAAAGTGTAGGACTTAAACTTCCATAATACCCCTTTTCCAACAGAGAAAAGAAGGGAGTTTAACCCCTTTTCCAACAGAGAAAAGCAGGGAGTTTAACCCCTTTTCCAACAGAGAAAGGCAAGGCGTGGCGTTTAACCCCTTTTCCAACAGAGAAAAGCTCCCTAGGGAGTTTAACCCCGTTTTCAAAAGTATTGCATTGATATGGAGCCGTTTTTGGGTAAATATTTCTAGCACACCGATGCATTTGGTTTGAAAAATAAGATGAACACTCGATTATACTTACAAACTAAATCAAAGTACTGAAAGTACTGAAGGTAGAATTGCGATCGTTTA
The DNA here is from genome assembly GCA_031761405.1 of Serripes groenlandicus. NCBI lineage: Eukaryota > Metazoa > Mollusca > Bivalvia > Cardiida > Cardiidae > Serripes > Serripes groenlandicus. The sequence continues at coordinate 42,185,340 of JASEVX010000004.1, forward strand.
AGAAGAGATACAGAAGTGCAAATGGTGACATACAGTCCCCCTGTGGCGCTCCAATGAAACAACTGAAACTTTCACTTTAGTTATCATATTTTACCCTTGACTTGATGTTTAAAAAGAAAATTGAAATCCTGGACGTAACATGGTGCATTCTGGTGACTTCTGAGGGTGTTTTCAAAGTTTCAAGTGTGTAACCCTTTCCAGTGCTGAGATTTTGCCTCAACCTGAAACTTTAACCAAAATGTTGATGAACAGACAGACGGAGAGACAGACATCGCCAATCTATAGATTTTAGCAGTAAAATCCTGCCAAGAAGTAATGAATTGAGAAAAAAATGTGCTGAGAGGTCCATAATTTCAAACTTGCTAAGATTTGGTCTGTGCAATGAATGTACAAATTGAAAAATGTATTGTTGACATGTATTTTCTACACCATCATTGTAATGTTGTTTATCATAAATAAAATTATTCCTTTTTTTAAATAAACTTTTAATCAAAATGTGTGTCTCAGTGTTGTCTTCTTCAGCAGTTTGACAGAAACAAAGCCTAAATCTGAAATTGTGTGAATGTGTTATTTGTAAACTCTGTTCCATAAGTTTTGCTTGTGATTTGAACTCTCATAAAAAAAGCACGGAAAGGGACAACTTTCCCAACTTTGATTAAATATGTTTTCAATTAAATTGTAAAAAATCTTTTTCTTGTTTTTTGAAAGTTTTGTCATTATTATTTAAGACGGACATTATATACTAGAATAGCCAACTGACTATCATTTGAAAAAGTGTTTCTTATTTAAACCTTTCCCACCACTTGCATACGTAATTGCAGCCGACGACTTTTGAAAACATTGATGCAGAAGAAGAAATTGCTCATAACAAGCTTTCTCCTTTTGCAACAATGTTTTCAACTATATTCAATGATTACACTTCCAATAAATGTGATTTTCTGTATCTTTGCTCAGATTTTTTTTAATTCGTCTGCTGCAGAGTTTTTATATTGTGGGGTGGGTTGTGATTTGTTAAAGGGCAAGCAGGATTGGGAATTGAGTGTTGCACTTATCCTAATGAAACACTCGCCTGCCTGTGCATGTTTTAGCTTAACTTAACTTGTTAATGTTCTTTCCATCATCAACTTAGTCATCTGTTAGTAATCAACTCTATGAACGAAATAATCGCGTCAAAATCTTGAATCGCGTCAAAATCATAACGAACAAACTGTCAAAATCTAATTTTGAACTGTTTTTTGAACTGTATAATACAAATTTAGAATAAAAGGATGAATCAGTTATGTTGTAACAACCAATATCCGCGGGTCATTTACCTGATTTTGGCCGAAAGAAATGATCGATTTCTTGCAAGATTTATTCGTTCTGCCTATTATAATCAAAGTATTCTAAACGCTTTATAAACAAGTGATTTAAAGCGCTCAAATCATTTGATGAAATTTGTTTCTTTAGACGCGGACCTTGTCGAAAGCACCTATCCAAAATGCAAAAGTCATCGTTAATCGTTGTCGAAGGAATAGATGGACTGAGAGAAAGAGAAAGAAAAGGCTTAGCAATGCATACTATCTTTATGAATAAGGACATGAACGAATATGTATTGACTAGCGCCTAGAATTTCGTACTAGCCGATCCTTCATTCCACTCGCTTATGCTAGCGGGCGAGTGGATGTTTACATCTCTGCCGAGAGGGAAGAAAGGGTTACAATTGCGCGGTGCAGTGCTATATTGGCGTAGTGATATCTAAATAATTGTGTACACTTTAAATATGATATTTACACTTACAAGACTTGTTATTTTCTATTATAAGCTTGAATAATCGGATTTTTTTTCGTTACTCTATGTTTGCTTTTGTGAGCATTCGTAAATTAGTCAAAATTGCACTTAATTGGTGGTGGTGAAGGGCATATACATCACGTGACTTCAAACTCACTATGACTATGGCAGCCTCTGCGCATGCGCAAGTCTACCAATAAAAAAACACATATATAACCTAATAAATTTAGAACAGTTAATTCGAACAGAGATAAAGAGATATAACCTAAATTTCAATACCATATATTATATACACATGTCTGAAATGTCGACTTAACATAGCCAGATTTAAACTGCGTGCATGCTTTGATTGTGAGTACTAATAAATATACAATCGAAACAATGTGAATTCCTTGACTTTACAGAGGCGGCGATACTCATTTATATATTTGGGCGCAGACACAGATGACTTTTTACGCATCTTAAACGGTGGAGGGGGTTACGGAATTGCATCATGTTTTGCCGGGGGAAAGAAGTCTTGATATATATATATTCTTTATTCCTCCAATAACGAAGAGCATTACAATACATAGAATTCAAACAGAATGCCTAACACAGAGAACAAATGAACACATCACGACAAAAAAAAAAAGTTCGAACATATAAAAAATACATTGAGACGATTTCTTTTGCGTACCTAAAACAAAGGGTTGTCGGGTCAAATTAGGCTTTTAGAACTTACAAAGCGCCCCTTATCTAGAACTCTAAACTTATTGTAATGCTTCATATTTTTATATTTCAAACACTAACTAAGTTACCTACTAAATGGAAGCATACTTATTGAATATAGATGAAAGCACTTTTGTTTAAAGGAGAAACACAACAACAGTAATCATTTTTCTAATGAAAAAAGAATGTTTTTGATTGCAGGCCTAAGTATAATATAACCCGCATTCCAGAAGTAAAATGATGAAGTAATGCAGAATTTGAGCTACCTCCGAGACAAGATGACGAGAAATTACTTTGCAGATTGATGGATGCTTTAGGGACGTATAGATAATAATACATCATTTACGAAAACTACTGGCTATATCTTAAGACAGCGTTGAAAACATTGTGATTAAGGGCGAAATTATTCACTACAAGCAGTTTCATCTTTTGTCACAATGCTTTAAAACGCCTACTATTGCTGTTGGGTCAAAAGTCGCCTAGATGAGTGAAAAGGTCAAAACAACATCAGAAAGTAACTATATACATACATCACATATCAAAACACAAAAGAACACGCACATAACAATGAGGATGGATAATCATACTCAATAACATATTACACATAGTTTAGTCAGACACACACACAAATTCAAAGAAAACTTTTCGACTACAAGATAAATATTTTTGATTGCATGACTAGATATATGATATAGTCTGCTTTCCAGAAATAATATGAATATGTAATGCAGGATTGGAATTCTCGTCCGAAACGAATTGCCGAGAATTCACTCTGCAGATGAAGGGATGGATATATGAGGGTTGGGTGAATTCATGGATAAGTGAGTTCATGGATAAATGGATGGATGGATAAGTGGATGGATGGATATCTGGATGGATACATGGATGGATTTGTAGATGGACGGCTGGATGAATAGGTAGATAGGTGCTTGGATGGCTACGTTGATGGATTGATATACATTAAATGGTTGGATCGTGGGTGGATGAGTGAGTGACTCACACGGTATACGCGATTGAATGAAGTAGCTTTGTGTGAATGAATGGATAAATGAATGAGTAGTATGTCTGACATATATGTTAATATAACTACACTAGAAGTGTGTATAGTCTCGATAAAAACACATCAAGACACCTAAAGACGCATTTAAAGGCCACAGCCACACTAGCAGACAACATAACTATAAAGGAAAGCATATCACATAGTTGTTACGTGTCCATATACCATCTCATACATCTCTAGCAACTTCCAGCAAAAAAAAATCGGAGTTTTGAGAGTCTATACCATAATGGGACAGTCCGTCTAACAGATCTACGACCTGTGACACAGGGGATTGCGATTTTAGTTCATTGAATACCGCAATACCTGTAACACCAATGATTGACTTCCACAAATGATACCTAATACTGTTGTTGCAAATGCAGTGAAGTATAAGATGCGCAACCGGGCGTTCCGTCAACAGCGTGCATTTAGGACAGATACGAGGTTTTTCAAATGAGAACAGTTTGCATAGTATATAAACTAGCGTCTGTAAATACTTTTTTAACCAGGGGTATTTAGATTGCAGCGTCCAAATATAACACGGTCTGTGATTCTTAAATAACGTATCCCACTGACGAAGGGATAACTTCATTTTTTTTTTCCTTTTGAGTACGGACTCATCAAAATTATTTATCCTGATGCGGATAATATTTTTCCATGCCAGTTTTGATGGAAATACACTTGATATTTGTCGATGTATCCAGTAAGATCGTATTTAGCTAAAACGTCGTATAAATCAGGGATAATGCCCGAGGTCGTTACCGGATTATTGCCGAACCTAATCAATCGATTAACAAAAAGTTTTTTTGAGAAATAGTGACATGGTAGTCTACACAATTGACCAATAAAGACCAACTTCTTATACTCAATTTCTAAAAGGATAGGTTTAATACCAATCGCTGCTCTGGATACCATATTGTTTGAACTTAAAGGCAATCTTTGAATTACTTTGTAACAGATTGAGTGAGCTCTCTCAAGTTCTGAAATATTTGATGGGGACATCTGACACCATAGTTCACAACCATACAGGGACCCCGGCAAAACTATAGCTTTGTACATTTTTATTAATGTCACCCGAATTCATTATGCTAAGCATAGTCCGTCTGATTTTTGCGCATGAATTACGAATGGAATCCTTAATAGCGCCAAATTTGTCAATAACACAACCTAGATGCGTATACTAAGTTGATTCTGGAATTACATATTTTCCTAAACACCAGCTTCTATCACTCCTCTCGAATGCTACTCGACTCTCATTCGGAAAACGATTACGGAACATTTACTGGGATTATATTCAAACCGCCACCTCAACGAGTATCGGTAACACATATCCATTAAATGTTGAAGGCCGTTTTTCGAGAAACTGATTAGTACCATATCATCAGCAACGGTTGGACAGCCGCATTCATCCCATATATACACATTCCATGCTGAGATCTCCTTAATAAGGCCATCGATAAACAGTAAATACAGCAGGGGGGAACTTTTACCGCCATGCCTAGTGCCCTGCTTCAAATAGACGAAATCAGACATATGTGTGCCATTGCGGACACGACTTGACATAGAACTGTACATGCTTATAAAAGTTTTTAAGATTCCATCATCGATGCCAAACTGTTGCATCTTAAAGAAGAGCCCGTTATGCCAAACTCTACCAAATGATTGTCTCGCATCAAGGAAGCAAACAAACGTTTTACTTCGGTTTTCTCGCGCAAATGCAATACATTCGCGTAACGTGTATGATGTCATCATACATCCTAATTTCTCTTGAAAACCGCCTTGCTGACAACTTATTTTGTTCAGAATTGTACTTTGGCAGCGTTTTAAAAGTACTCCTTCGAAAACCTTCAATATACAAGAAGTCAGGGTAATAGCGCGGTAGCAGTTCGGGTCGTCAGTACGCTTATTTCCCCCTTAATGTAATGTGACTATTATTCCTTTATTCATACGGAATGGAACATAGCAGTTCTTTACCATAGCAGAAAATAAATGTGCTAATACTTTGCATACTGACATACCACCGGCTATTAAATGTTCATAATAAATACCATCTTCTCCACACATTTTCCCTCTATGACAGGTGCTTATAACTGTTTCTACATCCTGGCAAGATACATTGGAGATACACCCATGATTATGGTTATTAATTATTTTGTAAATCTCATTATCAACTAAAAACTTTCCATTTAATATCATATTCCGGATTTTGTGAATCGGAATACAACTCCGACGAAATTCGCACTTAGCCTGTTTATATGCTACATATGTTGGATGACTGTCACGATGCCTACCGTTAGATATCCATTGCAATCTTTTGTTTTTCATTAAAACATGAAGGGCTGTAAGTGAGCTGTCCCAATATGGTTTTAAAAAAGCGTTTATAACTGGATTTTTAAAAACATTTATCGGATGTCTCGTGTATAGCCTTTACTATTAGGTTATATGCTTCATCGATATCTGAATTAGAAACTAAGGGGGAAAATAAAGCAGTAAGGTATTCATTAGAGTTGAATAAAGTCTGCATATATGCCTCACACTCACTTTGACTAACCCCTTGCTTGCCAATTAATATGTTTAGTATCTCCAGTTTTATCAACATGATCAAACTGTTTGATAGGCATGTTAATGGCACATAATAAGGGTATGTGACGTGACACATTTAGACAGGCGTCATCAACAATCTCACAATAACTGACACAGTCTATTTTAGCCTCTGATATCACGATATGGTCTATTAGACTTTCGTGTTTATTACTATACGAAACAAAAGATGACTTTGCACCCATGCAATCAGATTGTGCATTAATTGAAACACAGTTATTCCCCTTGATAAAACGTAGCATTTCCTTTTGCCTACCAGACAATGAATTGCTCTCTTTTTTATCAATTGAACAGTTAAAACTCTCCCATAATAATCACATCACCCAGTTCCGCGTAGACGAGCCATAAATCATCTAACTTTTCAATATACTCTTTATATTTTTGGATAGAGTGGTTGGAACATGGTAAGTATATTTGAAAGATGTATATAAAACTGTCTTTCACCAACTGAACCTGTATACCCACTATACGATCATCATTTATAACTAGTGGAGACACACACTTGTCGTGTGTTATATATATGCCACATTAAAGCGACACCACCTTTGCCGATGCGGCGTCTACTGTACAAACTTAAATCAGTGTCAGATACGGCGAGACATTTATAATCGGAGTCAATTTCATTTAGAATATGTTAGTCCCTACTGTACAGCCAATGCTCCGACAGACCACAAAAATCTACCCTATTTTCGTGTAAACTATCTGCCAACAGGGTCTTTCAAATACTATTTGAAAGACCCTGCTGTCAAGTAGGCGGAACTGGACATTATTCCAGTAACATTCCACGTCATTAAAGTGTATTTCTTAAGTACAGCCGTAATATACTAGTTGTTTAAATTAACAAAACTACAATCAAGATAGTCCTAGTAAGACAGACAAATATTTAACTCAGGAATTTAGTTAACTCCCAGATAATTATATCTGTTTTGACTTTCAATTGTACGACGATCACTGCCATAAAAGCTGCAATCGGAATATCCATTTTTCCATGGGCTGTTATGACCGCGCTCATCGGACCTTCGGGAATGACTCGGGACTGCTTTGAAACTTTGATCTGCTCAACCACGGCTTGCAAGTAATATTTAATGGCCAAAATCCCCGACTTTCAGTCAATGAGCTTTCATCATTAATTTCGCCGTATCGGTGTAATCTGACCTTCATACACTGTAACAAAAGCGCGTTTAAAAATAATTAGGAACTTGCCTGTTTGGTGGTGTAGACTTGAGTGTTAGAGTTTCCTTGGCACTCGGGATGTGTGGGGTTAGCATTATGACAGACTCGCTCGTGTCTGGATGAATGGACCAGTAGGCCTATAAAACTACGAAGATAACGACGTGGTTTAACTAATACATCGTTGAAAGAAATGTAAAACACCAGAAACCAAATTGATTTCTTTCGGGGTTGTCTCAAAGGCGAGAGTAAATCCAGTTAACGTCTCAAACACATATAGGTGCTCGAATCTAAAAACCCAAACATGTACATGTTATCCGCCCCATCAAGATACACTATTAAGACTCTAAAATAAATCAAAGCGCCGATGGCACTGTAGTGGCGATCGTATAGAAAATCCTGCAAAGTAACAAGCAGTATCTCGGTGGTGTCGTCTCACTTTGCCAACTTTTAGTTTTTAGGTAAGATTTTGGGGAGGAAAAAAAGTTGGCAAGGTGAGACTAGGTCAACATGTGTGAACTAGCCAGGGGCAATATTGGTTTTTAAATTTTCAGCTCTCCTAGTTTCCAAATTTGAATTATATGATATTTGAACCTTATGCGATTGGACTTAGACAATTTCAACTTTTACTTATGTGAAAATCTGATTTAGTATTTTTATTTTGTTTATTACAATGATACTTGGAATTTAATATTGATTTAGTAACAATCTGATTAACAATTGATTAACTGATTATAATTGTAACAATAACATTATTTATTATTGCTTTTAATAGACTGTTTGTAGATTTAATTGTCTGATATGTTTTCAGTCAATCAACTAATTAAACTGATATGTTTCAACTAATTAAAGGAATGAGTAATTGTAATCAATCAATTAAAAGTTTAAAAACATACATGCACCATATATAAATACTGTTTAGAAACAGGGAACATCATACAAACATGGCTAATGCAGCAGTGAATGTCAGTTTCTTAGAGAATAGTAGAGGTGGGAGAACACTCGTTCATAATGATTTTATGTACCGACTGAAGACACAGAAAGGCGAACGAAGTTATTGGTACTGCGTCCAGCCCACATGTCCAGCTAGAATCAACTTATTACATGATATACCAACTAAGGTGAGTCTTTATTGCTTTGTATAAATATTGTATTCTAATTATGGTTTTACATAAGCCATTGGTTCAGCCTTATAAACTCTTCTTCACTAAAAAAGAAATATCAAGGAAATGTTCATATTTTAAATCATTGTTTTTTTATTTACAGATATCCATGAATCACAACCATGAGAATAATCCTACAGGTACAAAAGTGATCTCGGTAATGAACAGTATTCGAAAGAGAGTCCGTGAGTCAACATAATCAGTGCAGGCTATATATGAAGATTTGCTGTGTAGTGCCAGATCCACAGAATGGGATGATACAACAGAGGTTGTCAAGAATATTCCAACATTCTACTCCTCCAGATCCTCACTTTACAGGTAAATATTAATAAAGAATGTTTTCTTTGATTTAAATCCTATCCAAGAAACAACAATATGCAGAATATAGCAGAATACTTTGAAAATGTTAAATAAAAACTGTAGAACTATAAAAATGATACATTTGTAAAGGTGATAAAGTTCATATTCTATCAATATACTAATGGTGCCTACCAGTAGCTACGCTACAACGATTTAATTGCAGAATTTACTTATATTTCAGACATAGATCAAAACTCCATCCAGCCCTACCAAATACACGAGACGAAATAGTGCTAGATGGTGAATGGAAAGAGACACTAACCGGAGAAAATTTTCTACTCGCTGATGATACTGTCGACGAAAGAATTCTTATATTCGCCACAGAAGACAATCTGACAGAGCTGTCATATGCCGATGTCTGGTATATGTGTAACAGATCGAATTACCACTTGTTGCTACAGGATACTTTTGCATTACACTAGATATAGTGTGTGCATATACCCGAATATAATGTTACACATTGTAACAAAGGTAGCAGAAATGTCTAATACCGGGAACGGTATATGTTCAATATAAATGTATATTATAAAATAACATAAACACAATACCTTGGCTCCTTCATCTTTATTCCTTCCAAGTTCACATATAACTACAGATTAACCAAGTTCACAATGTTACTAAATTATACATGATAGATTAACTTTAACATCGTAAATGCTTTGATCGAAGGCGATCGATACAAAATGACTGACCGACGGACGTTAATGCACGTTATACAAAGATTCAGTCCTGGTGCGCGCTTTGAATCCATCTTATATAGTGATCTGAATCAGATCGTAGCACCATATTTGTAATCATGTAACTAACCCATGTAGCCTCAAAATCTATCTAGCTCAGCATTCATATCCCTAGTACATGTAATGTAAATGAGGCCGGGTTAACGGTTTAGTTCAATACGAGTTCAACATGTTTACCGGTAACTGACCTTATACCTGTATCGTAGGGTCATCTGAAAACTGAGTCTTACATCTCCCCCCCATTTGAAAATAAAAAAAAAAAAAAAGTTTTAATTTTTTTTTTTAATTAAATTTATAATTAACTATGAAACCTTTTCCTTTCTGTATTGTTCTAACTGAATTGATGAGATATAAACATTGGTACAATCTAATTAAATTTTTCCAATTTTTCTCGTATTTTTAAAATTTGTTTTTAAAAAAAAATTGTGAAATTCTAATTTCATTTTTTAAAAATTAAACTTCTTAATTTGTAATGAACGTAACGTTTTGATATGGAACCTTTTTATTTTACTACACACACATTTTTATTTATTTTTTAACTATCCGAATACTATTATCTTTAGAATATAGATATTTACCAACATGATATAAACATGAACAACCAATTTTAATGAAATATGATTATGATAAGGTATACTTAAACAACACTCTATAATAACAATGCACACGAAAAAATAACATAACTATAACATATATACATTATATACAAACTTGTCTGTCTCATTCGACCCAACTCTAAATATAAGAACCACTTTTTAGATCTTAAAAACCAAATGTTTTGTTTACAAAACGTCCGAATAGTGAATGAAATGTTTTCTTAAATCCATCGTGCCGTATCTAATTTGATGTATCAATAGTTTCCCATGATAGATTTTAGCACGATTTATTTTATTTTCTAAAGTATCTGGTTCCATGTAATTTGTCTTTTCATTACAAAATCTACACTCCAAATGTGTTTTTATATCCCTTTTGTAACAAGAACTATGGACCACATGTCTGCAACAACATGTAATTTTGAAGTAATATCCAAATTTAGAAACAGGAAATGTTTCTGTTTTAAAACAATATTGACAACAGTCAGTTACAAATGTTTTTACAAAATTTAATCTACGCTTTTCGTTTCTAATCATACGCTTAATTTTTGAATGTTTTTGAGCAACCATGAATTCTATAGATTGAAGTTTCATGGGTTGTGGCAGTGTCGAATTTTTAATAAAAGAATGAAAACATTTCATGACATATTCCGATTTTCCTTGAAGGAAATATAATCTTTTGACTATTTTAAAACTATCCTGGTGTTGTTTAAATATCAAATGAAGAAATTGTCTATTAAAAGAAGGCATTTGGAAAAATTGTATTAAATCTATTAAGAACAATAATGGAATCTGTCTCATCATTGTCAATAAAAGAGGTTTATGGTGGATTGAACTTTTTTGAAAAATAGAAGTCCTCCTGCCCTATAAACATGATCAAATTGATCTAAAAGCTTAAAGAAAAGTTTTCCCCAAGATAATGCGTCCATTTCCGTATACAATGAATCATCATATAAAAATGAAATTTCTACATCGTCACTGGGTTTTTGAATTAAATGACCATGCGGTCTGTAAAAGTGTTTAAAATACTCAGAGTTAAGAGCCACGCGCGCTAAATCTACCTCCACTATATTATCCATAATTAATATTCTTTAATTTATATCTAGCAATTCGATATCAGAACTTTATTAATTATTAATAATATTTACAGCCGCATAAAGTTCTTCTATCAGAATTGAATAATGTGTTATGTATTTCAATCAAAAAAAAATACGCAATGAATAACACAACGCCAAATGCAACACAAAGTAATTTTTCTTTTCTTATTATTCATGTTTTCTTTCTCTCATATTTTGATAACAAGGAGCATAACAACTGCTAATTAGAGAGTTAGTCTTTGAATTATCTCCCTTTTCCTCTGTATTACACGAAAACGAGTTTGTGCTTGTTATCATTGTCTATTTTTCCAATACATTACACACTGAAGATATTTAAAGAACATATAATTATACAAGATCATATAAAATGCATTAACAACAATAAATTTGAAATGACATATTAATATATAAAATATTCCACCTTAACCAATGTAAAATATTATAAGTATAAAGTTAACAATTCAATCAAACATATTTATAATAATTCCCATACCAATTAGCTAAACTATCAAAGCTAATTAATTATACAATCATAATAATCATTGTGACACATAAAATAAAACAAGTGTCTCATGATTGTAATAAACAAATTGAAAATACATAATACGTAATTAATGTACCAACACAAAATTCCCCATAACTATGCTTTAACAACGTTAAAACATTTAGTGTACTTAAACGCAAAATTCTAACTTTCCATTTAAATTTGTCGCATTATTGTACTTTTTATCCCATTATGAATTAGTTCTGTTCTAGAAAAGTACGTTGTATTTAACATCTTCTTTAGACGGAACCATGTTAAAATACCGATTTTAATTGAATTTGGGACCGGTAATTTAACTTTTGTCAGTTTATTAACCACTGAAATATGGCTTGTATTAAGTCGTATTTCTGGACGTAAAGCTCCAATTAGCTCTTCAATTTGTATAATTGGAAAAGCTCTAATGTCCCATTCTGTCGGACATGACGGAATTTTAATTATTTGTAAATCTATACAGTTTAACCCATTTGAAATATGGACATTAATGTAATTTGATATGTTGCCATTTGTTTGTTGAACTTTCCTCAAAATCAATGACGCTAAAATCAGATGTATAACTAATATGATCAAAATGAAATGCTCATATTCTAGACTGGTTTTCATATCGTTGAAGAATGTTACATACGGACTTACTGTTGTTGTTGTTATGTATTTAAGTTCCATTGCATTAACAGGTCTTATTAACGTAGTTGCTAAGATCAACATATTGAGTTTTCTATATACTACAAAAATACACAATGTATTTATTATAGTTAATATCACACCACCTATTGATATGATTTTGTATATATAGGAATCATAACTCCAGTTTGATCCTTCATCAAACATTGATTCGGCTAAATTTGCATATACATATTCGTTCTTCTTTGCTTTTTCCGCAATATGTTTCAATGAGATTTCTATGCGTCTTGACTTCGCTTGAATTTCTCTTGATTTATGCTCAAACATGCGATACCCTGGTAGCTTTATTCCCTCGGGACTGATTCCCGTCTCATTGCTTATTATTTGGTTTATGATTGTGTCATTGAAAAAGTGTTTTACATACTGCATGTTAATCGGATTTATGACTTGAACTTCGTGAGTTGAAAGTATTTCGCATCGTGAAAAATGCGAAGCCATAACGTGTGTCGCGGTTCGCAAAGAACATTCACACGGCAATTTAATTAAACAAAATTTACAATCCGACAGGCTTGATATATTTCGGCCTTTACAATCTAAACTTATATTAGTTTGTTGATATGCCAGCATTTTATTGAAACTTAAACTTATCAATTTTGGTTTAATCATTTGATTAACCATTTTATGGTCACACAGTTTATTAACTCTAGTGATATTTTCATAAAGAAACAATTCCAAATAACAGTTCTCTGTTTTTGGCGATTGTAGTGCTATATTCATCTCGCACAACATAAAATTCGCCATTTGCACGCACCCCCTTAGAAATTTGCTATCTGCTAGTGAAAAGTATAGATCTTCTTTATTTATTATAAAATACCGCGGATTTTCTGTTAAAATACTAGAGTCTGAATCATTAAATTTATCATTTAAGGGAATAGGGAATTGAAATATATCATATATCTCGAACTTTCCCATACGTACAATTGGAAAACTTATGCTTATATATATCACATTTTCCTGTCGACCATAAATAAACTTTGCATTCTGGTAATAATACGAGGCGTCTTTCGAAAGTAGCTGATACGAATCAAAATCGGTCAATAAAACATTCGAAATGTTATTTAATACCGTCTGTAAACGTTCTGCCGGAATAATGAAAGACGATAGTTTACCAGAATTTAACATTTGTATGCCTTTTAACAGACTATTAATGTTTGCTCTTGCCTTTGCAAATTTTTCTGTATACCTTAATATTATACTTTCTGTTATCTTATGCATGTGGTCTTCCTTTTCCACTTCCTTTAAAATTTCACTTATCATTTTCTTATCGCTAACCATGAATTCATCGAAATTTTCCAGTTCTTCATTTACGTGTTGTATGAAACTGGAAAGATCATTTTCAGATTGACTAAAAACATGCGTAATATTATTTAACGTATTTGTCATAATATTAATATGTCTACGCAACACTCCTAACTGAGAAGTTGTCGCCACACCGAAAAGTGTTGAACCCAAATCGCCTACGAAACCAAGAATTGGATTTCGTTTTGTTTGCCTATTGAAATGTAGCAATGGAACTATGCCTTCAATTGTTTGAAACATGTGAGAAGTATCCTGATTTAAATGTTTAATGAGGCTGTTAATTTCTACAGATATTGGACAACCTTTCTCTGAGTAGTAATTATATTTACATAATGAAACCTCACTGAACAGTTTATCCTCTTTTGGTATTTTGAATTTCACCGTATGCGTCCATTCATTCACCAGGAATTGAACATTTCTAGCTTGTGAAAATTGAATTCCTTGGTTCAATCTTAACCTTTCCTGTTCCTTTGCTGTTACACTGAGCGACAGGAATATCAGTACTAGGAAAACGGCCATCATTCCTAAAATAAAGATAAAACATGACTTTATTTGAATTGACCCTACCTTTTCCTGATTATTCTTTTTGATTTCTGTTTTGATTTATTAATGTAAAACCCCCTAATTAATGCCTCACTAACATCTTTCTCAGGTATCCAAGAACTTTTATAGCGTTTATTTGTCCATTTGATCAGATATAATTTATTGTCGTCTTCCTGTTTTGCCCTTAAAATCATTTTAGCTCGATACCATTTTTTATTTTTTGTTATCTCCTTTGTTTCTGTATTTACTGGTTGATTTTCCGTAATCTTTACACCCTTATTTTTATTATTATTATTTTCTACCCTTTGCCTTAATTCAGGTGTGCTTTGTGCGTTATTCTGTTTTGTAATATCAAATGTTTGATCGACTCTGTTTTGCTCTAATTGACGGAAATCTCTTGGATCATAGAAACGTTTAATTCTGTTAACATTTACAGGTGCCTTTATTTCTTTATTAGTTTGCAAGTCTCGTAATACAAAGGTACAATTCGGTAATACTTTTGTTATATAATATTGATTTTCTGAAAATTTTCGATATAATTTTCTAGATGCCTGTGCTGGAATTTTATTTTGTTTTAATAAAACAATATCTCCTAAACGGAAACGTCTAACAGCAACTTTTTTATCGTATTGCTTCTTCATAACATTACGACTGTTTTGTATATTGTTTTTCGTAATATCCCAAATAAGACGTAAACGATTAGTTAACTCTTTGACGTAATATTCTGGTTTAGTCTTAATACCATCATCCTGGCTAATAGTATCTGCTACATGATTCATGTTTTTACCGAATAATATATAATATGGCGCAAATTGTGTAGAATTTGGACATACTGTAGAATTATATGCCAATTGGACCGACGACAATTTACTCGGCCAATCTGTTTCTTTTTCCAATGATGTTCTCAAAATTGTGAACAAAGTTCGGTGGATTCTCTCCACTTGACCGTTCGAATTTGGATGGTACGCCGAAGTCCGCATTCTTTTAACATTGAAAGCTTGATATAATTTGTCGATTATTTTGCTTAGAAAATTTTGACCTCTATCTGTAACAATCGCTTTCGGAGGTCCAAACAACCCAATTACGCGATGGTATAATTGCTCTGCTATTTCTTCCGCTTGCTGTGTTTTTAACGGAATAAAAATCACAAATTTTGAAAAAGCACATATAATGCTTAACACATATTTGTATTCATTAGCTGGTTTACCAACAGTGACAATATCCATGTGTAAAATTTCAAAAGGGGCTGACGGTATATCGATTTGTCTCAGCGGACTAGGCTTATAGGAATAGTCCCTTTTATTTATTTGACATGTTTTACATGATAAAACATATTCTTTTATATTTTGAAACATTTTTGGAAAATAGTAGAATTGTTTTAAAGTCCAATAAGTTTTTTCTGTTCCAAAATGTCCCATTGCGTCATGGTAGTTATGCAAAACATCATTCCTTAATTGCCTTGGCAAAGCTAACTGTTTGAATCGTCTATTTTCCTTTGATGTTTTCTTAGCCCTTGATTCATAAAAATGATATAATACATTATCTATGATTTCATACTGTGAGCTAGAATAAGGAATAGTACGCGCTCGCTCCGAATTTTCAGGTAAAATGCCGTTATCTAAATATAGAAATATATCTTTGAAATCATCGCAATTCTTCTGCAAATTGCCAATGTCTATTAATTTATCGTTAGACAAACAAGAATAGTTGTCCATTAGACCAGACTGTGAACACATCTGGTCCGGGTTATCTATAATCGATTCGGCAGACGAGGCTCTGTCTGCAATCGGTATATCTGTATTATTGGTCTGAGCACGTGTCATTACACCTACCTGTTTATCAGTGAATAGGTACCTACAGTCCTGTATAATTGTGTCTAAATCTTCATTTTCATATTGTATCCTACTTAAATAGTCAACTGGGTTTGTTTTGCCTTTATGATAAATAATTTCATAATCAAAATTTTCCAATTCAATCGACCAACGATATAAGCGATTATTAGTATGTTTTGTGGTATGAAGGAAAGTTAACGCTTTATTATCTGTAAATATCTTGACTGGAACATTACTTAAATAAAGCTTACATTTGCGCAAAGCGAAAATTATTGCTAACAATTCCAATTCCGAACTCGAATAACGGGATTCCGTGTTATTCAAGCTACGGCCCCCATACTCTATAACAGAAATGGAAGTTTTATTTCCGTCATTGTATTGACATAACATATATGCCACGGCTAATGAACTTGCATCTGTGTAAAGTAAAAACGGTTTGTTAAATTCAGGTAGCTTTAGTATTGGTTTTGAAATTAAAGCCTCTTTAAGTTGGTTAAAACTGTCTTGATGTTTGTTTGTCCACTTATATACTGAGTCATTACGTAACAATGTATTTAAGGGTGCTGTTATCATTGAATAATTTTTGATAAATCTA
The DNA here is from genome assembly GCA_031761405.1 of Serripes groenlandicus. NCBI lineage: Eukaryota > Metazoa > Mollusca > Bivalvia > Cardiida > Cardiidae > Serripes > Serripes groenlandicus. Next base: position 42,202,069 of record JASEVX010000004.1, read on the forward strand.
CGCAGAAACGTTGTCATTCCTAAAAAACTCTTAAGACTTTTTTGGTTATTAGGAATTGGTGTTTTACGGATAATTTCAAGTTTGTTTGGATCTATTTGTAGTGTATCTTTTTCAAAAACCATGCCTAAAAATGAAATCTTTCTTTGCGCAAATTCGCATTTTGACAGTTGTAGTCTTAAATTTACTGATTCTAAGATTTGTAATACCTCTTTTATATGTATAATATGTTCTTGTATAGAATTTGAAAATATTAAAATATCGTCCATGTAACAAATTGTTGATTTATATAAAACCTTTTTTAGTGTTTTATGAATAAATAACGACCAATAATATGGACTGTTTAAATAACCAAATGGTAAAACATTATATTCATATGACTCTCCAGTAGACAGTGTAAAAGCTGTAAATGGTTTAGATTCCTCCGTTAATGGTAAAGTTAGAAAAGCTGACTTTATATCTAATTTACTAAAAAATGTAGGACGTTTTTCAGCAATTAAATCTTTAATTTGATCCAAGGTTAAAAGCTGAAAGAACATCCGTTTTGAAATTTTGTTTAAATATCTTAAATCTAAACACAGACGATACTCCTGTTTCGCATCAGGCTGTAAACATTTCTTTTTAACAAATATCACTGGGCTTGAAAATATGGAATTCGATGGTCTAATAATATCTGCAGATAACAACTTTTGAATTTCCTTTTCTTGAATGGGACGTAAATTAGGATTTAGTGGATATGGTCGACATCTTATAGGTAGTGCGTTTGGTTTTAATTCAATCGAACAATCAAAATCGTTTACCCGACCAAGATCATTACTGTCTTTACTGAAAACATCTTTAAATTCTTCTAATAGATCTAGAAGTGGAGCATGTGATGAAAATTCCTTTGATATATTAAATAACGGAGATTTGGAGGTTGCATTAGCGGATCCAGAATTGCTTTCTAGCGCATTCACCGCATACTTTGTTGGCGTATAAAAATCATCTTTTAAAATTTCAATTGAAGCTATTAATTTATTCTTAGAAATTGTAGAGTAATGATTCGTATCATTACATAATGGAATTAGAATGATTTGTTTATTTTGGTTGGGGCAATACAGATCAACTAACTCCATTTTGTCAGACATAATAATCAAATTATTGTGTAATAACTTTTTATCAATAACCACTGGAATTTTCTTTATAGTATTAGGTGCTAGCCTAATAGACTTATTTGTTTGCAAACCAAATGAAAATTGTGGCTGAATATTTGCAATAGTACAATTTCCTATTTCAAGTGTATTGTTTTTAAAATTCAATAATGCTTTGTACTTATTGAAAAAATCTATACCCAAAATAACACGTTTTACTAAATTTTCTATAATATAAAATGTATGAACAAACGTCTTATTTCCTATTGTAATTGGAATTTTCATAAAACCTAAAGTTTCCTGTGGTAAAGAATTGACTGCCGTCTTAAATCGCAAAGTTGACGGATGAAGTATTTGATTTGCTAAATTAGTGGTTTGCCAAAATTGTTTTTGCATACAACAAATTGAACTTCCACTATCTAACAGAGCGTCTGTTACCTTGTTGTCTGCAACGCTAATTGAAACTAAATTTTCTGAAATCTTTGTAAAACAGCTTATTGCATGTATTTTACGTCGTTTTCGAGATTTAATGGGTAAATTTTCTGAAATCTTTGTGAAACAGCTTATTGCATGTATTTTACGTCGTTTTCGAGATTTAATGGGAGGTTGTTTAAACATAATTGAAGAAGATTTTGTGTTGGATGCATCCCGTCATTTGTGTATATTATAACACATTGATCTAAAATGGCCCACTTTGAAACAATGATGACATTTTCTATTATAAGCAGGGCACATTTTGCCAAACCTACACCTGTCATTGCCGCATTTTTGACACACGTTTGTCTGTCTAGAGATCAATTCGGGATTCTGAGTGTATTGTTTTATGACCTTCGGCTGTTGATACGCAAAATCAGCATAATGTGTATTCGGCATATAATTCTCTTGATTGCCTAATCTAGAGTAATCACCTTGCCGATAACCCATTTGTTTATCATTGTAGACTGGACTTTGGACAGCATTTATTTGTTTAATCTGCAGTTCCTTTTTCAAATCTTTTATTTCTTCCAGCATGTTTTCAAACTTTGTTTCTAATGAGTTGATAGACATTACCTGCGTTGCTTCACATAATTTTACAAATCTAGATAATTCCGGTAAACTCTGCGGTTCTTTTAATAAAACCTGTTTTCTAAGTTCATCGCTCAACCCATTTATTATCAATGAAATAAGAATTCTTTCATCCAATTTCAAGTCTGTGGCTATTTTCAAAGCTCGAGACAAATATGCATCACTACTTTCACCGGGTTTTTGTTTAATAGAGATTAAATTGTAGTCTAGATTTTTTGTTTGAAAACGGTTTGATAATGCATGGATTACCTGCGTGAAATCTGATTTTACGAAGTCCGGTAAATTATCATAATATGTTTGAGCTGTTTCACTCAAATAAAAATGAATTACGTCAGACTTCTGTAGTTCAGGAATATTATGCAATACGCAGAACTTATTGAATTTCGTTAAAAAGGCTGAAAAGCTTTCAAAATCATTGCCACAAAATGGTTTTAATTTGATGATACTAGAATGCATACTACCGTTTAGTGCTGAAACTCTTTTCCTCGGTGTTGTCGGTACACGCTCTGATTCCAGTTGATTGATAGTATCCACGTTCTTATTGTGTGTAAGTCTATCTGATTCACTTTTGATACTTGAATTTGTTAATATCTGTCCTCCTTTTGGTCGATTCTGGTCAGAATTGTAAGAGTTGAGAGTGTTGATATGTTTGTAATTGGTTAGTTGCTCGTTCTTAATAATCGGTTTTGCAGGAAAACCCGAATTATTACTTTGGGAAGTTTCCTGGACGTCCAAATGCGGATAGAGTGATTGTCTGTAGATATCCCTGCTCTGTATCGGAGCTTCCAAAATCCGGCTGCCTATCGTAGGTTCCAAATTTTCTGTCTGAAAAAGTTGATTGTCGATGTGACGCTTATCATCGTAGTCTGGCGGACCGGCCTCAGCAATCGTCGTCTGTGGCGATTGAATGTTCAAATCACGGAACGATGTTTCCTCGTCTCGTTCGAAGCCTGGCGTGAAATGTAAAGGGTCGTCTCCTTGTTGTATTTGTGAATAAAACTGTTTTCGTAGATCTGCTGTTTTTCGACGGGTAGTGGTAAGTATGTCCTGTAAACTCCTTGTTGCACGGGCAAGTGGTGTTGGACGGTCAAGCAATGCAGTTTGGCACGTTGATGTAAGACTCAGTTTTCAGATGACCCTACGATACAGGTATAAGGTCAGTTACCGGTAAACATGTTGAACTCGTATTGAACTAAACCGTTAACCCGGCCTCATTTACATTACATGTACTAGGGATATGAATGCTGAGCTAGATAGATTTTGAGGCTACATGGGTTAGTTACATGATTACAAATATGGTGCTACGATCTGATTCAGATCACTATATAAGATGGATTCAAAGCGCGCACCAGGTCTGGATCTTTGTATAACGTGCATTAACGTCCGTCGGTCAGTCATTTTGTATCGATCGCCTTCGATCAAAGCATTTACGATGTTAAGTTAATCTATCATGTATAATTTAGTAACATTGTGAACTTGGTTAATCTGTAGTTATATGTGAACTTGGAAGGAATAAAGATGAAGGAGCCAAGGTATTGTGTTTATGTTATTTTATAATATACATTTATATTGAACATATACCGATCCCGGTATTAGACATTTCTGCTACCTTTGTTACAATGTGTAACATTATATTCGGGTATATGCACACACTGTATCTAGTGTAATGCAAAAGTATCCTGTAGCAACAAGTGGGAATTCGATCTGTTAAAACTAGTGGAGAATCCGTTGGAAATTCCCTATTTTTAACAATGGACAAAAAGAACTTTGATGATGTCTTCTTATAACTTACGAAGTACTGGAGACAAAACAGAACAGTCGAATACGCCACTTGCCCAAACTGCATTGCTTGACCGTCCAACACCACTTGCCCGTGCAACAAGGAGTTTACAGGACATACTTACCACTACCCGTCGAAAAACAGCAGATCTACGAAAACAGTTTTATTCACAAATACAACAAGGAGACGACCCTTTACATTTCACGCCAGGCTTCGAACGAGACGAGGAAACATCGTTCCGTGATTTGAACATTCAATCGCCACAGACGACGATTGCTGAGGCCGGTCCGCCAGACTACGATGATAAGCGTCACATCGACAATCAACTTTTTCAGACAGAAAATTTGGAACCTACGATAGGCAGCCGGATTTTGGAAGCTCCGATACAGAGCAGGGATATCTACAGACAATCACTCTATCCGCATTTGGACGTCCAGGAAACTTCCCAAAGTAATAATTCGGGTTTTCCTGCAAAACCGATTATTAAGAACGAGCAACTAACCAATTACAAACATATCAACACTCTCAACTCTTACAATTCTGACCAGAATCGACCAAAAGGAGGACAGATATTAACAAATTCAAGTATCAAAAGTGAATCAGATAGACTTACACACAATAAGAACGTGGATACTATCAATCAACTGGAATCAGAGCGTGTACCGACAACACCGAGGAAAAGAGTTTCAGCACTAAACGGTAGTATGCATTCTAGTATCATCAAATTAAAACCATTTTGTGGCAATGATTTTGAAAGCTTTTCAGCCTTTTTAACGAAATTCAATAAGTTCTGCGTATTGCATAATATTCCTGAACTACAGAAGTCTGACGTAATTCATTTTTATTTGAGTGAAACAGCTCAAACATATTATGATAATTTACCGGACTTCGTAAAATCAGATTTCACGCAGGTAATCCATGCATTATCAAACCGTTTTCAAACAAAAAATCTAGACTACAATTTAATCTCTATTAAACAAAAACCCGGTGAAAGTAGTGATGCATATTTGTCTCGAGCTTTGAAAATAGCCACAGACTTGAAATTGGATGAAAGAATCCTTATTTCATTGATAATAAATGGGTTGAGCGATGAACTTAGAAAACAGGTTTTATTAAAAGAACCACAGAGTTTACCGGAATTATCTAGATTTGTAAAACTATGTGAAGCAACGCAGGTAATGTCTATCAACTCATTAGAAACAAAGTTTGAAAACATGCTGGAAGAAATAAAAGATTTGAAAAAGGAACTGCAGATTAAACAAATAAATGCTGTCCAAAGTCCAGTCTACAATGATAAACAAATGGGTTATCGGCAAGGTGATTACTCTAGATTAAGCAATCAAGAGAATTATATGCCGAATACACATTATGCTGATTTTGCGTATCAACAGCCGAAGGTCATAAAACAATACACTCAGAATCCCGAATTGATCTCTAGACAGACAAACGTGTGTCAAAAATGCGGCAATGACAGGTGTAGATTTGGCAAAATGTGCCCTGCTTATAATAGAAAATGTCATCATTGTTTCAAAGTGGGCCATTTTAGATCAATGTGTTATAATATACACAAATGACGGGATGCATCCAACACAAAATCTTCTTCAATTATGTTTAAACAACCTCCCATTAAATCTCGAAAACGACGTAAAATACATGCAATAAGCTGTTTCACAAAGATTTCAGAAAATTTACCCATTAAATCTCGAAAACGACGTAAAATACATGCAATAAGCTGTTTTACAAAGATTTCAGAAAATTTAGTTTCAATTAGCGTTGCAGACAACAAGGTAACAGACGCTCTGTTAGATAGTGGAAGTTCAATTTGTTGTATGCAAAAACAATTTTGGCAAACCACTAATTTAGCAAATCAAATACTTCATCCGTCAACTTTGCGATTTAAGACGGCAGTCAATTCTTTACCACAGGAAACTTTAGGTTTTATGAAAATTCCAATTACAATAGGAAATAAGACGTTTGTTCATACATTTTATATTATAGAAAATTTAGTAAAACGTGTTATTTTGGGTATAGATTTTTTCAATAAGTACAAAGCATTATTGAATTTTAAAAACAATACACTTGAAATAGGAAATTGTACTATTGCAAATATTCAGCCACAATTTTCATTTGGTTTGCAAACAAATAAGTCTATTAGGCTAGCACCTAATACTATAAAGAAAATTCCAGTGGTTATTGATAAAAAGTTATTACACAATAATTTGATTATTATGTCTGACAAAATGGAGTTAGTTGATCTGTATTGCCCCAACCAAAATAAACAAATCATTCTAATTCCATTATGTAATGATACGAATCATTACTCTACAATTTCTAAGAATAAATTAATAGCTTCAATTGAAATTTTAAAAGATGATTTTTATACGCCAACAAAGTATGAGGTGAATGCGCTAGAAAGCAATTCTGGATCCGCTAATGCAACCTCCAAATCTCCGTTATTTAATATATCAAAGGAATTTTCATCACATGCTCCACTTCTAGATCTATTAGAAGAATTTAAAGATGTTTTCAGTAAAGACAGTAATGATCTTGGTCGGGTAAACGATTTTGATTGTTCGATTGAATTAAAACCAAACGCACTACCTATAAGATGTCGACCATATCCACTAAATCCTAATTTACGTCCCATTCAAGAAAAGGAAATTCAAAAGTTGTTATCTGCAGATATTATTAGACCATCGAATTCCATATTTTCAAGCCCAGTGATATTTGTTAAAAAGAAATGTTTACAGCCTGATGCGAAACAGGAGTATCGTCTGTGTTTAGATTTAAGATATTTGAACAAAATTTCAAAACGGATGTTCTTTCAGCTTTTAACCTTGGATCAAATTAAAGATTTAATTGCTGAAAAACGTCCTACATTTTTTAGTAAATTAGATATAAAGTCAGCTTTTCTAACTTTACCATTAACGAAGGAATCTAAACCATTTACAGCTTTTACACTGTCTACTGGAGAGTCATATGAATATAATGTTTTACCATTTGGTTATTTAAACAGTCCATATTATTGGTCGTTATTTATTCATAAAACACTAAGAAAGGTTTTATATAAATCAACAATTTGTTACATGGACGATATTTTAATATTTTCAAATTCTATACAAGAACATATTATACATATAAAAGAGGTATTACAAATCTTAGAATCAGCAAATTTAAGACTACAACTGTCAAAATGCGAATTTGCGCAAAGAAAGATTTCATTTTTAGGCATGGTTTTTGAAAAAGATACACTACAAATAGATCCAAACAAACTTGAAATTATCCGTAAAACACCAATTCCTAATAACCAAAAAAGTCTTAAGAGTTTCTTAGGAATGACAACGTTTCTGCGTAGATTTATCAAAAATTATTCAATGATAACAGCACCCTTAAATACATTGTTACGTAATGACTCAGTATATAAGTGGACAAACAAACATCAAGACAGTTTTAACCAACTTAAAGAGGCTTTAATTTCAAAACCAATACTAAAGCTACCTGAATTTAACAAACCGTTTTTACTTTACACAGATGCAAGTTCATTAGCCGTGGCATATATGTTATGTCAATACAATGACGGAAATAAAACTTCCATTTCTGTTATAGAGTATGGGGGCCGTAGCTTGAATAACACGGAATCCCGTTATTCGAGTTCGGAATTGGAATTGTTAGCAATAATTTTCGCTTTGCGCAAATGTAAGCTTTATTTAAGTAATGTTCCAGTCAAGATATTTACAGATAATAAAGCGTTAACTTTCCTTCATACCACAAAACATACTAATAATCGCTTATATCGTTGGTCGATTGAATTGGAAAATTTTGATTATGAAATTATTTATCATAAAGGCAAAACAAACCCAGTTGACTATTTAAGTAGGATACAATATGAAAATGAAGATTTAGACACAATTATACAGGACTGTAGGTACCTATTCACTGATAAACAGGTAGGTGTAATGACACGTGCTCAGACCAATAATACAGATATACCGATTGCAGACAGAGCCTCGTCTGCCGAATCGATTATAGATAACCCGGACCAGATGTGTTCACAGTCTGGTCTAATGGACAACTATTCTTGTTTGTCTAACGATAAATTAATAGACATTGGCAATTTGCAGAAGAATTGCGATGATTTCAAAGATATATTTCTATATTTAGATAACGGCATTTTACCTGAAAATTCGGAGCGAGCGCGTACTATTCCTTATTCTAGCTCACAGTATGAAATCATAGATAATGTATTATATCATTTTTATGAATCAAGGGCTAAGAAAACATCAAAGGAAAATAGACGATTCAAACAGTTAGCTTTGCCAAGGCAATTAAGGAATGATGTTTTGCATAACTACCATGACGCAATGGGACATTTTGGAACAGAAAAAACTTATTGGACTTTAAAACAATTCTACTATTTTCCAAAAATGTTTCAAAATATAAAAGAATATGTTTTATCTTGTAAAACATGTCAAATAAATAAAAGGGACTATTCCTATAAGCCTGGTCCGCTGAGACAAATCGATATACCGTCAGCCCCTTTTGAAATTTTACACATGGATATTGTCACTGTTGGTAAACCAGCTAATGAATACAAATATGTGTTAAGCATTATATGTGCTTTTTCAAAATTTGTGATTTTTATTCCGTTAAAAACACAGCAAGCGGAAGAAATAGCAGAGCAATTATACCATCGCGTAATTGGGTTGTTTGGACCTCCGAAAGCGATTGTTACAGATAGAGGTCAAAATTTTCTAAGCAAAATAATCGACAAATTATATCAAGCTTTCAATGTTAAAAGAATGCGGACTTCGGCGTACCATCCAAATTCGAACGGTCAAGTGGAGAGAATCCAGCGAACTTTGTTCACAATTTTAAGAACATCATTGGAAAAAGAAACAGATTGGCCGAGTAAATTGTCGTCGGTCCAATTGGCATATAATTCTACAGTATGTCCAAATTCTACACAATTTGCGCCATATTATATATTATTCGGTAAAAACATGAATCATGTAGCAGATACTATTTGCCAGGATGATGGTATTAAGACTAAACCAGAATATTACGTCAAAGAGTTAACTAATCGTTTACGTCTTATTTGGGATATTACGAAAAATAATATACAAAACAGTCGTAATGTTATGAAGAAGCAATACGATAAAAAAGTTGCTGTTAGACGTTTCCGTTTAGGAGATATTGTTTTATTAAAACAAAATAAAATTCCAGCACAGGCATCTAGAAAATTATATCGAAAATTTTCAGAAAATCAATATTATATAACAAAAGTATTACCGAATTGTACCTTTGTATTACGAGACTTGCAAACTAATAAAGAAATAAAGGCACCTGTAAATGTTAACAGAATTAAACGTTTCTATGATCCAAGAGATTTCCGTCAATTAGAGCAAAACAGAGTCGATCAAACATTTGATATTACAAAACAGAATAACGCACAAAGCACACCTGAATTAAGGCAAAGGGTAGAAAATAATAATAATAAAAATAAGGGTGTAAAGATTACGGAAAATCAACCAGTAAATACAGAAACAAAGGAGATAACAAAAAATGCATTAACGTTCGTCGGTCAGTCATTTTGTATCGATCGCCTTCGATCAAAGCATTTACGATGTTAAGTTAATCTCTCATTTATAATTTAGTAACATTGTGAACTTGTTTAATATGTGGTTATATGTGAACTTGGTAGGAATAAAGATGAAGGAGCCAAGGTGTTGTGTTTATGTTATTTTATAATATACATTTATATTGAACATATACCGTTCCCGGTATTAGACATTTCTGCTACCTTTGTTACAATGTGTAACATTATATTCGGGTATATGCACACACTATATCTAGTGTAATGCAAAAGTATCCTGTAGCAACAAGTGGGAATTCGATCTGTTACAACTAGTGGAGAATCCGGGACAATTGGTGGAAAATCCACGTTACACCTGGTGGTGAATCTGTTACTACTGGTATAGAATCCGGAACAACTAGTTGTGAATCGTTACAACTAGTGGAGAATCCGTTGGAAATTCCCTATTTTTAACAATGGACAAAAAGAACTTTGATGATGTCTTCTTATAACTTACGAAGTACTGGAGACAAAACAGAACAGTCGAATACGCCACTTGCCCAAACTGCATTGCTTGACCGTCCAACACCACTTGCCCGTGCAACAAGGAGTTTACAGGACATACTTACCACTACCCGTCGAAAAACAGCAGATCTACGAAAACAGTTTTATTCACAAATACAACAAGGAGACGATCCTTTACATTTCACGCCAGGCTTCGAACAAGACGAGGAAACATCGTTCCGTGATTTGAACATTCAATCGCCACAGACGACGATTGCAGAGGCCGGTCCGCCAGACTACGATGATAAGCGTCACATCGACAATCAACCTTTTCAGACAGAAAATGTGGAACCTACGATAGGCAGCAGGAATTTGGAAGCTCCGATACAGAGCAGGGATATCTACAGACAATCACTCTATCCGCATTTGGACGTCCAGGAAACTTCCCAAAGTAATAATTTGGGTTTTCCTGCAAAACCGATTATTAAGAACGAGCAACTAACCAATTTCAGACATATCAACACTCTCAACTCTTACAATTCTGACCAGAATCGACCAAAAGAAGGACAGATATTAACAAATTCAAGTATCAAAAGTGAATCAGATAGACTTACACACTATAAGAACGTGGATACTATCAATCAACTGGAATCAGAGCGTGTACCGACAACACCGATGAAAAGAGTTTCAGCACTAAACGGTAGTATAACTACAGAAGTCTGACGTAATTCATTTTTATTTGAGTGAAACAGCTCAAACATATTATGATAATTTACCGGACTTCGTAAAATCAGATTTCACGCAGGTAATCCATGCATTATCAAACCGTTTTCAAACAAAAAATCTAGACTACAATTTAATCTCTATTAAACAAAAACCCGGTGAAAGTAGTGATGCATATTTGTCTCGAGCTTTGAAAATAGCCACAGACTTGAAATTGGATGAAAGAATTCTTATTTCATTGATAATAAATGGGTTGAGCGATGAACTTAGAAAACAGGTTTTATTAAAAGAACCGCAGAGTTTACCGGAATTGTCTAGATTTGTAAAATTATGTGAAGCAACGCATGTTATGTCTATAAACTCATTAGAAACAAAGTTTGAAAACATGCTGGAAGAAATAAAAGATTTGAAAAAGGAACTGCAGATTAAACAAATAAATGCTGTCCAAAGTCCAGTCTACGATGATAAACAAATGGGTTATCGGCAAGGTGATTACTCTAGATTAGGCAATCAAGAGAATTATATGCCGAATACACATTATGCTGATTTTGTTTATCAACATCCCAAAGTAATTAAGCAATACACTCAGAATACCGATTTGATCTCTCGACAAACAAACGTGTGTTAGAAACGCGGCAGTCAAATGTGTAGGTTTGGGAAATACGTAAACAAATCGTAGTAAACTGTTCCGTCAAATGACCTCATCAATGCCTTACATGCCCGTTATATGCGCCATATGCACAGCAAGACGATTAAAAGGTGACTGGAGAGTAGTGTAACAGATCGAATTCCCACTTGTTGCTACAGGATACTTTTGCATTACACTAGATACATTGTGTGCATATACCCGAATATAATGTTACACATTGTAACATAGGTAGCAGAAATGTCTAATACCGGGAACGGTATATGCAGTTAATGCACGTTATACCAAGATCCAGTACTGGTGCGCTTTGAACTGGTGCAGTTTCAAGTGTATTGTTTTTAAAATTCAATAATGCTTTGTACTTATTGAAAAAATCTATACCCAAAATAACACGTTTTACTAAATTTTCTATAATATAAAATGTATGAACAAACGTCTTATTTCCTATTGTAATTGGAATTTTCATAAAACCTAAAGTTTCCTGTGGTAAAGAATTGACTGCCGTCTTAAATCGCAAAGTTGACGGATGAAGTATTTGATTTGCTAAATTAGTGGTTTGCCAAAATTGTTTTTGCATACAACAAATTGAACTTCCACTATCTAACAGAGCGTCTGTTACCTTGTTGTCTGCAACGCTAATTGAAACTAAATTTTCTGAAATCTTTGTAAAACAGCTTATTGCATGTATTTTACGTCGTTTTCGAGATTTAATGGGTAAATTTTCTGAAATCTTTGTGAAACAGCTTATTGCATGTATTTTACGTCGTTTTCGAGATTTAATGGGAGGTTGTTTAAACATAATTGAAGAAGATTTTGTGTTGGATGCATCCCGTCATTTGTGTATATTATAACACATTGATCTAAAATGGCCCACTTTGAAACAATGATGACATTTTCTATTATAAGCAGGGCACATTTTGCCAAACCTACACCTGTCATTGCCGCATTTTTGACACACGTTTGTCTGTCTAGAGATCAATTCGGGATTCTGAGTGTATTGTTTTATGACCTTCGGCTGTTGATACGCAAAATCAGCATAATGTGTATTCGGCATATAATTCTCTTGATTGCCTAATCTAGAGTAATCACCTTGCCGATAACCCATTTGTTTATCATTGTAGACTGGACTTTGGACAGCATTTATTTGTTTAATCTGCAGTTCCTTTTTCAAATCTTTTATTTCTTCCAGCATGTTTTCAAACTTTGTTTCTAATGAGTTGATAGACATTACCTGCGTTGCTTCACATAATTTTACAAATCTAGATAATTCCGGTAAACTCTGCGGTTCTTTTAATAAAACCTGTTTTCTAAGTTCATCGCTCAACCCATTTATTATCAATGAAATAAGAATTCTTTCATCCAATTTCAAGTCTGTGGCTATTTTCAAAGCTCGAGACAAATATGCATCACTACTTTCACCGGGTTTTTGTTTAATAGAGATTAAATTGTAGTCTAGATTTTTTGTTTGAAAACGGTTTGATAATGCATGGATTACCTGCGTGAAATCTGATTTTACGAAGTCCGGTAAATTATCATAATATGTTTGAGCTGTTTCACTCAAATAAAAATGAATTACGTCAGACTTCTGTAGTTCAGGAATATTATGCAATACGCAGAACTTATTGAATTTCGTTAAAAAGGCTGAAAAGCTTTCAAAATCATTGCCACAAAATGGTTTTAATTTGATGATACTAGAATGCATACTACCGTTTAGTGCTGAAACTCTTTTCCTCGGTGTTGTCGGTACACGCTCTGATTCCAGTTGATTGATAGTATCCACGTTCTTATTGTGTGTAAGTCTATCTGATTCACTTTTGATACTTGAATTTGTTAATATCTGTCCTCCTTTTGGTCGATTCTGGTCAGAATTGTAAGAGTTGAGAGTGTTGATATGTTTGTAATTGGTTAGTTGCTCGTTCTTAATAATCGGTTTTGCAGGAAAACCCGAATTATTACTTTGGGAAGTTTCCTGGACGTCCAAATGCGGATAGAGTGATTGTCTGTAGATATCCCTGCTCTGTATCGGAGCTTCCAAAATCCGGCTGCCTATCGTAGGTTCCAAATTTTCTGTCTGAAAAAGTTGATTGTCGATGTGACGCTTATCATCGTAGTCTGGCGGACCGGCCTCAGCAATCGTCGTCTGTGGCGATTGAATGTTCAAATCACGGAACGATGTTTCCTCGTCTCGTTCGAAGCCTGGCGTGAAATGTAAAGGGTCGTCTCCTTGTTGTATTTGTGAATAAAACTGTTTTCGTAGATCTGCTGTTTTTCGACGGGTAGTGGTAAGTATGTCCTGTAAACTCCTTGTTGCACGGGCAAGTGGTGTTGGACGGTCAAGCAATGCAGTTTGGGCAAGTGGCGTATTCGACTGTTCTGTTTTGTCTCCAGTACTTCGTAAGTTATAAGAAGACATCATCAAAGTTCTTTTTGTCCATTGTTAAAAATAGGGAATTTCCAACGGATTCTCCACTAGTTGTAACAGATCGAATTACCACTTGTTGCTACAGGATACTTTTGCATTACACTAGATATAGTGTGTGCATATACCCGAATATAATGTTACACATTGTAACAAAGGTAGCAGAAATGTCTAATACCGGGAACGGTATATGTTCAATATAAATGTATATTATAAAATAACATAAACACAATACCTTGGCTCCTTCATCTTTATTCCTTCCAAGTTCACATATAACTACAGATTAACCAAGTTCACAATGTTACTAAATTATACATGATAGATTAACTTTAACATCGTAAATGCTTTGATCGAAGGCGATCGATACAAAATGACTGACCGACGGACGTTAATGCACGTTATACAAAGATTCAGTCCTGGTGCGCGCTTTGAATCCATCTTATATAGTGATCTGAATCAGATCGTAGCACCATATTTGTAATCATGTAACTAACCCATGTAGCCTCAAAATCTATCTAGCTCAGCATTCATATCCCTAGTACATGTAATGTAAATGAGGCCGGGTTAACGGTTTAGTTCAATACGAGTTCAACATGTTTACCGGTAACTGACCTTATACCTGTATCGTAGGGTCATCTGAAAACTGAGTCTTACATATGGACGGTACATTCTACTCGAGTCCCAACTGTTTTTTATCAACTCTACACGATCCACGCCCAGATCAACGAACAGATGTATCCCTTGGTGAATGGGTTCCTGCCGAACAAGACACGCGCTACTTACAGACGATTTTTCAGCAGCTTACAGACAGCCGCAGACAACCAGAATATACATTTACTTCCAGATATTATAATGATGGACTTCGAAAAACCCGCCCAAACAACTGCGACAGAAGTATTCAGTAGTACCACCATACGTGGATGTTTTTTCCATTTTACGCAATGTATATGGAGAAAAGTCCAGTCCCTTGGTTTGGTCAGAGAGTTTAAAGAGAACGACGACGTAAGAACATTAGTGAGAAGAGCTGCTGTGTTACCACTAGTACCGTTGCGCCAGGTAGAAGACATGTGGCTATTCGCCATAGAAAACTGTGAAGACGACTCCCAACAAATAGAAGCCTTTAAAGACTACGTGACAGAACAGTGGGTCGAAGGGGACAAGTCCCTTTGGAACCACTACGACAATAGAGGTCCACGCACAACCAACCATGTTGGCAATCTGGTGCGGGTAAATTTGAGAAAGGCTGCATCTTTTAGCTTCAAACTACATCCCCTCTCCTAAACTATTGACTGTTTGGTGCTTTACGCCCCTTTCAACAAGTTTACAGTTATATCATGGCGTTTTAATACTGTACGTTAACAGTACTACTGGTCAATTTATCCTGATACCGACCAGTCAGTCGTTATGCTAACCCCGAGGGCCAAGGAGGGCAGACATTACTACCACATCTACAATGCTATCACACAGGTGACCGATTTAGAGGCATCTTGGTCCTCTTGCTTATTTGGCTCTGTCAGACATATTTAGATACTACAGCTGCACAACGTGTACAACGTCGAAAGAACTGAATACCAGGAAGCTTTCTTACCATATGTAAAACAGGTGATGAGAAGAAAGAGACTATCTGTTTACGGATTGTCAGATGGACAAAATGTCATCGTTAAAAACTCATCAAGTAAGAATTATGACACTTCTACACAGATCTGCATCTACAGCACACAACTCTGTAAACAATTGGAGAAGGGGAGAAATTACTCAAAACCAGTCTTGTATAAAACAAACAACTTGCCCAGTTTATGTTTAATATTTTATTTAAAAACAATTTTTAAACAAAATTAAATTACATATTAATCAAAAGATTTTCATAGAATATATAAAAATAGATAAGGAAGATACAAATAACAAGAAGACCATCATGTAAAAATGATATAAGAAGAGATGATGATTATATATACATACCGGAAGACATACAGTGTTAGGATAACATTGGTATTGTTGTATCTGACTTATCAACAAATAGAATGTCTGACAGCAGTGACATTACAAGTATAGTGTGTTTGCAAGATGTTTCACCAAGGCCCCTCTAAACAAAGGTAGACAGTAATTCTACTTTTTAACTATTTGAAGGTGCAACAAGACACTACAATGAA
The DNA here is from genome assembly GCA_031761405.1 of Serripes groenlandicus. Classification (NCBI taxonomy): domain Eukaryota; kingdom Metazoa; phylum Mollusca; class Bivalvia; order Cardiida; family Cardiidae; genus Serripes; species Serripes groenlandicus. The sequence continues at coordinate 42,218,055 of JASEVX010000004.1, forward strand.
TATTCTAAAATAAAATTAAATACAAATAGACAGGTAAGTATATTAAAAGTTTCATACGGGTATTAAGTTTTAAATAAATTAACATAGCATTACCATACAGAACCAGTAAGATGGAGGAAATTATGTAAATTTGAAAGAACAGCTATATGTGTTACAACATTATGACTTGCTCAAGGTGAAATATGCGATACAACAACAATTCCTTTAGATGGCACAAGTTTTAAGTAACAGGTGTCCAGTGTAAGGCTTTATTTAGTCTATCATGTTCAAGGTTCAGATCAAATCACTTATAAATGAATCCTTGGAGTTAAACCCATTCTCGGATCAGTTTTGATGCTTCTACAGCTACTCTTAAAGTTGGCAATTGCGCCAAACTGTCACAAAAGACTACTTGTCACAGGTTATAATTTCAATGGTGATCCATGTTGAAGTCATACTAGGCTTAAACATTGTGAGCAAGCCTTCATTTGATGTTATTGAAGCACAAACTTAAAATGTTCAAAGATGTAAATACAAAACAATCTAAAATTAGGACTTCATCCTTTCTTTTTTTACAAAAAGAGTATTTTTAGCTTGAGTAGTATTAACCATTTACCTGATATTTAACATCAATTTTTACTTGTACTGTTTATTGATTGATCAATACATTATATTACAATAGAAATATGAATGTATCTTTGATTGTTTCTCTCCTATATGTGATTCTTTCATTCCTTACTATATATATGTATATATTGAAAACAACACAAACAAACAAACAAGAATGTGTGAAGGGACACATATTTTACCTATCAATAGCCACTTAAGTCAAAGCATACCAGACAGACAGAAAGATGGAGATGATCCCTATTGTCACCCTGCACACAAATACAATGCCCATATCAATTGAAAACTTCAAGATTAAAGGTAATAATGCCTGTACTTATGTAAAGGAAATTAATTGTTCATAATATCATTGATGCCACTGCAATAGAGGACTATAAACACAAATCTAAAATTATAAGAAATTACTCATCGTAAATCATTTTTATGTATTTACCAATTTGTTTTAAAAGTTGTCAACTCAACAGAGGTCAATAGTCATGCACATCATTAAAAAGGCAAACAAGAGATTACTTAAGTGAGATTCAAAAATGCCTACATGTAAAATAAGTTATCCTTTTAAGAAATAAATATAAGGACAGGAAATAAGCTGAGTAGATGACATTGTAAGAAAAAGAGGACTTGCTTATTTTTGTTTCATTTTCACATCATTTATAAAAGTCCTATTCTACAATATAATGAAAAAATATTTCTAAGAAAAACTGTTTAACAAATGTTTCTGATTATTTACATGCAAAATACTGTTTCATTATTGACAAAACACAGATTTTCAAATACAATCACAAGTCTTATATCAAAAGCTAACTAGTTTTGATCCCTACATGACCCAAATTTAAACTCGACTTGGATATAATGGAGAAAAAATGTTCAAGGCATTTTTCATGAAGATTGGATAAAAAATGGTTCTTCGCAAGGTTCTTCTAAAGGTTGACCTAATGACTTAGTTTTGGTCCACACATGGCCCCCGTTTCGAACCGGATAGGGATTTGATAAAGGTAAATGTTCTGATGAGTTTTCATGAAGATTGGATAAAAAGTGTTTTCTAAAATTTGACCTAGTCATCTAGGTTTTGAAACCATGATTCAATTTCAAATTTTCCTGAAGTTTAACCCTTTCCCTCATACAACAGTTCTGCAGCAGACAACTTTGAAAATATTTTGTAAAAAAATGGAAAATCTCTTAAATTGCACGTTTTGTGCAATTTCTTCTTTTGTCACTATGTTTTCAAAAAGCTGTCTGCTGCAGAGGCGTCAGAAATCGTCTATATGAGGGAAAGGGTTAAATGACAAGTGTGGCTTCTAATATATTTTATATTAAATTTGACAGATTGACCAAGTTTTTGACCCGATATGACTGGGATTTGATGGAATAGAATCTTCTGATGAATTCTTATAATGATTTGATAAAAAATGAGGCTTCTGGAGGGTTCATAAGGTTTTTCTATAATTTGACGGTAGTTTTTTTACCATGACTGGATAAAAATGAAAGTTCTGATGAGCTTTCATGAAGATTGGATGTCCAATGTAGCCTGTAAAGAATTCTCAAGGTAATTGTGATATTAGAACCATGATGATATACAATATAAGTTCAAGAAGACAATACACTGGTGTTTTTATCTTTGTGGAGCATGCATACATTGGTTAATATTTCCATTTAGTTTTAACCCTTTCCCTCATATGACAATTCTGCAGCAGATGACTTTGAACATATTTTGTCAAAAAAAAAATCTCTATAATTGAATGTATAACCTATGACTAAAAATGGAAAACATTGTGGCAAAAGGAGAAATTGCTCGCTTTGAGCAATTTCTTCTTTTGTCACTATGTTTTCAAAAAGCTGTCTGCTGCAGAGGCTTCAGAAATCGTCTTTATGAGGGAAAGGGTTAATCACATCCCGCCTACTATGCCTTAGATATGGCTCAAGACGGACAGACAAACAACACCAAACCAATATCCACTCCATCTTTGGAACAAACCATGGATGTTAATTCTGGATGTTATCACAGATTCAATGATTTTTAAGTGATTTCCCTGACAATCTACTGATTAGACAGATATTTCATTAACCAGAAGTCATGAAATTGTCTTTATTTCCCTTTAAATGCACAAATAATCCATTAAATTTCAAAGAGCCTGTAAATTCATGAAAGTTCAGTTATGATTCTGTGAAAAAATAGATCTGGTTTGTCAAAAAAAATAGTATAATACCTGTGACTTATCTGTGAAAATACGTGTTTTGGTTATCTTTCTAAAATTTGCATAGATGATCTTTATATATAATTAACTACAGATAGAATTAATATATAAAAGGAGAACATTCCGTGTTATTGTATTAACACTATACTGTTTTTAAAAGTATTTTACAAACATTCAGACTGTATTTTTAACAATGATTTCAAATCTGTATCAACATTATTCATGTACTAAAAGATTTCAAAATGATAACGTTTGTTCCTTTAGATGTTTTAAGAGCAGACGACTTTGAACATTCATATAAAATGTACAATATAAGATTGGATGTAAAAAAACTAAACAAGTTTAATCTCAGAAGTATCTGTTTGGTCAGAAGCAATTTCGTTCTCCAAATTGACTAATCAGAAGCCTAAATTGGAGTATGGAGTTCATTTCTGAGCACTGAGAATGTTTTCAGAGTTTTATAAGTTCAGAACCTACAGCACAACAATCTCTTGGACAAATAGAACACTATTATATACAGTATACCATGTCAGCTTCCAAGAGCAAGGGCATTATTGAATTACAAATTACCTGAAATGACATTTTAGGGGGCATCTGCAGAAAAGTGGATGTTTATTTGTGAGAGATCTAGAGTTTAAAACACTTGTTGGTAAAAGGAGAAATTGCTCGTTACGCAATTTTTCTTCTCCTTAAATGTTTTCAATTCTGTATCAATATCACCCTTCTGTCTTACTAGATATATTAAAACCTTTTCCATTTGTGTGGACGACCCTTAAATTATCATATCAGGAAAACATTTAAGATTGAATGATAATTTCTTAGTTAAACTCTCACTAATAAATGTTTTAACTGTTTTACCATCTTCATATACATCTGATTCAAAACCTTATATGAGCAGTTCCATGAGAGAACCAACATTGTGGACTCTGCGTAAAGGATCGCCCTGGATCAGCCTAAGCATGCCACGCTGGCTAACCCTGACAGACACTTTTCGCCTCCTGTGGATTTTCTATTTCAGGAATCATTACCTCTTTCCCCCTGAGACGGTATGTGTTGGCCCAGATTAGCCTGTGGAAATTGTGCAGGCTGATCTAGGTTGATACATTAATGGTTTTCTCATGGAACGGCTCATATATTTAATTTCAGAAGAATATGAATTAGAGTTGAAAACAGCATTTGCATAAATTGCACATATGTTGCAAATGTTCCTTATTCCAAAATGTTAACAACAGTTGTTTGCTGCAGACGTCATCAATAGTGGTACCAGGGAAAGGTTTAATTATTTATCCCCCTTTACCACATACAATAAATCTGCAGCAGACGACATAAAAAACACAATGGCAAAAATATAAAATATTGAAAAACTGTAATTATTGAAAGGAGCTGAGCAAATTGTGGCAAAAAGGAAACTTGGCGCATTAAAAGCAATTTCTCCTTTTGAAACAATGTTTTCAAAAGTTTTCTGCTGCAGATGAACCTATATGAGAGCAAGATTCAATTGCAAATTCAAAGTTTTAGCATTTCTAAAGAATAGAATGAACCAAACATATACATGTAGTTGGATTGGATGAAAATAAACAATTTTTATTGTGGCTCAAGTGACGAAGGCAAGTTTCTTTGTATCTTTACTAGGAATCTGCACTGATGAGAACTTCGTTCACACTTCTCAACAAGAATTGTTTATCCTTGGCTTCCTGAAATGAAATTAAAACAGTATTTATCATTAATTCTTGACATAATTGACCTCCAGTTTCAGAGTAGAAGGTTCTTAAATATTTCTTCTCCATTGCCATCGCAACCAAAGTTCCAAATAGCCCCGCTCCCCCACGCCCTGGCGGCCATGTTTTTCGACCAATCAACATGGCTTGAAGGAATCTGATAATGTGTCATCCAAGGAACATTTCTACAAAATTATTTGAAAATCTACCAACCAGTTTGGGAGAAGAAGTTTTTTTCATTTCGTTGCCATGGAAACCAGAATTCTGCATGGATCCCAAAAATTTGAAGGAAATCTGGTGAGGTCATTAAGAGGATGCTTTCTGTGAAGTTTCATCCCAATTGACCCACTGGTTACTGAGGAGAAGAAGTTGGCGCACGCCGGACGCCGGACAAAAGGCGATCACAATAACTCACCTTGAGCAAAGCTCAGGTGAGCTAAAAACATCTCACATTGTAGTTAGTCCTTTACTGACTATGTTTTCAGCTCTGTTTTCCAATTATTCTCGCCCCAAGCAATTAACCTTCTCAATTTTACTTATTTTCAGCAATTATTCCTTTTGCTACAATGTTTTTTACCCTCTTTCACTTTCAATTTTTATGTATATTTCTTTCTTTTTTATAGAACTGATCAAATCAGAGGACTCTCTATAATAACCTCATAAACCTTTCCCATATACAAGTCTGAAGCAAAGGTTCTATACATTCTGCACATCGTAACCCTTTCCCTCATACACCAATTCTGCAGCAGACGACTTGAACATATTTTGTCAAAAAATAGAAAATCTCTATAATTGAATGGATAACCTATGACTAAAAGTGGAAAACATTGTGGCAAAAGGAGAAATTGTATGTTTTGAGCAATTTCTGATTTTGTCACTATGTTTTCAAAAAGCCGTCTGCTGCAGAGGCGTCAGAAAACGTCTTTATGTGGGAAAGACTTAATAAGACATGGAAATGTAGAAGACATTTTGGACAAATATTGCAACTTTGAATCAGATAGGATGATGCACAGATAGCTCTTAATCTACACTTATCATCGAAAACTATTAGGCTGCTTTTCCTCTATAGAGTACATCTAACAAAAATAATACCATTTTCAATTGTTGATTTAATATCTGCTTTCTCTTCTTATACCCTTGTCCCAGCAACCAGAAAAAGTAGGTCACAAAACTGTAAGAGAAAATTAATTATTTTGATCACTTATTAATAAAGGATCTTTTCATTCAAGCATTTGAAACCTTTTGTGAGAATTCTTTAATTTTCTTAAGAATAGTTTAATGTTTAACCCTTTCCCTCATACGACAATTCTGCAGCAGACGACTTTGAACGTATTTTGTCAAAACATGGAAAATCTCCATAATTGAATGGATAACCTATGACAAAAAGTGGAAAACATTGTGGCTAAAGGAGAAATTGCACGTTTGGGCAATTTCTTCTTTTGTCACTATGTTTTCAAAAAAGCCGTCTGCTGCAGAGGCATCAGAAAGCGTCTATATGAGGGAAAGGGTTAACCCTTTTCCACATACAACAAATCTGTAGCAGCCAACTTCGAAAACAGCAAATATCAAAATATGGAACACCTCTATAATTGCAAATATAATAAGTGTTGAAAACATTGTGGCAAATGGAGAAATTGCTCTATCATTGCAATTTCTCTTTTTGCCACAGTGTTTTCAAAAGTTGCCTGCTGCAGAGGCATCAGAAAGAGTCTATGTGTTGGAAAGGGTCAACCTTTTCCCTGATCTCAAAGAGAGGACTTTTGACTTCTCCAGCTGTGTAAGAACTTGATCAATTACCATAGAATCTTTTCACTAATAAATATTTCTTTCTTTACATCAAATAATGAGTCACATAAGGTTCTTCTTTTCACTCAATGTTTTCAAAAGTCAACTGCTGCATGGGTGTCAAAAGTTGTTTGTTTCATTGGGAAGTTTATAACCATTTATGAAATTAATGAATCATCTGATTTCAAAACAAAGGGGAAAAAAGAAGGTTTTTTTCTCAGAAAAAATAGGATGTATGACTTAAGTAAAGAGTTAAAAGTACTGTGAGAAAAGGAGAAATTGCTCGTATTGAGCAGTTTCCCCTTTTCTCAAGATGTTTTCAAAAGGTGTTTGCTGCTTTGCTGTCAAAATGTGATCTGCATCAGTGAAATGGATTGCATGTATTTGAAGTGTGAAATAACATACCAGAGTATGATTATAAGTGGGATGAGAAAGCCCACAGTTCCCAGGAAGAGAAAGATGTCTCGCAGTGTTTCTGGCCATGTCCTAACCACATTATATACGGTATCGATTACTGTGAAATCCAGATCACTGTATACTCGGAAAGGTCCACAACTCTGAGATGGAGAGATGCTACAAATAAACACAAAAGTCCTAAACCTGTTTTCCCTATACAGAAAACATTGTGGGAAATGGAGACACTGTTCATTCTTGTCTCAGCTTTACTACAATGTTTTTCACTGTATACAATAATTATACTTTCATTGGTTACCTTAACCCTTTCCCTCATACGACAATTCTGCAGCAGACGACTTTGAACGTATTTTGTCAAAACATAGAAAATCTCTATAATTGAATGGATAACCTATGACTAAAAGTGGAAAACATTGTGGCAAAAGGAGAAATTGCATGTTTTGTGCAATTTCTTCTTTTGTTACTATGTTTTCAAAAAGCCGTCTGCTGCAGAGGCATCAGAAAGCGTCTATATGAGGGAAGGGTTAATTTCACAATGTTTTCTAGTTTGTATCAAAAAATATACTTCCACTTTATCGGATGTTACATGTTTTTCCTCTTGGGCAAGTTGAAGCAGATAACTTAACCCTTTCCCACATACTGCAGCAGACGACTTTGAAAACATCTAGAAAAAACATTGAAAATCTCTAAAAAGAAAGGTACGATTAATGAAAATAGTTATTGAGTAACTTCTCCTGTTGTCACAGTGGTTTTTTAAACGTCGTCTGCAGGAGAGGTATCAAAAAGCGTCTATGTGGGAAAGGTTTAAAAATATCCTGTAAGGTAAGTTTTGCCATTTTCTACTCTATCTGAAGAGCAGCAACCACATATCAATTTTATTTTTATTTCATTTGCTATTTAAGAGTTCCACCCATGGAACATTCCTGTGAACTTTGGCTTATGAGGAGATGTTGCTTAAATTGGTGACAATGGTGAGCGGCAATGGATGTTTGACATATAGTGATAACAATAGCTAACCTGAGCATTTGTGCTCATGTGAGCTAAACAAATATAAAATTATCTAGATTTGATGAATAATTTGAATAACAAAGCTTTGAAAGATTAACAAAAGGCCTTGTCACAATAATCAATGGCAATTCTTCTGTATAAAGATATACATTGTCTGCCGCAGGTTAAAGGTCATCGGTCTTTATCAGGGGAAGAATTTAAAAAGGAATTGAACTTACCTACTAACCATATACCCAATAGGCAGAGTTGTCAGCATGAATGAGAAGAGAAGGACAAACATAAAGAGGGAATGGGATCTTGCTGTACCAAAGTGGAGCTGGGTGTGGGCACAATTCTTCAACAGAGTCCACTGTGAAAAGACATATAGGTGTGTCAAACTGTTCACCTCATGGTGGATTTTCATTAGAAATTCCAGACAACAAATTTGAAAGCAGATATAAGTATCAGTGTTGAAAACAATGATATAGAAGGAGATACTGCTCATTATAAAGAAGTTTCTCCTTTTCCAGCATTTTTTGTAGAACTCTTCTGCTGTAAAGGTTTCAGAAGCCATTGGGGAAATGGATACATGGATACATGTAACATAAACTTTAATCAAAGAGTTGTTTATATCTATACACATAACAAAAGTTGCGTTGAGATTTGAAAACAAAGACAACCATCCAAACACATGTCAAAGTTCCATGGATTTATATTTTACTCTTAACCCTTTCCCTCATATAGACGCTTTCTGACGCCTCTGCAGCAGACATCTTTTTGAAAACATATTGACAAAAGAAGAAATTGCACAAAACGTGCAATTTCTCCTTTTGCCACAATGTTTTCCACTTTTTCTCAGAGGTTATCCATTCAATTATGGAGATTTTCTATGTTTTGACAAAATACGTTCAAAGTCGTCTGCTGCAGAATTGTTGTATGAGGGAAAGGGTTAACCCTTTTTTTTGTTTGTTTTAGAATTGAAGATAATAATTTTGCAAAAGAGCTAAAAATATTAAAGTTGCTTATTATTATATGTTTATTATGAGCAATATTCCATTGCCCCACAATGTTGTCCGATGTCATCAACTAAAAAGGCGTAACTAATTGTCAAGGAAAGGTTTGGGTCAATCAGCAACTCCAAGTCTCCAACCCAGTTCCTATTCATATCAATTTACAAGACAGATATTGAACTATTCATGGGTATAATGTGAACATCTTTGTTGTTTGTAAAATTAATGCAATAGTAAAATTTATCTTTGTATCAGAAGTATAAGACAGCCAAGTAATTAGATTTAACAAACCTTTCTGATATAGAAGAAAATAAGACATTTAAAAAATGTAATAAATGGAATCAAAGGACTGAACACCATTCCTAACCTGCAACGAAACAAGATAAATATAATTGGTAAATTGTCTCATTATATAAATACATGTATCTCAGTTAGTAACACAATGTGTTTGACAAAGCATGATTGACAGGCAGACTCACAGACAGACGACTGATAAATGATACATAAGTGTCACACAACAAAGGCAGGCAACACAACAAGAGGGCCAGTATTGCTCCAATGCAAATAGGCAAAACATATAACACTATAGACATAAAAGACAAAACAGCTCCATCCCTGGCAGCCACGTTTTTTTTTTATATATATCAACATGGCTTGAAAAATCTCGTACAAGCAATATTTCTAAAAGATTATTTGAAAATCTCTTCTAATTTTGGAGAAAAAAAGATTTTTATAGTTTTCATTTTACCCTTTCCCTCATATAGACGCTTTCTGATGCCTCTGCAGCAGACGGCTTTTTGAAAACATAGTGACAAAAGAAGAAATTGCACAAAACGTGCAATTTCTCCTTTTGCCACAATGTTTTCCACTGTCATGGATAACCTATGTTTTGACAAAATATGTTCAAAGTCGTCTGCTGCAGAATTGTCGTATGAGGGAAGGGGTTAACGCATCTCAAAGATGGTCACCTGATGAACACACTCCTACAAAATTATTTTTAAGTCAGGTTCATACTTTTTTGGGGGGTTTTATGCCGCTTTTAACAGCAAATGTCTTATTGCGTCGGACAAGAAAGGGGTTATATTTAACCCTTTCCCTCATACGACAATTCTGCAGCAGACGACTTTGAACGTATTTTGTCAAAACATAGAAAATCTCTATAATTGAATGGATAACCTATGACAAAAAGTTGGAAAACATTGTGGCTAAAGGAGAAATTGCATGTTTTGTGCAATTTCTTTTTTTGTCACTATGTTTTCAAAAAGCCGTCTGCTGCAGAGGTGTCAGAAAGCGTCTATATGAGGGAAAGGGTTAAGGTATGAAACCAAGACCACCCCAACTGCTGCTGCTCAAGAGTTGCATTGACTCAATTTGTTCATACCCATACAACCAGCCCTTAGGGTTAACCATTTCCCACAAACAACAAATCTGCAGTAGACGACATTGAAAACTTTTAAGCAAAAATATGAACAAAATCTCTATAACTGCAGGTATAATTGATGAAAAAAGTTGAAAACATTGTGGCAAATGGAGAAATTTCTATTTATGAGCAATTTTCTTTTGTCACATTGTTTTCAATAGTCGTCTGCTGCAGAGGCGTCAGAAAGCGTCTGTATGTGAGAAAGGGTTAAAGCACTAACACTTACCAGCATAGCGTCTGTATGTGAGAAAGGATTAAAGCACTAACACTTACCAGCATAGCGTCTGTATGTGAGAAAGGGTTAAAGCACTAACACTTACCAGCATAGCGTCTGTATGTGAGAAAGGGTTAAAGCACTAACACTTACCAGCATAGCGTCTGTATGTGAGAAAGGGTTAAAGCACTAACACTTACCAGCATAGCGTCTGTATGTGAGAAAGGATTAAAGCACTAACACTTACCAGCATAGCGTCTGTATGTGAGAAAGGGTTAAAGCACTAACACTTACCAGCATAGCGTCTGTATGTGAGAAAGGGTTAAAGCACTAACACTTACCAGCATAGCGTCTGTATGTGAGAAAGGGTTAAAGCACTAACACTTACCAGCATAGCGTCTGTATGTGAGAAAGGGTTAATAAAGCACTAACACTTACCAGCATAGCGTCTGTATGTGAGAAAGGGTTAAAGCACTAACACTTACCAGCATAGCGTCTGTGTGTATATAATATCTATAACGTTTTGAGGAAGATCAAATTCTTGTGGTCCTATCCTTTTGATTAGCCCTATTCTGTCTCCAAAGGCATTGAATAACAGCCTGTAAGAATATATAGAAATTGCCAAAGAGTCATAATGTCAGATAAATCCCTTAACCCATCCACACAAATAATCACAGTCTTGATCAGCAGACAACATTTCTAAACATTTTGAAAAATATAGAAATTGCTTACAACGAGTTGGCAACACTGATAGTAATTACATTTTCAAATGTTCATGTGTCATCCTGTTTTCAATAGCCGTTATAAAATAAGACTGCTTAGAATTATCATTTGAAGTAAAGCCATTGTAACACTGAGAAATAATAGTCTCAAACTATTAATTCTATTTGTTAAGATTTTCTCAATATATCATTCTTATTGCATTCCATGATATCATCAACATTTTAATTCATTTAAATCATTGGACTCTTCTAAACTGGATCTGGCTTTCCCACATGTAGCTGCATTTTGATATAACTGCAGCAGACAAATTTTGGAAATATTGTGGCAAAAGGAGAAATTGCTCAAAATGAGCAATTACTCTTTTTACGACTGTTTTCAGCTCCATAAAATAATACCTTCATTTATAGAAATATTACATATTTTTATCTAGGTCTGTAGGACATAAATGGCCCCTATTCACCCAAAAATCACAAAGTCAATCATGAGCTGGCTATTTAAAGCAATTGTGATCTTGACCATGAACCTTTTTATGAAGTATGATGGATGTCTGCCATCAAACGAAAGTGCTACATCCATAGCTTTCATTTTGTAAAGTTTATGTCTGTATGAAAATTTGAAAAAAATTCACAGACAAGCGAAAGTGCTATAGCCATGACATAGTTTTGTACGGACTTACTTAGCCATTGTGAACTTGAACTTTCATCTAGGTTGATTAAACTTAAACTTAATTCCAGGAAATGATTTATAAAAGAATTGCCCACGTCTAAAGGTCTCACTGAACATTGATAACAAACTTATGACAGTAACATTGGCAAGATATGCAAGATATGCTGGAAACTGCCGTGGCCAAGTGGTTAGTGTCAAGGCATTTGAATCAGGCCCAGTTGCAGCGATCATGGTGGAGTGCCTTTGGGCAAGGCATATTTCCAAGCCTAGGACTGGTTTGTTTACCCAGGGATCATGAATAAGTGAACTGTCACCGTGATATAACGGAAATAATGTTGGAAACTGTGTAAAACCTCAATTAATTTTTTTTCAAGATATATACATGCATGATTTAACATTATCTAGTGAACAAATTAACATAACTTCTCAAACTTAATCATTTACTTGCCAAGGACAACTTTTGATGCCTTGGTTGCAGATCACTTTTGAAAACGTTTCGAGTAAAAGATAGTTAATTTAAGATGAGCTTTCAACTCTGTATCAAAATTAAACTTTAAATTTGCATGCTGGAACAATTTTCTAATCAGATGTTTTTAAGCAGACAATAACAAAATTAATATGTTTCATCACAAATTAGATATAATGATGTGTGTTTGAAGTAAAATCGTGAAAGTTTTAAACCTAGATTGACTCAAAATACATGTAGTTATTTAAGTTGCCCTCTTTGAAAACCAACCATCAGGCATTTGCAATCAACGTAAATTCAGATCAACCAGTGAAGCTTGATCTGACTCTCCAATTACTCACATACAGGTTTGAGAACTTCTGCCAAACATTGTGGAGTTTCATCAAAAAGCAAGGATGCACAAATGCTTGTCACATATACCCCAATGATGGTTTTTCTGGAGTAAAATCTTTATTCGACCTTCAAATTATTTCAAATTATTTGTTTGAGTCCCCACGGTATAGTTAAACTGGGTAATGAAAGACAAACATTGGGGAAAAGGCCAGTTTATTCCTAACTATTTAGATATTTGAATGGATACTGAACAATAGTTTTCTTACCTACGAGGCAAGTTCATAAACACAACAATACTGGTTTCTACAAAGAGGTCTAACAACACTAATTTGTAAAGCTGCTGGCCAACATACGTCTCCCAACACTGAAATATAGAAATTAGCAACTCTTTCCAACAATGTACAAAGCTGTAGCAGATGACTATAAACAAGACCTTGGGTTGAGGGTGTCTCGCCCTTCTTGGAAAATCAAATATAAACTTGAAAGAAAAAAACCTAAAGTCGCTGAAACTTAAAATGTAAGTGAAGATCAATACATTGTTATCAACATGTCATGATAAATGCTAAACTTACTACAATTGTAATATTATATTTTTATATCTTAACAAGGTTATTCTTAAATTTGACCTAGTGAACTAGTTTAGTACTTGATGAGCGAGATTTGATGGAAAAAAATGCTTGGATGAATTTTCATAAAGATCGGAAGAAAAACAGTGTAAATAAAGTAACTATACAATTTGACCGAGTGACCTAGTTTTTTACCCCCATGACCCAGTTTCGAACTTACAAAAGGAACTGCTCCATGGTCTATTAAACTGACTTTAATACTGCCTCTAGTGGCAGAAGAACTGCTCCATGGTCTATCAAACTTACTTTAATACTGCCTCTAGTAGCAGAAGAACTGCTCCATGGTCTATTAAACTGACTTTAATACTGCCTCTAGTGGCAGAAAAACTGCTCCACGGTCTATCAAACTTACTTTAATACTGCCTCTAGTAGCAGAAGAACTGCTCCACGGTCTATTAAACTGACTTTAATACTGCCTCTAGTGGCAGAAGAACTGCTCCACAGTCTATCAAACTTACTTTAATACTGCCTCTAGTGCCTCGGTCTATTAAACTGACTTTAATACTGCCTCTAGTGGCAGAAGAACTGCTCCACAGTCTATCAAACTTACTTTAATACTGCCTCTAGTGGCAGTAGAACTGCTCCACAGTCTATTGAACATACTTTAATACTGCCTCTAGTGGCAGAAGAACTGCTTCATGGTCTATCAAACTTACTTTAATACTGCCTCTAGTGGCAGAAGAACTGCTCCACAGTCTATTAAACTTACTTTAATACTGCCTCTAGTGGCAGTAGAACTGCTCCACAGTCTATCAAACTTACTTTAATACTGCCTCTAGTGGCAGTAGAACTGCTCCACAGTCTATCAAACTTACTTTAATACTGCCTCTAGTGGCAGTAGAACTGCTCCACAGTCTATCAAACTTACTTTAATACTGCCTCTAGTGGCAGAAGAACTGCTCCACAGTCTATCAAACTTACTTTAATACTGCCTCTAGTGGCAGTAGAACTGCTCCACAGTCTATCAAACTTACTGTAATACTGCCTCTAGTGGCAGAAGAACTGCTTCACAGTCTATCAAACTTACTTTAATACTGCCTCTAGTGGCAGAAGAACTGCTCCACAGTCTATCAAACTTACTTTAATACTGCCTCTAGTGGCAGTAAAACTGCTCCACAGTCTATCAAACTTACTTTAATACTGCCTCTAGTGGCGGTAGAACTGCTCCACAGTCAATCAGACTTACTTTAATACTGCCTCTAGTGACAGTAGAACTGCTCCACAGTCTATCAAACTTACTTTAATACTGCCTCTAGTGGCAGTAGAACTGCTCCACAGTCTATTACACTTACTTTAATACTGCCTCTAGTGGCAGTAGAACTGCTCCACAGTCTATTAAACTTAATTTAAAACTGCCTCTAGTGGCAGAAGAACTGCTCCACAGTCTATCAAACTTACTTTAATACTGCGTCTAGTGGCAGTAGAACTGCTCCACAGTCTATCAAACTTACTTTAATACTGCCTCTAGTGGCAGTAGAACTGCTCCACAGTCTATCAAACTTACTTTAATACTGCCTCTAGTGGCAGAAGAACTGCTCCACAGTCTATTAAACTTACTTTAATACTGCCTCTAGTGGCAGTAGAACTGCTCCACAGTCTATCAAACTTACTTTAATACTGCCTCTAGTGGCAGTAGAACTGCTCCACAGTCTATCAAACTTACTTTAATACTGCCTCTAGTGGCAGAAGAACTGCTCCACAGTCTATCAAACTTACTTTAATACTGCCTCTAGTGGCAGTAGAACTGCTCCACAGTCTATTAAACTTACTTTAATACTGCCTCTAGTGGCAGTAGAACTGCTCCACAGTCTGTTGCCACAAGACTCCTCCTCTCCCTCTGCGTTAACTATGACCTGCCTGTATAGCGATGCCAACAATATCATCAGAGATGCCAACCGCAATAAAACAGACCTGTAGTCAAAAATGGTAATGTATGAATGATATATTTGAACAAACATATTCCGCAAACATGTTTATAGAACTAGATAGTAATCATGGAATATCATGATCATACTGTGAAGACCTACAAGCTGAACAATATTGGTAGAGATTCATCTTAGAGAAATCTTTGCGCCAAATTATTTTGAAATCAAGTCTATACTTTTGGACAAGAAAATGTTTAAGCTTTTCATTTTTACATATAAGGAAAACAAATGTTTTTTGTGGATGGGGAATATTTTGAACAATCCCCTAAGGAACATTTGTGTCATATTATTTTCAAATCAGGCCAGTTGTTTTAGACAGGAAGTATTTTCAATTTTTCCTCTTTCTGATGCCCAAGAAACCAAAAGTTCTCCATAGAATTAAATTCTTTGAACAACATTTAAAGAGAACCACCCAAGGAACATTCCTGTACAAGTATTTTGCAATTGATCCATTGGTTTAGGAGGAGAAGTTTGTAGGAACATTTGAAAGGATAGACAGATGCTGAGAGGGTGAGTGTTTACAATAGCTCACCCTGCAAGGTTGTGTTCAAGTGACTTTAAACTATCTGTGGAAAATACTGCAGAGTAAATAACATAATAGCAGAAGAAGATTAATTTATCTTTTTTTCTGTCCTTTTTCCCCAAGTCATCTGCTCCCAAGTTATCAAGACCTCTATCAGGGAAAGAGGTAAGGAAGTAAGAAATTTCCATCATTAAAACCTTTCCCCTACTGTGTACGACGTGTTGTGGTGGATGAATTTGCTACTAACAGAGAGAACTTTTCCTAATACATTTATCTGTTTATTCATAGTTAAGGTTTCAAACTAGATTAACCCTTTTCAGCAACACCTCTGCAGCAGTACATATTTGAACAAGAGGGCCAAGATGACCCTAAATCTCTCACCCCAGTGAAAGTTTTGTACCTTTCATTTTGGTCGAGAATGAATTAATTGGTTTTACAGCACTGTAACACAAAGAGGTTTTTTTCAAAGTATTCCCCTATATATCTCTATGTTAAACAGGTAACCAATGGGGTGGGCCCAATTTAGAGGACCACTAAAAATGCTACACACCAAATATCTAAGCAACCAGACTTTTGCATGGAATTGATTTCTTTGAAAAAGATTCAAAGAGCAGCACTCAAGGAACATTCCTGTGCAGTGTCATCAAAATCAACTAGGCAATTCAAGCAATTGTTTACAGATTGTGGACAGAGCGTGATCACAAAAGCTCATCAGTGAGCACTTTGTAATCAGGAGAGCTAAAAAGTTGTTAAAAAGGGAGAAATTGCTCATTGTGAACAAATTCTCCTTTTGCAACAATGTTTTCAACCAGACTAAATTTGTTTACTTTCATTTTTAGAGTTTTTCAATATATTTTCAAATTTGTCTGCTGCAATTTCTCCTTTCCACACTAGTTTGAACTCTGAAGTATTACAATCATTCCAATATATGTCATCACAGGTAAACTGTTATCCTGAACTATTAAAACTTTCCCTCATACAAACACACAGTTATGCATCTTCAGCAGGAAACTTTTGAAAACATTGTGGCAAACCGAGAAATTACTAAATACAAGCAATTTTCATATTTTGACACTCTATTAAACTATTATTCTTTCATTCATAATCGGTCAATATCTGTTCTTAGCTATTTATGAAATCACCTACTGAGTATTTGTGGGAAAGAGTAAAACTGGAGTAAGAATTGGATTTTACCTAGCTAGAGTGACCCACAATGTCGTACTTGACTTGTAGTCTTCAAACACGACAATCTTCTGGAAGATCATTGGGATGAGAAAGTTGAGGACTGTGATTGTCAGGTATGGAGAATATTGCACCAATAGCTGAACAATTTCATTGAGATCTTCTTTCTGGAGCTGTATAAATATAAACATCATGAAACATTTATTCATCAGAAATTTAAACAAGAACACAGCAAGCAGATGCCATCGTTCATTTGATTAATGGAATTTCAAAATGGCAACACTTCAGTGTGTGTGGTAAAGATGTGACCCGTGTTATGAATGCTGAATAGAGTTATGCCCTCTTGTAGTATAATCAAAAGTTGTTGCTGCAAAAGTGTCATCCATATCAAGATCAAGGATAAACCTTCTCCACATAAAATAAGTCTCCAGCCGTCAACTGAAAACATCTTGGTAAAAATATGGAAACTCTTTAACAGTAAATATAGAAAAGAATTGAAAACTTTGTGGCAACAAGGTAAAATTGCTTCAATATTCCAACTGGCTTCTTTCCTCCTTCATAGATTTCCATCTACTATCCCTTGATAAAAGGATATAGGGGATATTTGTTTGTTTTTAGTGGATATGGAATATATCTCATTGAGAAGTGATACAATTGAATATTTTCATGTGTGTAGTAAAACATGACCGAATACTAGGAAAATGACGTCACGTAAGTGGTTTGACGTTAATCCCTTTGGCGTCATACCTATATCACTCACAGTGTGGGTGATATGGATTATATCTCACTGATAGAACTCAGTATCTCATCGTTTAGCATGAAATAAATACTTTTATTGTTGTCTGTCCACCCTTCTGTCCATCTATCTGAAGCCATATCTAATGTAACTAGAAATATCACTGAAGGTGATGAATACCCCCATCTGGTGCCTGACAATATACATATGTATGAGAAAATCAAGGGGCCATAACGTATTTAAAAATAATTCTAGTGCAACACGCCAACAATATGCACAGCTTCGCTTGGTATCAATCATGCTTGTGAAGTTATATTGAATTCTGACCAAGGGTTGCTGAGAAATAGTATTCACAAGAAATGTCCACAGACCAACGGACCGACAAACGTGATTCCTATATAGCCCCCATATACTATGTATCTGGGGGTATAATAATCAGATGAATTTGATTAAAATAGTTAAGAATGTTAAACAGGAATAAAGCATAAACAGTGTTGGAAACCTACTTCTAACAATTTGTCAGTCATGAAATAAATCAAGAACAGCGACCCTCCAAGTAGAACTAAAACAAAACCATTCACAATAAATCGAATGAAAAATAAGGTAGCTTTATCATTTGTTGTTCTCTGCTCTATCTCTTTCTTGTGTTTTTCTTCACGCAAAAGTCCCTGCAATGGATCAAGATCAAATGTAAAAATATATGACAACAAGAATAAAGCATAATTATATGTCTGGCTGTCCCCTGCTTTGACTATCAGTATAAGTGTAAAATACACAGACAAAATGTGTGTGCAAAACTTGAAGTCGATCTAATAAGTCTAAAATAGAAGAAATTAGAAAACAAAAAACATCAATACAAAAAATTATTTATTCATTATATTATTATCATTATTATATTTATTTGTGCAAAATTTAAAATCTTTCTAACAAAAGAAGAAGAAGATATTTCCAATTCTCAAAATCCACTCAAAACCATCATGATTCATGTTTTTAAACCCAAATATAAGATCACACTCAGCATTTTCAGTTTTCAATACAAAGGATGGCATAAGATGCAAATACGATTCAAGTTTGAAAGCCAGTTTTTGAGAAAAATTAAAAACATGAAACTTTAATGTTGAGCTAAACACAATTGTTAAACCGTTTGATATGACGAAGTACTTTAGAAATTAAATTTGATTGCAAAATTTAACAAGAGCTTAACCTTAACCGGATGACCACGCCGCTGCCACAGCCACCGGACGACCACGACAGATGACGCCAGGGTCATGACATTAGCTCTCGTTTTTTCAAAAGTCGAGCTAAAAATCATTCTACCAAAAAATGAAGATGCATGTCCAATTCTCCAAACCACTAAAATTCATGTTTTTTACCCCCAAAATAAGGTCACACTTTTCAGCATACAATGTGAATAAAGGTATAAGATGCATCTATGATCCAAGTTTGAAGGACTTAGCACTAGTAGTTATTGAGAAAAAGTTAAAAAACAAAACTTTAAAGTTTAAAGCAATTGTTAACAAGAGGCCCAAGAGGGCCAGTATCGCTCCACGGCCATAAGGCAAAAATCAAATCTCCAAACAGCCCTGCCCCCTGGTGGCCATGTTTTTTACCAACCACCATGCCTTAAAGGAATCTTGTAGAGTATCACCCAAGGAATTTTTCTGCAAAATTATTTGAAAATCGGCCCAACACTTTCGGAGGAGAGGATATTTTAAGTTTTCACTATAGCCATATAAGGCAAAATAGCCCCACCCCCTGGCGGCCATATTTTTCAACCAATCAACATGGCTTGAAGGAATCTGATAGAGGGTCAAGCCTAGGAACATTTCTACAAAAGTATTTGAATATCAGCCAGACACTTTCGGAGGAGAAGATTTTTTAAGTTTTCTCTTTTGCCATATAAGGCAAAATAGCCCCGCCCTCTGGCGGCCATGGTTTTTTATCAATCAACATGGCTTGAAAGAATCTAATAAAGGGTCACCCAAGGAACATTTCTACAAAATTATTTGAAAATCTTGCATGACACTTCACCTCGTCATGGTGAATATGCGTTCCCAGTAACCTGGGAATCCTATGATGCATGGTTGATTTGGGCCGGACAAGGCACAGTCCTATCAATCAGTACTCATTTTGATTCTTGACCTCTAAGTGTGATCTTGATATTTGATGTACATGTCTGGGTCTTGTTTGTCACACGCTGTCTCATAATGGTTAATGTTTGTGCCAAGTTTCATAGAAATCCTACTATGCATGATCAAGATGTGAGCTGGACAAGGTTCTGAAAGACGGCCCCACGGACCTATGGATGCATGCATGCACGTACATACATCGAACCGCCATTGTGACAGCTATGTCGGGCTCACCGCAAGTGAGTTCGATAAATATCAATCTTATGTCAATTGCTTTTCCTAATTAAAAAGCTTTCATTAACATTTCTCCCATACAGATGACTCTGTAGCCAATGAATTTGGTAAACACTGTGAAAAATTAAACATCATTCACCGAGTATTTTTAACCTTTTGCTTAGTATTTCCCAAATGTGGCTCATTTCTGAAAACTATAAGTAGGTACACATTAGTTCAGTTCTTTTAATTCTAAAGATACTAATGAGAGGAGCCTGTAATAGCATATTGGATAAAGAGAAAAAAATATCACAAATCCTTACTCTATATTCAACCAATAGATTGGGTTTTTTCACTTTTGCTGCTTTTTCATTGGCTATTGCATAATCCCATCCAGCAAATACACGATTGGAAAAAGTTGCCACTGCTGTCTGCATACCGAAGGTTGCTTTAACACTCTTGGCTGAACTATGAAATGAAAGAAGAATTATATTTCAAAATATCCTGTCACATGCAAATGCATTATGATATTATACAGCAGATGGTTTTTGAAAATATTGTGATCACTTTTTGTTATGCTCCTACGATCTGCTTTTCTACTACTACTACTCCATGGAACACATGTGTCGCCTGTGCAGGTTTGATAATAAGTGAGATAATGGCCAGAAAATGAAAACAAAATAAGGGGACATATAATAGACAACTAAAACAAGAGAACTATAGCTCTAAAGCTCACCTGACTTTATAGAACTTAAATATTTTTCTTACAATGTTCTAACTCTATACATATAAGGAAAATAAGCAACGCTCCCTGGGAGCCATATTTATCAACATATCAGAAGAATTTGTATGATCTGTATAGAGGGTCACCCAAGCCGCATTTGTGCCATATTATTTTCAAATCAGGCCTATACTTTTGGACACGAAGATTTTTAATGTTTTCACTATATAAATATAAGGAAAAAACAAGCTCCACATCCCCTAGTGGCCGTATGTTTCAACACTATATGTAGATGGTAACAAAAGGAACCTTTGCACATATTTATTTTCAAATCAGGCAAATAATTTTGGTCAAGAAGTGGTCAAGAAGTGGCCATGTTTTCCAATGGATCAGAATCATTTCTACATTCTCTGTAGGGGGTTACCAATGGCACATTTGTGCAAAATTATTTTCTAATCTGGCCAGTGCTTTAGGACAAGAAGAGTTTTAACTTTATATTCCTGGTGGCCATGATTTCAATGGATCAGAATAATTTCAACGTTCTCTGTAAAAAGATCACCAATGAATCACTTGTGCCAAATTATTTTCAAATCGAGCCATTAGCTTTGCAGAAGGTAATTTCTAAATTCATATAATCATATAAGGAAAACAATCTATAGATAGGAAGCCCCTGTGGAGTCTAATAAGCAGTTCAGAGTTTTTCAAAGCGGGAGCATAAATACCTTATTGAACAAAAGTATCCTTAGGACACACTTGTTGTCTGCTAATGAACAGTCACAATACTCAATTAAGTCATAGAAAGAAGGACATATCAACAGATGATGCAGAAGTTTTCCTTTAGATTGGTGGCAAGGGACCCAGTGGTTTAACCCTTTCCCTCATATAAACACTTTCTGACGCCTCTGCAGCAGACGGCTTTTTGAAAACATAGTGACAAAAGAAGAAATTGCACAAAACGTGCAATTTCTCCTTTTGCCACAATGTTTTCCACTTTTTGTCATAGGTTATCCATTCAATTATTGAGATTTTCTATGTTTTGACAAAATACGTTCAAAGTCGTCTGCTGCAGAATTGTCGTATGAGGGAAAGGGTTAAGAGGAGATGTTGTTTACAGAAATTGTTGAAAACAAACAACAGACCACACACACAGGATGATCACGAAAGTGAGCTAAAAACCCAAAGACACTGAGGAAACAAGATGTGTTTGTGAAACACTGATGCCCCCATACCTGTTACGGTTCAAAAGTAGTGGTCAAGGTTAATTTTTTTTTCGACAGACAGACAAAGAGACGTAGGTCAAAGGTCAAGGTCGCAAGGTCAAAGATTTTGGTACTGACAGAAACGTCATGTCACAAGGAATACACATGTGAAATATGGTAGCCGTGCCTGTTACGGTTCAAAAGACAGACAGACAAAGAGACGTAGGTCAAAGGTCAAGGTCGCAAGGTCAAAGATTTTGGTACTGACAGGAAGGTCATGTCACAAGGAATACACATGTGAAATATGGTAGCCGTGCCTGTTACGGTTCAAAAGAAGTGGTCAAGGTTAAAGTTTTTTTTCGACAAAGAGACGGAGGTCAAAGGTCAAGGTCGCAAGGTCAAAAAATTTGGTACAGACAGAAAGGTCATGTCACAAGGAATACACATGTGAAATATGGTAGCCGTACCTGTTACGGTTCAAAAGTAGTGGTGAAGGTTAAAGTTTTTTTCGACAAAGAGACGTAGGTCAAAGGTCAAGGTCGCAAGGTCAAAATTTTGGTACTGACAGAAAGGTCATGTCACAAGGAATACACATGTGAAATATGGTAGCTGTACCTGTTACGGTTCAAAAGTAGTGGTGAAGGTTAAAGTTTTTTTCGACAAAGAGACGTAGGTCAAAGGTCAAGGTCACAAGGTCAAAAATTTTGGTACTGACAGAAAGGTCATGTCACAAGGAATACACATGTGAAATATGGTAGCCGTACCTGTTATGGTTCAAAAGTTGTGGTCAAGGTTAAAGGTTTTTTTTGCCACAGACAAAGAGACCAACAGACCAACAGACGGACAGGCCGAAAACTATATGCCCACCGAATCGAAGATTCCGGGGGCATAAAAACAAAAGAGGAAATGCTAATAATGAGTAATTTCTCCTCATCAAAAACAATGTTTCATTTCTTGGTATATTCTACTATTTTCAACATATGTTTTCAATTTGGAAGAGTCTAATTTGATCATAATTGGTCATTGGTTAAATGGTTCCCCTTTCTGGGGAGCATAGTAACTTATGAAAGAAGAAGATTGTCTTACTTCTTGAGTAGCAGTAGAAAACTGATAAAAAAACATGCTCCGACAGCCAGAATATAGGCCAGGCCCATATTGTAGGTTTGCATATTTCCATCCTGGTCATTATAGGTCTTGTTGTAATAGATACCATAGAAAAGCACAGTGTTCTCCATCCATCCCTGAATTATATAGTAAACACATGTCACATGATGAAAAAAATCGAATCAGTTTATGCTCTGAGAAAGCCAACCCTAGCGTAATTATAATAAGCTCAGATATGAATTAACCCTTTCCCTCATACAACAAATATGCAGCAGACGACATAGAAAATCTCCATAATTGAATGGATAACCTATGACAAAAAGTGGAAAACATTGTGGCAAAAGGAGAAATTGCATGTTTTGTGCAATTTCTTCTTTTGTCACTATGTTTTCAAAAAGCCGTCTGCTGCAGAGGCGTCAGAAAGCGTCTATATGAGGGAAAGGGTTAACCTGTACATTCCTTTCATCTCATTTAAATAAACAATAATTGCCAGAAGTTTATTGAAACGTTCTTTGACTAATTAGCGATCAGTGGAGCACCAGATCAAATTGCTAGTATGCCTGAAGTTTGGTTTTTACAGAGTGCCATTCAGTTGCACTTGATGAGAGATTTATTTCAAGTTCTTAACCATTTTCCACACAAAAACATGTCAACACATTTGCAGCAGAAAACTTCTGAAAACATTGCAAAAGGTGAAATTACATCAAAATGAACAATTCTTCCTTTTGTCACAATGTTTTAAACTCTATTCAATAATTATAATTTCATTTTAGAGGTTTTCAATAATCTTGACTAGAGGATAACAAAGATTTGCTGCACATTTGATATATCTGGGAAAGAATTTGCTGGTGGATATTTTCATAGCTTCAATGTCAAATGCTTTGAAAACATCTGAACTATTCCAACGCTTATTAGTTACTGAGATATGGACACTATAAAATAGTTGCATGCAAAACTTTAACCAGAATTTCTTAAAGGGTGATAGTTTGCATTATATGCAGGATAGAGTTATCTAACTGGATTATTTATATAGGTGCAATGGTAGGGAAGGGTTGTATAAAGCTTTAATGCAATGCATCAAGTAGTAACTAAGACATGGACTCTTAATGTAGTTGAACGCAAAACTTAGAACCATGATTTTTAAATTAATAAAAGGGCAATAATTTGCATTAAATGCTGTATCGAGTTATGATACTTGCTTGTTTACATAGCTGTGATGGTTTGGAAGGGTTATATAAAGTTTCAATGCAGCTACTAAGATATGGTCTCTGAATGAAGTTGCCCATAAAACTTTAACCAGAATTTCTAAGTCCAAAAAGGACCATAACTTACTTTAAATACAGGAAAGAGATAATCTACATAGGTGTGATAGTTGGGAAGGGTTGTATAAAGTGTCAATGCAATGCATCAAGTAAGAACTGAGATATTGAATCTTAATGTAGTTTCATGCAAAACTTTAACCAGAATTTAAAAACAAGAGGGCCATGATGGCCCTGGAATCGCTCACCTGATTTTTTTTTTTCACTTTAGCTATATAAGTCCCGCCATCTGGCGGGCATAGTTTCCAACCAATCAACTTGGCTTTAAGGAATCTGATAGAGGGTCACCCTAGGAACATTTCTACAAAATTATTTGAAAATCGGCCTGACACTTTTGAAGGAGAAGATTTTTTAAGTTTTCACTATAGCAATAAAAGGCAAAATAGCCCCGCCCCCTGGCGGCCATGTTTTTTGACCAATCAACATGGCTTGAAGGAATCTGATAGAGGGTCATCCAAGGAACATTTCTACAAAATTATTTGAAAATCGGCCCGACACTTTTGGAGGAGAAGATTTTTTAAGTTTGCACTATAGCTATATAAGGCGAAATAGCTCCGCCCCCCCTGGCGGCCATGATTTTCGACCAATCAACATGGCTTAAAGGAATCTGATAGAGGGTCATCCAAGGAATATTTCTACAAAATTATTTGAAAATCGGCCTGACACTTTTGGAGGAGAAGATTTTTTAAGTTTTCACTATAGCCATATAAGGTAAAAAAGCCCCGCCCCCCCCCCCCCTGGCGGCCATGTTTTTCGACCAATCAACATGGCTTCAAGGAATCTGATAGAGAGTCACCCAAGGAACATTTTTACAAAATAAGTTCAAAATCTGCCAACCAGTTAGGGAGAAGTAGAATTTTGAAGTTTGTTTCGTTTCGTTGCCATGGAAACCAGAATTCTGCATGGATCCCAAAATTTGAAGGAATTCTGGTGAGTTCATTGAGAGGATGCTTTCTGTGAAGTTTCATCCCAATTGACCCACCGGTTACTGAGAAGAAGATGTTGAAGATTTTTAAGTTTGCACTATAACCATAAAAGGCAAAATAGCACCGCCCCCTGGCGGCCATGTTTTTGACCAATCAACATGGCTTGAAGGAATCTGATAGAGGGTCACCCAAGGAACATTTCTACAAATTTATTTGAAAATCGGCCTGACACTTTTGGAGAAGAAGATTTTTTAAGTTTGCACTATAGCCATATAAGGAAAAATAGCCCCGCCCCCCCCTGGCGGCCATGTTTTTCGACCAATCAACATGGCTTGAAGGAATCTGATAGAAGGTCACCCAAGGAACATTTCTACAAAATTATTTGAAAATCGGCCTGACACTTTCGGAGGAGAAGATTTTTTAAGAATTTTGAAGTTTTTTTCATTTCGTTGCCATGGAAACCAGAATTCTGCATGGATCCCGAAAATTTTAAGGAATTCTGGTGAGGACATTGAGAGGATGCTTTCTGTGAAGTTTCATCCTAGTTGACCCACCGGTTACAGAGGAGAAAATGTTGACGGACGACGGACGACGGACGCCGGACATAGGGCGATCACAATAACTCACCTTGAGCACTTCGTGCACAGGTGAGCTAAAAAGGGCCATCACTTGCATTAAATGCAGGATAGAGTTAGCTAACTTGATAATCTACATAGGTGTGATAGTAGGGACGGGTTGTTTATGTTTCAATGTAATGTATCAAGTAGTTATCTAGATATGGTCTCTTAATGTAGTTGCATGCACAACTTAAACCATATTTTTTAAGTAAAAAAAAAGAGCTATAACTTGCATTAAATGCAGGCTAGAGTTATCTAACGTGATAACCTACATAGGTGTGATAGTTTGGAAGGGTTGTATAAAGTTTCAATGCAATGCATTAAGTAAATACTAACATAATTATGGGCTCTAATTGTAGTTGCATGCAAAACTTAAACCAAAATTTCCAAGTAAAACAGGGGCCATAATTTGCACTTAATGCTTGATAGAGTTATTGTACTTGGTTGTTTACATAGCTATGATGGTTGGGAAGGGTTATGTTAAGTTTCAAGGCAATGCATCAAGCAGTTACTAAGATATGAGTTCTTAATGTAGTTGCAAGCAAAACTTTAACCAGAATATCTAAGTCCATAAAGGGTATTAACTTGCATTAAATGCAGGATAAAGTTATCTTAATTAATAATCGAAATAGGTGTGATAGTTGGGAAGGGTTGTATGAAGTTTCAATGCAATGCGTCAAGTAAATACTGAAATATGAACTCTTAATGTAGTTAGACACAAAACTTTAACCAGAATTTCTATATAAAACTAGAATGGAGTGCTCCCCGGAGCACGTGTGTCACCTGCCGGGGCCTTGTCAGAAAATTTAAATTTTTGACAGAAAAGGGGCAATAACTCTGGTATAAAAATTATTGGGATTATTCCCCTTTTGTGAACCCATCACACACATTGATATAAACATTTGTCAGAAGTTTCAATGTAATCCTTTGAGAAGAAAAAAAGTTATTTGAAAACGTGACGAAACAGTGTGACGACAGACGGACGGACGGACTCATGGGAGAGTACTTGTGGGGTTATTTCGTTTGATGTTTACTTGTGGGGTGCACCCCACAAGTATGCAATTCATTCCGTAATTAACCCCCTTTTATGGAATGAATAACATTAATATGCAAATGAGATACCCGTTATAAAAAATAAAAAATAAATATTTATCTAAGTGTCTTTATAAGGGTGGTGGGTGAGTTCAGCACCCCACAAGTACTCTCTCATGCCGACAGACAGACAGACAGACAGACGCCGGACAAAAAAATTGCATTAAATGCAGGATAGAGTTATCTAACTTGATAATATACATAGGTGTGATAGTTGGAAAGGGTTGTATGAAGTTTCAATGCAATGCATCAAGTAGTTATTAAGATATGGTCTCTTTATGTAGTTGCACGCACAACTTTAACCAGAATTTCTAAGTAAAAAAAGGGCCATAACTTGCATTAAATGCAGGATAGAGTTATCTAACTTGATAATCTAGATAGGTGTGATAGTTGGGTAGGGTTGTAGAAAGTTCCAATGTAATGCATCAAGTAAATACTGAGATATGGACACTAATTGTAGTTGCATGCAAAACTTCAACCAGAATTTCTATGTCAAACTAGAATGGAGTTCTCCACGGAGCACGTGTGTCACCTGCACCTGCTCATTGAAAGTGTGATCATAAAGTGTGACGAAAAAGTGTGACGGACGGACAAACAGACAGATGCCTGACAAAAAAAAAAGTAATCCGTAAGTGCCTACCATGCTACGCAGGGTGACACAAAAAGGGCCATAACTTGCATTAAATGCAGGATGGAGTTATCAAACTTGATTATTTATGTAGGTGTGGTAGTTAGGAAGCAGTTTAGAAAGTGTGAATGCAATACATCTAGTGGTTAATGAGCTGCATGCAAAACCTTAACCAAGGTGTAATGCGGATGCAGATGCCGACGCTAGGGCGAGTAGAATAGCTCTCATTTTCTTTGAATAGTCAAGCTAAAAATGGCTCTCACCCAACATGCTCACAAAACTGACAACGACAAGAACAGCTTTCTTAAACAAATACACTTACTGTGCCTAGGAGAAAGTCCAGAACTTTTTCAAATGTATTTTCCTTATCTTTAAACTCCTTGATATAGTCTGTATAATTCTGCGTACAGTTAACTGCAAGACTTGTAAGATGAGATTCGTCTGGGTCCACAGTACTGTTGAACTCTCTGGGTTTAAGGGCCAAAAAGGGGACAGTGATCACAAAAAACATTATTATCATCATGAAAATGTTCAGGAACAGTAGCCAACGGATGAACTTGAAGAAGGTCATGACTGCAGTACCAAACTTTCCTGCAAGTAAGAATTTAGTGTTAAACCTTTCATTAATACATTTAACTTTGAACAGCTAATCACGTTGTACAATATCTCTCTTTATGAAGTGTCTAAAACTAACATATATAAGTTAATGGCGTTATTACCACTCCATTTATCTATTCATCATCTTTGGTTAACCCTTTCCCTCATACGACAATTCTGCAGCAGACGACTTTGAACGTATTTTGTCAAAAAATAGAAAATCTCCATAATTGAATGGATAACCTATGACAAAAAGTGGAAAACATTGTGGCAAAAGGAGTTTTCAAAAAGCTGTCTGCTGCAGAGGCGTCAGAAAGCGTCTATATGAGGAAAAGGGTTAATTGATTGATAGGGTTAAACGCCGTTTTTAACAAGTTTTAAGTCATATCACGGCTGTCAGTTTACCTACCTATGTGTTTCCTGGTTTTCTCACACTAGTACTCCACACAACAGTCTTTCCAAGCAACTGGCTGCTTTTCCACATATACTGTTAGCCGATTGGTGGAAGACAAATGAAGCTTGACGCATTGCCTTTTATCAAACATCGGAAAGAATGTTGGCAGAGTTGGGGTTTGAACGCACAACCCCTAGATTGACAGCCTGCATCATACCAACTGGGCTACCAGGGATTCATTGGCAGAGTCACAATAGCTCAATTGGTAACAACAAAGTCTATCAATCCAGAGATCTTGAGTTCAAACTGGCTTGGCCAATATTCATTCTGGTTGACAAAAGTTGTTGTGACTGGCATCATTCATCTTCCACCAAAAGATGGAAAGGTAGTCAGTCAGTAATTTGGATTAAAGAAAACAAGAGGGCCATGATGGCCCTGGATCGCTCACCTGATTTTTTTTTTTCACTTAAGCTATATAAGCCCCGTCCCCTGGCGGCCATAGTTTTCGACCAATCAACTTAGCTTGAAGGAATCTGATAGAGGATCACCCTAGGAACATTTCTACAAAATTATTTGAAAATCGGCCTGACACTTTTGGAGGAGAAGATTTTTTAAATTTTCACCATAGCCATATAAGGCAAAAAAGCCCCGCCCCCCCTGGCGGCCATGATTTTCGACCAATCAACATGGCTTGAAGGAATCTGATAGAGGGTCATCCAAAGAACATTTCTACAAAATTATTTGAAAATCGGCCTGACACTTTCGTCGGAGTAGATTTTTTAAGTTTTCACTATAGCCATATAAGGCAAAATAGCCCCGCCCCCTGGCTGCCATGTTTTTTGACCAATCAACATGGCTTGAAGGAATCTGATAGAGGGTCATCCAAGGAACTTTTCTACAAAATTATTTGAAAATCGGCCTGACACTTTCGGAGGAGAATTTTTAAGTTTTCACTATAGTCATATAAGGTAAAATAACCCCGACCCCCTGGCGGCTATGTTTTTTGACCAATCAACACGGCTTGAAGGAATCTGATAGAGGGTCATCCAAGGAACATTTCTACAAAATTATTTGAAAATCTGCCAACCAGTTTTTTCATTGCATTGCCATGGAAACCAGAATTCTGCATGGATCCCAAACATTTGAAGGAAATCCGGTGTGGTAATTGAAAGGATGCTTTCTGAGAAGTTTCATCCCAATTGACCCACTGGTTACTGAGGAGAAGAAGTTGACGCACGACGGACGAAAGGCGATCACAATAACTCACCTTGAGCAAAGTTCAGGTGAGCTAAACATGGATGACATTCGAGAAAAAATGTGAACAATCCCTCTTATTAAAGCTCTGATAAATCAGGAGCTTGTATGTTACGTTTCTTGGTAAATCAGAAGCTTGTATGTTACATTTCTTGGTAAAACAGGAGCTTGTATGTTACTTTTATTAGTAAATCAGATGCGTTTGATAACATCAGGCATATTGCATGGTTTTACAAACTACATCAAATCATAATTCCTCGCAAAACGCTGAGAACACTTATAAACTGCTATACAGTGCTAAAAAGCATTGAAATAGTTAATGATACAAAATCTAAACCACTTCTGGTTTTACAGGGCGTTAGAGATGGCTCTTCCTCTTGCTTATAGACAGATCACTACAGTCCCCTGTATCGATTATACAAATTCAGGAAAACTTACACTCACAGACGACTTGACATCAACATCTACGAATTGACATTCACTACAACATCAAATGACAATGACTTTTATCAACCATCAAATAGAATGTTGGTTGATAAGAGAATTGAGTTGTAGTTTAAAAAGAAACTATATATACCTTCTATTACTTTAAAAGATGTGTCCCAAAGCTTGAAGGGATGGGTAAAATCTCTCCATTTCCTTTTCAACAAAGATGCCCTCTGAAATAAATGAACATGCATAAGCCATTCACATTCACCGGATTACAAAATCTAGAAATGAAAGTATCTTTCTGTTAAAGCATTTAAAGAAGAGGGCCAAGGTGGCCCTGTAGCGATCACCTGAGTACCATCGCTCTGTATGATAAGGTGTCCATAAATAATACTTAACCCTTTCCCTCATACGACAATTCTGCAGCAGACGACTTTGAACATATTTCGACAAAAAATGGAAAATCTCCATAATTGAATGGACAACCTATGACTAAAAGTGGAAAACATTGTGTCAAAAGGAGAAATTGCTTGTTTTGAGCAATTTCTTCTTTTGTCACTATGTTTTTAAGAAGCCGTCTGCTGCAGAGGCGTCAGAAAGTGTCTATATGAGGTAAAGGGTTAAAGAAGTAATTCAATAGAAAAGTAAAACATGGAACTTCTAGAGTGTTCTAAAGATTGTTTAAATATTTGGCCTAATGACCAGAAATGACAAGTCTTTTGACTCAATATGACCCAAATTTGAACATAACCTAGATATAACCCAGACAAACATCCTGACAACATTTCAACATGCTCATGTCAAAAAAGAGGCCTATAGCGCATTCACTAGATATTTGCTAATTTTGGCCTAGTGCCCTAGACTGGACATCATGACCTAGTTTTCAACTAATCATTAAGACAAATATTCTGCCAAAGTTTCAATATACTCAAGTAACAAGAAAGCCAGGGTGGCCATGTAGTTCTCACCTGAGTACTATGGGTCTATAGGGTAAGGTGCTCAAGCTAAACATTCTCTAGAATGTGAACAAGATATTTCTAAAAATTTGGCATAGTGAAGTTTTAGACCTGACTAGACTCACATTCCACTTGGCCTTGAAGTGATGAAGATTTAACATGCTTAAGCCAAAAATGCGGTCTCAAAGATTTTTCTAAAAGTTTTTTACTAAATGTGACCTATATTCAAACTTGGCCTAGCTATCATAAAGATAAAACACTGAAAAAGTTTCATGAAGATAAGTATTAAAACAGTGGCCTCTTGAGTGTTAACCCTTTCCCTCAGACAGCTTTTTGAAAACATAGTGACAAAAGAAGAAATTGCTCAAAACAAGCAATTTCTCCTTTTGCCATAATGTTTTCCACTTTTAGTCATATGTTATCCATTCAATTACCGGTATAGAGATTTTCTATGTTCTGACAAAATATATTCAATGTCATCTGCTGCTATATTGTCGTATGAGGGAAAGGGTTAACAGGCAAAATTATGACGACAGTTGACGGACAAAAGGCGATCACAATAACTCACCTTCAGCACATTTTATCAGAATCTACACAAGTTGAAAGTTCTGTCGGGTAATTTTTTAACTGTGTAGATCTTGATAAGACCGTGCGGAAAATGACTCACTCATACCTTTTTGATATGAGGTTACTGTTTAAAGTTGCTGAACTCGAGATGGAGATCAAAATTTTGAAATGTTGAAACTTGTGCAAAAATTGCTAATAGTGACGCCAAAATAAGTAATACATACTGTAGTTCAAAACAATTTTGGCAGTAAATTGTGAAAAACAGTCAATTGAAAGTTATAAAAATGTACAAAATATGACTTACTGGGTATGTCTAACTTTTAAACAATCAATATTTAGATGTTTATTATACTGGAAAGTGAAATTATTACTCTAATTTTATCCCAGAATTATGATTCTAATTATTATTTCAAGAGAATTTTTGAACAGTTTTTAAAACTATGACTTTACCAGGAACATAGAGTCCCTGACTATACTATCTATAATCTGGAGTTCAGCACCTTTAACCCTTTCCCCCATACGACAATTCTGCAGCAGACGACTTTGAACGTATTTTGTCAAAACATAGAAAATCTCCATAATTGAATGGATAACCTATGACAAAAAGTGGAAAACATTGTGGCAAAAGGAGAAATTGCACGTTTTGTGCAATTTCTTCTTTTGTCACTATGTTTTAAAAAGCCATCTGATGCAGAGGCGTCAGAAAGTGTCTATATGAGGGAAAGGGTTAAGTTAGCAGCTAAATGTGTTCCCAGAATTGGCTTCACACTGTGGCAGACCTGGTACAAGTTGCACTGGGATACCTGGTACCAGATTTTAATTGACCTATTGCAGGCATTTAGAGAATTTGTTGCATTTTAAAACGCATACACCATCTGTTAAATTTTGAAAGAGCCAAAGTTTTTAACTTCTGATTAAACACTACAATGTAGCTGCACTGCTTCAACTTCCACACCTGTATATGCTATGCTTAAAAGGGAATGCCATGAAACCAAATTTTAACCAATGGGGCTCAATTATCTGGGTCAATTAATTTTGACAATATATTGAATTGTGTTCACCTCATGTTGGGTAAAATCAAGCTTTTTAATCCTAGGGAGCGTTGTATCTCTGATGATTTCAGCCAAGTTACCGGCAGTGACATCATCTCTTTCTCGAAGCTCATGAAAACGGTCAGAGAAGGTTCTAGGTTCTTCTTCTTTTTGTTTTTCTACTTCTAGCTCATTTTTACGGTCTGAAATGGAAGTTTTTAAGTCTTGATTCCCTTGTATGTCATTTTTAGAGCCATCTGTTTTTGGGGACAAAAAATGTAATATCCGGAACACTGTGGGAAAGAGAGAATTTGCTTGATTTGAGCATTTTCTTCTTTCTCCAAAAATCGTTTTATTAGTCCAAATGACTTTGCAACTCTGTACATGATGAAGCAATATGTTGAAAGTCTTCTATAAGAAGGAATGCATTAATGTCAACTAGAATGGAGTGCTCCCCGGAGCATGTGTGTCACCTGCCTGGGCCTTGTCAGAAAATTAGAATTTTTGATAGAAAAGGGGTAATAACTCTGATATCAAAATATTTGGATTATCCCCCTTTTGTGAACCCATCACAACGATTGATATAAACATTTGTCAGAAGTTTCAAAGTAATCCTTTGAGTAGAATTTTTTTTATTTAAAAACGTGACGAAAAAGTGTGACGGACAGACAGTCGCCGGACAAAAAAAAAAGGTAATCCCTAAGTGCCTACCATGCTACGCAGGTGACACAAAAATAAAATATGCCCCAAGAGTATCAAAATCTATAGAGCTAACATATTTAATAAATAATATATTTTGATATATTTATATAATTATTCAAGGTTCGATTCCACCAACCTTATTTGGCGTCAAGTATTTCTTAAAAACTTAAAAACACTTTATCAATCTTTGTTTCCCTAATATTTTGTTAAATATAAATGGCGAAATGTATTTAAGTAGATGACCAAGTAAACATAAATAGTTACCATGCTGACCAAAAATACTTGTTAACCCTTTCCCTCATATAGACGCTTTCTGATGCCTCTGCAGCAGACGTCTTTTTGAAAACATAGTGACAAAATGTTTTCCACTTTTTGTCATAGATTATCCATTCAATTATGGAGGTTTTCTATGTTTTGACAAAATACGTTCAAAGTCGTCTGCCGCAGAATTGTCGTATGAGGGAAAGGGTTAAGAAATTAAATATTTTTGCCTTTTTATTAGGAAAACAAAAATACTGAAATAAGCTCTGAATCCTTTCCCACATACAACAAACCTGTAGAAGAAGACTTTGAAAACATTAAGTAAACATATGGAAACTCTCTATAAAATTGAGTCTTATTATTGAATATAGTTGAAAACATTGTGACAAAAGGAGAAATTGCTCATTATGAGCAATTTATTCTTTTGCCTCAATGTTTTCACAATTCGTCTGCTTCAGATGCATCAGAATGTGTATACAAGTAGGAAAGGGTGAAGTATTTAAGTATTTAAAAATTATCAGTAAGAAGTAAGTATCCTTGGTGAAATTGACCTGATGAGGTGGTACTAAAAACTTGACCAAGGTGGGACGCTAACGCAGATGCTGAGGCGAGAAGGATAGCTTAGTTTGCCTTTTCATCAAAAAGTTATGTTTCTTTTGTCTTATTTACGAAGACAAAAGAGTCCCTGCTAGACTTGCTGCAGACTGTTATGTGTCAATATCGAGATAAAAATCACGTTGATTTCTCCTTTTAATAGCAATTTTAACTTACTGAATGTTATTTCATGTTCACAGAGATGTCTTGATTTGTGTAGAATTCATTTAATAATGTTAATCCATGTACATGTATATCTAAAATACGTACTGTTTCGATATGAAGAATTAAGCGAGTGGTCAAAATATTATTTCATTTTAGATAAGTATCAACATAAACTGGTAACATAAAACAAAAATAATAAATGTTTTGTGAAAATATGTCTCAAATATATGCCTTTTTATCGGTTGTTAAGGATAGTAATATAAATGTGTTATCAATGATCAATATTGGTACCTGCGGTCTGTGACCTAGATTCATAATGCAAAAATATAAAGGAAGGTAACCATGTAAAATGTAAACTTAGAAAAGTGAAGAGTTATGAAGACAAAAAATGTCGCTAAAAAAATTGATTTCTTATACGTCACGAAACGAGTACATGGGCCGAATGTAGGAGAAAGAAATATAATATAGAAATGCTTTTTTTCTCTCGAATGCAGTGGAATAAAGCATGCACTAAAGCTTTGCCTGATTTTTTATTCACTTTCTTTGATGTCACAATGACTCGATCTTGAGGGTCAATATTTCGAAAGAATGCTCAAACACCTAATATTACAGATAGATAGCTAATATTACACACTTAAATGATTAAATATATGTGATATTAAATGTTTATTTGGCTTGAAACATATTAAGAAAAGAACAAACTCTGATAAACAATAATTTTAGAAATAAAGAAAATCTGGTCTTTTGCATCCAATCAATTTCATACTGATAATAAATAAAATGCCACCTTTTAAATAGTAATTTATGGGACTCGAAACTGGCATTTCTCTTGCGCCATAAACAATTTAACTGATATGTTGTTTCAAGTGTGGTCTACTTTTTAAACATATGAGGATAAATATGAGCAATTTAACCATTTTCTCAATGTTTTAAACGTTTAAAGGTTTTCATTGTTGCATCAGACATGGAAAGGATTAAAAAGCTTTTTATTGCATGTAGATTTAAATCCCGAACTGTATTTGTTGTGGTTTTATTGACAAATACAAAATCCTGACCAAAAGAAATCCTAAAATTTGTATGTGGAATTTCAAAAATCCTGGAATTAGTCCTTAATGAAAACATTATGTGTATGTTTAGACTAATGAAAGTCAAGAATACATGTGTGTTAAAAAATAAATCAATGCAGTCTTTTCCGGCGACATTGATGCCTTGCATCAACTTTCTCTTGTATACCTCTGCAATAGAAACCTTTAGAAAAACTAAGGGAAATGAAGAAAACCTCATAAGGAGCAATTTCTTTTTCTCACACACTATTTTCTTTATCTGCCTAAAAATTTACCAACAATATTTCAAAAATCTGGAAATGTTTAAAACACACCTTTAAGGGATTTCAGTCGGGTTCTTCTCTGAAATCGTAAACTGGGTAGCAAATGATTGTCTTCGTCTCTCAGCAGATCATCCATATGCTCATGTTCCTGCTTACGCCGGAAGGACGATCTTCGCTTTGACGACGTTTTTCGGCGTCGCATCAAGGTTTTCCCTCCGTCACTTGACTTGAATTTTGGATTGTAGAGTGTAGAAACGTCCTCCGGACTGTGAGACGCCGATTCATCTGTATATGGGGGGTCTTGTAGTCTTGGTGGGTGAGCATCAGCTGCATCCACATATCTGTTAAAAGGAACCAAATTTGGTGAAAATGTTTAACAAACCCTTTCCCACATACAACAAATCTGCAGCAGACAACTTTGAAAAGGTCAACTAAAATATATGGAAAATCTCTATAAGTGTAGGTATAATAACAGAGAAAAGAGGGCCATGATGCTCACCTGATTTTTTTTTTTTCACTTAAGCCATTTTAGCCCCGCCACCTGACGGCTATAATTTCCGACCAATCAACTTGGCTTGAAGGAATCTGATAGAGGGTCACCCAAGGAACATTTCTACAAAATTATTTGAAAATTGGCCTGACACTTATGGAGGAGAAGATTTTTTAAGTTTTCACTATAGCCATAAAAGGCAAAATAGCCCCACCCCCTGGAAGGAATTCTGGTGAGGTCATTGAGAGGATGCTTTCTGTGAAGTTTCATCCCAACTGACCCACTGGTTACTGAGGAGAAGAAGTTGACGGACGATGGACGACGAACGCCGGACAAAAGGCGATGACAATAACTCACCTTGAGCAAAGCTCAGGTGAGCTAAAAAGTTGAAAACATTGTGGCAAAAGGAGAAATTGCTTGTTTTGAGCAATTTCTCTTTTTATCACAATGTTTTCAAAAGTCGTCTGCTGCAAAGTGTCTATATGTGCGAAAGGGTTAAACCCTTAAAAAAGATATGGCTTCCAGAGTGTTAGCAAGATTTTCCTTCTATTTGGCTAAGTGACCTTGTTTTTGCTCCAACATCAAGATATCATCATGATACACATTCTGACAAAGTTTCAACATGCTCAAGTTAGACATGTGGCTTCGAGAGTAACTAGATTTTCCTTAAATTTAGCCTCAGGTAACTAAGTTTTTGAGTGGACATGACCCATATTCGAACTAAGCCTAGATATCATCGATGTAAACATTCTGACAAAACTTCAGCAAGCTGAAGCCGAAAAATGCAGTCACTAGATTGTTAACAAGATGATTCTTAAATCTAGCTCACTAGTGACCTAATTTTTGACCAGACATGATCAATGATTCGCCTAGATTTCATCAAAAAGTCAATTAATTGAGACTTCCCACATCACCTATATCTGAATTTGGCTTAGACTAGATGAAAACAGCTGCCTGTAGAGTATTTTAAAACAGGTTGATGTCAGACGTTCCAAGGATACTAAAGACCCCTTTGAGCATATATAGGGCTCATTTGAGTAAATAACAAGAGAAAGTTGATGCAATGCATCAATGTCGCCGGATATCCAAAGTGCAGTTATGCATAACACTAACATTATAGTAGTTGAATAAACAGTTATCAACTGAGGGGCATATTGGAACATCAGGGGTGGGGTCAAGTGAAAATATATCATAACTTGCATTGTTTTGTCAACGAAGTGAATGATAATTGAAGCCTTTCATTGTTTATGATCAATCTCCATTCCAAAGTAGGTTGACTATACACACAACCAACTAATTAGTGATCTTAAATAGTAATGGAAATGAGAAATCTTGCCAATCATTAGTCTTAGTATGTATACAGTGCTTTCATTAAGGAATAATTATAAGATTTGTGAATTCCACATACACTTTTCAAGATGTTTGTCAGAATATTTGAATTTTATTATTTTTCAATAAAACCACAAAACAAGACAATTTAGGATTTGCATGCAATAGCACATCATTTTACCTTTCCTCTATTAAAGTCAACAGTGGACACCTTTGCAGCAATATACTTTTAAAACAATGAGTTAAGGGTTAAATCGCTGAAGACATGAGTTTTCTCTTTTTCTCAAAATGATATTAGCTTGGCATCCTAATTATATCATACTTTAACAAATGTTGAAATGTAGTCCAATATTTATAAATTAGACCACCTTCGAAATATAATATCAACTAAACAGTTAAATCTCATTGAAATTGTTGTATAATTTAAACTTAATTTCGAACATAAACTGAGCCCTACAACATGTTAATTTATTTTAATTCTTTCCTTCCTTTTTTATAATGAAAATAACAAACTACTCATGTTTTAAAATTATATTATGATGCCCTTGTGTCAATGATGCATAACAATATGCAGATCGGAAGCAATATGCCTTTAGGGAATTAAATGACACATTTAAAATTGTCAAGGACGAAATAATTTTGTACGAAAGACCTGATTCTTTCTTATTCGCAGAGGTGTCGTTCTTGAAACTCTCTTTATAGGCAGAGAGTGTTCGTTCAAAGTAATTTTTCTATTAAAACTAGTTTTTATCTCGGTTTGTTCTTTTCTTCATTTGTTTCGAACCAAATAAACATTTTAAATCACCTACAATTTACTATTTGTAAGTGAGTGTAAAGAGACGGCTCTCTGCAAAGGAGATTGATCTACGCAGTTGGTATTCGCGAGTCACGCTTCAAGCAGGTGCGTACATGTAAACAAATTAGACTGCGACGTAAAGGTTTGTAGTTATCGCCTTTTGAGTACATGTAGTATATAGTGTAAAATAAAGTATACCAGTCTAGCTAATAGGGACTGTTTTGTCTTCGTAAATAAAACAACAAAACATAAATGCGAGTCAAAATAAAGAAACTGAAAATACCTAAAACATCGGAATATTTATTTCATTTTAGATGTGTCATTACTTAGTGTTTTTAAACAAACACAATTGTAATATGTTCAAGACATCTAAATGTGTTTCTTTCT
Organism: Serripes groenlandicus; assembly: GCA_031761405.1. Lineage (NCBI taxonomy): Eukaryota > Metazoa > Mollusca > Bivalvia > Cardiida > Cardiidae > Serripes > Serripes groenlandicus. Next base: position 42,256,808 of record JASEVX010000004.1, read on the forward strand.
AATAATAATCCCCCCTCCCATGTGATTTCCGAAAACCTATTAAAACTAGAACTATCACTAAATGTGATTAATACCCCGAACGCCGCCCTGATAGGAAAGGTTGTGAAATATTTAGAAACCCCACCTTAAAAGGACAATGTTATGGATCGGGTTATTCTTGTTTTGTTCATTTTTGGATAACAAAGGGCAATAACTCTGTAATTATGTAAAGTAGAGTTATGGTTCTTGTACACTGCACTTCCTCTGATTATGCTCTACCGTTGTATGTAGTTTTATTAGAGTCCATCTGTTAGTTATTAAATAATTCTCCGGACAAGAAAAAGTAACATAGGGCAATAACTCTGTATTTAGGTAAAATAGAGTTATGGTTCCTGTACACCGCACTTCCTCTCAATGTGTTGTATCATCCTATGATGTTTAATTAATTCCAACAATTAGTTTTAAAGTTATGCTCCGGACAAGACTCTACGAACAAGAAAAAGTAACAAAGGGCAATAACTCTGTAATTATGTAAAGTAGAGTTATGGTTCTTGTACACTGCACTTCCTCTGATTATGCTCTACCATTGTATGTAGTTTTATTAGATTCCATCTGTTAGTTATTAAGTAATTCTCCAGACAAGAAAAAGTAACAAAGGGCAATAACTCTGTATTTAGGTAAAATAGAGTTATGGTTCCTGTACACCGCACTTCCTCTCAATGTGTTGTATCATCCTATGATGTTTTATTAAATTCCAACAATTAGTTTTAAAGTTATGCTCCGGACATGACTCTACGAACAAGAAAAAGTAACAAAGGGCAATAACTCTGTAATTATGTAAAGTAGAGTTATGGTTCTCGTACACTACACTTCCTCTGATTATGCTCTACCATTGTATGTAGTTTTATTAGATTCCATCTGTTAGTTATTAAGAAATTTTTCGGACAAGAAAAACTAACAAAGGGCAATAACTCTGTATTTAGGTAAATTAGAGTTATGGTTCCTGTATACTGCACTTCCTCTCAATGTGTTGTATCATCCTATGATGTTTTATTAAATTCCAACAATTAGTTTTAAAGTTATGCTCCGGACAAGACTCTACGAACAAGAAAAAGTAACAAAGGGCAATAACTCTGTAATTATGTAAAGTAGAGTTATGGTTCTTGTACACTGCACTTCCTCTGATTATGCTCTACCATTGTATGTAGTCTTATTATATTCCATCTGTTAGTTATCAAGTAATTCTCCAGACAAGAAAAAGTAACAAAGGGCAATAACTCTGTATTTAGATAAAATAGAGTTATGGTTCCTGTACACCGCACTTCCTCTCAATGTGTTGTTTCATCCTATTAAGTTTTATTAAATTCCAACAATTAGTTTTAAAGTTATGCCCCGGACAAGACTCTACGAATAAGAAAAAGTAACAAAGGGCAATAACTCTGTAATTATGTAAATTAGAGTTATGGTTCTTGTATTCTGCACTTCCTCTCATTATGCTCTACCATTGTATGTAGTTTTATTATATTCCATCTGTTAGTTATTAAGTAATTCTCCGGACAAGAAAAAGTAACAAAGGGCAATAACTCTGTATTTAGGTAAAATAGAGTTATGGTTCCTGTACACTGCACTTCCTCTCAATGTGTTGTATCATCCTATGAAGTTTTATTAAATTCCAACAATTAGTTTTAAAGTTATGCTCCGGACAAGGAAAATCGCAACGGACCAACGGACCGACCGACCGACCGACCAACCACAGGGTGACTCCAATATACCCCCTCTAAACTTCGTTTATCGGGGGTATAAATAGAAGTCGCGGGCTTCTGCCCGGCGACTAATAAATTGCCTATTTTGAGCAAAATCTTTCTGCTTCAGAGTCATCATATTCATCTGTACAAGGAAAAAAGTGAAGTGACATATTTTCAGTAAGTAGCAATTAAACTCATCATTAAGTGATGATATAGAACCCTTTATAAAGACAGGTTATGTTATATTTCAAAGATTGGCAAACTTCACTCTGATGCAGATGACTTTTGAAAATAGTGTTGGAAAATCATTAACATTTTCTCCTTTCTAAAAAAATTATTTCAATGTTTCAAGATTTAAGAAATTATTCTTATTTGAAAGCATTTCAAACCAGAAAACTTCAAAACCATAAGTTCAAGATAACATAAACTTTTGTGAAATGAAGAAAAAAATAATAATATTGTAAACAATTTTTTTTCTTCTTTGCAAATTATAAGAAATTAGACATAAACCAGACATTTCTTGTTGCCCCGTATTGTTTTCAATTTTGTTCTACAACAGAGATGCAACAAGGTGTTTTCTACAAGGTAAATGGATAATTAGGTTAACAGCCTACCTGTCTGTATTTGGTATATACAGCACATAGTCATCCTTTGCACGAGTTGGTAATAATTTATCATATGTTGGGTTGAACATTTTGTCGATGATATATATTCACTATAATCCTGTTAATGTGTATATCCTTTCATAAATACTAGGTTTCAACATAAGAGTAAACCCTTTCCCTGATACTGTGCTGAGACATCAATTGATGCCTTAGCAGCAGAAGACTTGTGAGGCAGAAAATGCACAAACAGCAATTCCTCCGCTTCCCACAATCTCTTTATCAAAATAACACTTTCTAAGCAATAACAGTTTTATCCTCATATATTTTCAAAGCAGAAATCCTTTTAGTTTTAATAATTATCAGATACATTCAATAGAAACTTAAAACTCTTGAGATGTAGAATCTTCATATATAGCCACTTACACTTAAACTGAATAAGACATCACAGCTAGTACATTTTTATCACTACAAATTCACACATGACATGATACACTAGTTTTACCCTTTCCCCCTGCAGGTGCATTTTAACGCAATAGCAGCAGACGACTTTTAAAAACATTGTGGCCAAAGGTGAAATTGCTCATGATGAGCAATTTCTCCTTTGCCACAATGTTTTCAACTTTATTTAACAATAAAGCTATCTTTTTTGGAGATTTTTCAGGATTTTGTCATTATGTTTTCAAAGTAGTCTGCTGCAGATTTGTTGGGTTTTTACACACTGCTCAATTGAGAACACTTGAAGAGAAGAATTGAAAATCATCAAAAATGAAAGTTTTATTTCAATAACTGTAGAAAAAAAAGAGAAATTCCTCCAATTCCTAAATTGGTTTCAAAAGTATTGTGAGGTAGATTTATAACAATAAGTTTCTATGAGGTAAAAGGTAGAAGTGTCCCACAGAGCTGTAGATGAGCTGTGACATCTGTAAACCAACCATTTCAGATAGCTAAATTGTGCAAATTCAGATTTACATGGCATAAACTTTGTGCAGCCTTTTTGCATTTTTTTAAACTTTCAAACCTGCAGCAAACTTTGATGTCTTGGCATAAAAGAGAAACATTCCCAATTAAAAGTTTAATTATGGACAATAGTTCATGTTCACATAATTATCTGTTTAACATGTTACACATTAGTAAGATAATTTTCATGTTAATTACGAAGGTATCAGTTGTGGGCAATTACTATACTTTTTTATGTTGACATAATTATCTGTTTACTGAAAAATTACCAAGCTAATCAGAATAATCATCATGATAATTAAGTACCTTATTAGTTATATAATATGATAATTATGTGATTAAGTCGTGGTAAAAGTATGCCACCATACACCTTTTTTTATAGAAATGTCATATTTAATCCATTCCCACTTGCAGACACATTTTGACGCATCTGCAGAAGATGCCTTTGAAAAACATTGTAACAATCAAAGAAATTGTCTGTCATGAGCAGTTCCTCTTTTTGCCACAATGTCTTGAATCCTATTCATTCATAAATATTTCATTTAACAAGATTGTCAGCAATTTTGTAAAAAAAGGTTATCCTAGTCATCTGCTGCAGATTTGTTGTAAGTGGGGAAGGGTTAAGTTATGGCATTGCATAGTTGGGATTCAATAATCAGTCTCATTAGCAATTTGACCCTTTTCCTGATTGTGACAATTTTTCCGACCATTTTTCACTGCATACTTCAATAAATGTCTACACTTGAGTCATTACTCTTTATGTATTTCGAATTCACAATCTTTCTAGCCTTTATTTCAGATACAAGTATAACTACAGCTGCTATAATCACTGAGTTACGAAACAGTGTTCACAGACGGAATGTTCTCTTACACCAATCATACTTCTTGCATAAACATTTACCCAATATTTAGATTTGTTTGCTTTGCAAAAATCTTTAAACAAGAGGACCATGATTGCCCTGGATCGCTCACCTGAGTTATGCAATGTGATTCCTCATGCCAACCACAATAACTTATTTTGCAGTAAGTTAAGCTAAATGCAAGAGGCCAAAGAGGACAAGTATATCTCAACTGCCACAAGGCGTAATCACCCACACCCTATGTTGTCTATCTTTTGTCAAATGAATTTAACTCAGAAAAAAACCACCAAAGAAATTTTTATGTACCGCAGTTAGTAATTCTAATTAAGACATTATTTTCTTCGGAAATATTTAACTAAATCTCACACTCTGGACATAAACAGTATAACAGCACCAGCCCATGATGGCCAGATTTTTTACCAATCATCGTGGCTTGAAGGTATCTGATAAAGGATCACCCATGGAACATTTCTACAAAATTATTTGGAAATTGGCCATATACTTTCCGAGGCGAAGATATTTAAAGTTTTAACTAAAGGCATATACGCCAACACAGCCACACCCCTGGAGCCATGTTTTTTTTAACCAATCAACATGGCTTGAAGGAATCTGACAGAGGTTCACCAAATAATCATTTCTACAAAATTAGTTGAAATTGTCCGACTGGTTTGTAATGAGATATTTTTTTTCAGTTGCCATGGAAACCAAAACTCTGCATGCATGGATCAAATTTTGAAGATATTTTGGTTAGAAAATTGAGAAAATTAAGAGGATATTTGCTGTGAAGTTTCATCCCAATTTACCCACTGTTTATACAGAGGAGAAGATGTTGACGCGCAGGACAAGGACAATCACAATAACTCACCTAGAGCACTTAATGCTCAGGTAAGCCAAATATAATGAAAAAATCTAAGAATTTTAAATTTTGATTTTGATCCGAGTTGAATCAATTTGGAAAATAAGAAAGTGTTTATTTTGAGCAATTTCTCTTTTTTCCCACAGTGTTTTAAAACGCATCTGCTGCATAAGGCATCAGAAATAATCTATAACCAGCACACGAAGAGATTAAAGTAGTTTCCATTCTGTCAAATATCATTAGTCAAGGAAAATGCAAACACTCTAGTAGAAATTATGACAGAAACAGCAGGAATCCTCTGTGGTCGAGTGGTTAGCGTCGGGGATTTGAAACGGGTGTCCCAGCACTACGGTCATGGTGGAGTGCCCTTGGACAAGGCACATTTTCTAGCCTAGTACTGGTTTGTTTACCATTTAGGGATCATGAATAAGTGAACTGTCGCCGTGATATAACTGAAATAATGTTGAAAGCGGTGGAAAACCCCCAATAAAACAAACAGAAACAGAAACAGCACAAATGCACCTTTAAAATTCCTAATTTTAATCCAGACTGAATAGATATAAGTCACTATACAACTAAAGATTGAACTCATGAAGATTAATATGTCTTGTTGATTCTATACCTACATGCTATATATTTACTCTTCATAGTTAACCCTTTCTCTTATATAGAAACTTGTTGGTGCTTTTTGTCATAGGTTATCCATACAATTATAGAGATTTTCTATTTTTTGACAAAATTTGTTGAAAGTCGTCTGCTGCAGAATTGTCGTATGAGAGAAAGGGTTAACAAAATATTGAGAGAAAAATGTTAAAGATGCTATTTGAAGATCAAGGCTTTACCAATTCTTTACAGGACCACCAAAGGAATATTTCATAATTTTGAAATTTAAGAGGAAATGTCATTAAATTTATGAAATTTCTAGCTGTGGCAGCTTATTGCATCCAGTACATGACGTATGTTAATCTAAGTGAAGTTAATCTTGCAACCTTAATTTGAAATACAAATTTAAATAAGCAAATTCAGAGAATTATGGTCCCCCGCCAGGGTCAAGGTCACAAGGTCAAAAAAATTGGTATTGATGGAAAGGGGTTGTCACAAGGAATACACATGTGAAATATGAAAGCAGTACCTATTACGGTTCAGAAGTTATGACCAAGGTTAAAGTTTTTGTGACAGCGTGACTGACGGACTGACAGACTGACAGACTGACGGACTGACGGACTGACGGACGGACTGACGAATGAGAAATAATAGTCCCCACGCTTTCGCTCAAGCGGGGGACAATAATTGTTGAGATCTCCTATAAGGAATAAGTTAACCCCTTCCCTCATACGACAATTCTGCAGCAGTCGACTTTGAACGTATTTTGTCAAAACATAGAAAATCTCAATAATTGAATGGATAATAATATGACAAAAAGTGGAAAACATTGTGGCAAAAGGAGAAATTGCACGTTTTGTGCAATTTCTTCTTTTGTCACTATGTTTTCAAAAAGCTGCCTGCTGCAGAGGCGTTAGAAAGTGTCTATACGAGGGAAAGGGTTAAGACAACTGGTTAATGTTGTTGTGTTACTGTAGTGAAGAGTATGAATTATATGATTCCATAGGCGACCATTATAGAGTTTTGGGCTATGGAAACCCAGAAACCTATATTCAATTAAAGTTCATTCTTAAAACTACCAAGGACACTTCCCCCAACCCCTGGGACCTATTTTTTTTAAAGGATAGTCTTCATTTAATCTTAATTTCAGAATGACAACAGATGATCGTTTATACCAAATTATTTTGAATTCAGACCAACAGTTTCAGAGGAGAATATCGTTTATAGACCAGGATCATTTATGCAAAGTTTAAATGGATTTCACCCAGTGGTATGGGAGGAGATTTACTTTTGTAAACATTTTAGCAAAAAGAAAAATTTATCAAAAAGAGAAATTTCTCCTTTTGTCACAAGGTTTTAATTAACCTTCATCTATATCAGTGTGTGTATACCACGTGACTTTTGACGTCATATTTGCATGGTCAGGGAGTAATAATTGCTCTTATTAAGAATGTAAAAACAATGGTAACTTTTTTATTTCTTCACCCTTTTTACTGAGACATGGCGCAGTCTATGCCGCTTACAATGTCTTATCTCCGGGTTTTTACAGACGTTTGATTGGTGGTCTAGTTTCTTCAAACACTTCGACGAACCTGCTCTCAAAATCCAGTTTTGATAATGCTCCGGCTGTCGGCGATATTAATAAATTTTGAGAAAAGGTTCATCGAAGTGTTTGAAGAAACTTAACCACTAATCAAACTCCGTTGAAAAACCGGAGATAGGGCTCTGTAAGCGGCGTAGACTGCGCCATGTTTCATTAAAAATGATGAAGAAATAAAAAAGTTACCTTTGTTTTTACTTCTAAACCGAAGTAAAATATTTCTGTCCACCGTAGCATTTGTGACGTAAAAGTCACGTGGTATACACACACTGTATATTTTTGCCGAGATGTTTTTAAAGTCTTCAGTTAATCCTTTCCCACATACAACAAATCTGCAGCAGACGACTAAAAATGTTTACTAAGAAATATGGAATATCTATAATTGTAGGTATAATTACTGTAAAAAGTTGAAAACTGTGGCAAAAGGAGAAATGTTTTCAAAAGTCGTCTGCTGCAGATGCGTCAAAATACGTCTACAGGTGGGAAAGGGTTAAAGTTTTGCTGTATGTAAGGGTTATTTTGTTTGAACAATTCAGCTTGGCAATGCCTGGTAAAAGGGAAGTATTACCAAGTAACCTTTCCACTAAGGTTGTGATCTACCAGTGTGATAACGAAATTCAAATGCAAATTCGTCAATACGCAGAAAATATTGCGAATTTTTGACCTCGCATATTTAAATCACTTTACAGTGAGATAAATATGTAGTTTCTTCCCATTCCCTCAATGTTAATTAACATATATTTAGCTAAAGTATACTTCAAATGAATGTCCATTGAAGTTTTCAAGACAGACATATCAGAAGGTTAGAGTAAGTTATCATATCTTTGAAATGGAAAGATTTGTATATTCTATGTTTTTGCATGATTAATTCCAAAGTCATCTGCTACAGATTTGTTGTATGTGCGAAAGGGTGAAATTATAATATGCAGTGTAAACTAATCCAATTGTTATATATATATGATGGACAATTCCTTCTTCTAAAATTTGCCCTTTTATACCTCACCGAGCCCCGGTAGCTCAGTCGGTAGCGACGCAGGCTGTCAATGCAGGGTTTGTGAGTTTGAATCCCGGATTGGCCAACTTTCTTTTGACGATTGACAAAACTCAATGCGACATGCTTCATTCTTCTTTCACCAATAAGAAAACCAGGAAATGCATGAGTAGGAGAACTGGCCGCCGTGATATAACTGAGAAATTGTTAAAAATGGCGTTAAACCCCAATCAATCAATCTTTTATACCTCCAGCATCTAAATTAATTTGTAGCATTGTGAATATGTAACCTGGTCAGTTTACATAGAATATAAATTGTTCATATAGAGATGTGTTTAAGAGGAGTATAATAAATTACATGTACACCTTTGAATAAAGAATACTTATCTAGTAGATGTGTTTGCTTTCATAGGTAAATGAGAAAGAAAATACTATGTCAAAGTTACCTGAAGTTAAATTAAACCTTTTCCTCATACTAATGTATTTTGACACCTCTACAGCAGACAATTTTAGAAACAATTGTTACACATGGAAAAATTGCTTATTAGTTTTCCAACTCGATTCAATAAATAAACTGCTGATTGGGAATTTTTTTAAACATCATCAAACGTTGTTTATACCAAGGAGATGGTCAATACTTGACCCATTGTACCTGACAACTTTGAAAGAGGAAGTGAGCCGAAAAGAAGATTATTATGATCAAACTTCGTGTTATTGCCAAGCTCTTTAAATGCTTTTCTTCTAATTCTTTCTTAATTTACCCTGGCCTCATGCAGACTGCTTCTGATGTCTTATGCAGTAGATGCATTTTGATTTTATTAGAGTTTAACGCCGTTTTCAACATTATTTCAGTTATATCATGGTGACAGTTCACTTATTCATGATCCCTGGGTAAACAAACCAGTACTAGGCTAGGAAATGTGCTTTGCCCAAGGGCACTCCACCATAATCATAGTGCAGCGCCTGGGGATCGAACCCGGGATGCCCGGTTCCAAGATGCTAACCACTCGGAAGGAAAAATTGCTCAAAAAAAAAAATCTTATTTTTCTACGCTATCCACTCTGTATCTAAATAATAATTCATTTTCAGGTCTTACAAGTTGTTTTCAGAGCAGTCAACTTTCAAAATATATCAGATGAAAGATTTAAAGCATGACAGGAAATAAATCATTTGTAATTATTTCTAGACAAAATCCTGTTATGTAATATCAAAACAATTTTGTAGAACATAAATACCAGCAGACAACTCTTAAAATGCAGTGTAAAGCTTGATTGATTGATTGATTGTTTGGCGTTTAACGCCGCTTTCATCAATATTTCAGTTTTATCCTGACACCAGCCAGTCAGTCGTAATGCTAACCCCACAACCCTGAGCGCCAAGGAGGGCAGCCACTACTACTATTTTTAAAGTCTTTAGTATGACCCGACCGGGGATCGAACCCATAACACCTCCCGCACCCGCACCGAGGCGGTGAAATGACTGAAGAATTGTTGAAAAATTATGTTAAACCCAAACAATCAACTCTGTCAAATCTTTAACCCTTTCCCTCATACGAGGGTCTGCAGCAGCAGACTTTGAACATATTTTGTCAAAAAATAGAAAATCTCTATAATTGAACGGATAACCTATGACTAAAAGTGGAAAATATTGTGGCAAAAGGAAAAATTGCTTGTTTTGAGCAATTTCTTCTTTTGTCACTATGTTTTCAAAAAGTCATCTGCTGCATATGCGTCAGAAAGCGTCTATATGAGGGAAAGGGTTAAATGTGTCCTCTTACAGTATAAAACAGTTTCATTGTATCAGACAAACCCAATATATATGGCTCTGCTTGATTTCATGCAAACATGCAGCGGCCAAAAACTGCCCGTAACAATTTCCTTAAATATTTTTGTATTGATATCTTTTGAAGTCATGGTTTTTGTAATGTTGTTGTTGTTGTTTTGTGAATGAACATCTGTTGATAAAAGATCAGCAAACACTTTTTGTGTTAAATTGAATCACATCTATCCACTATTGACGTATTAGACTACTCATATATTTTTTCAAATAAAAGTATCTCAGCACGTAACCTTTGAACAATTTCTCAATTTCCAACTTTGTTTTCTACTCTCTATTGCTGAGCCATGGTAGCTCAGTCAGTAGAGAAGGGCTGCCAATCCACAGGTCGTGAATTCTACCCCTACAGTAGCTCGGCCAACATTCTTTTCAACAACTGACAATAGTCAATGTGACAGCTTCATTTGCAGTCAATTTTTGAGAACTTTGTAAAAAATACTCATAATGTGCTACTTCTCCTTTTCCCACATTACTTCCAAGTGAGGCTCCATCAAATTTAGACATTTAATTCTTCAGATGTTGCATTATTTTCTCTGATGTTTTTAAACCAAACAGCAAATGAGGTTATGCTATGGTAGCAAATGTGTAACTGCTAATATCAGGGATTTTTTACTTACAGCTTACTTGTTAAATTATTTGTAAATGAGGCATTAAATCTTTGAACATTCCGGTGAAGTTTGGTTAATTATAATACTGGTATTGGTTTCAACGGAGATGTCGTTTGAAGCTTAATGTTTTTAATTGCTCACATTTCTCGATGCTGCTTCAGGTTAAAATTTAGCATGCAACTACATTAAGTTTACATTGTTTTTCAGCCAATCAATATTGCTTGAACGAATTATGTATAGAGTCGCTGAAGGACCATTCTTCTAGATTATCTTCAAAAAATTTAAAAAGAGGACCATCAATGATACCATCCTGGTAGAAAATGGTTAATGAGATGTTGTTTTACGTTAAAAGTGAACAACAGACAACGGACAGAGGGTGATCAGAAGTGAGCACCTTGGTCTTCAACTCAGGTGATCTAAAAACCATATCAGGCAAGCAATTACACATACAATATTTCCTGATAGTAAAAGTATCCAACTAGTTGCACAATAAACACAAGTTCAGTATACACTGTAGATGTACACAGGTAATATATTATATATTCTTTTGCTTAACCCTTTCCTATATACAACACATCGTCAGTATGTGACTTCGAAACCCTTTAGGGTTAAAGTATATACAATTTCCACACATGAAAGTGTTATAAATGAAAAGAGGAGAAAACAGTTAACAAAAGGAGAAATTGCTGCTGATTACGGGTAATTTCTCCTTTAGTCAAAATGTTTTCAAAAGTCGTCTGCTGCATAAACGTCAAAATACATCTTAATGAGGCAATAGAACTTAGAATGTTGTATGTCTTCAGAAAATCAATGGAAATACATAGATATATTACTAATGCATGCTTGGAAGAAAATAGTGATATATAAATGTGGGGCTAAAAGCAATGTGGGAAAATAACTAATTTTTCCAAATCACCAATGTGTCCTAGCTTTTCCAAAGAAGCATCTAATGTTGTCTGTATTATAGGTAAAGGGTAACCAAACATTTTATCACATCTCATAAAACTCCTCAGTAGTGTAATGATAATCATTAACCGTGACAAATCATATGTGACCTATAACATATTTGGTGAGCAACAGCGTGAGTATAAATATGTTTAGAATGATCTGTACAGCTACCTATACCATATCTCACATACAGTACTGTACTACAAAGCAGCAGCCGACAATGAAAGCATCAACTTAACCCTTTCCCTCATACGACAATTCTGCAGCAGACGACTTTGAACGTATTTTGTCAAAACATAGAAAATCTCCATAATTGAATGGATAACCTATTACAAAAAGTGGAAAGCATTGTGGCTAATGGAGAAATTGCACGTCTTGTGCAATTTCTTCTTTTGTCACTATGTTTTCAAAAGGCTGTCTGCTGCAGAGGCGTCAGGAAGCGTCTATATGAGGGAAAGGGTTAAACAAGAGCTGACAGTAAGACAGCCTGCTTTACTATTCCACCGCTTATAAGTTACTGAGACATGGACTCTAATGTAGTTGCATGCAAAATCAGAATTTCTAAGTCAAGTAATAAAGGGCCATAATTTGCATTATATGCATGATAGTTATCTTACTTGGTTATTTACATAGGTAGGGGCCGAGCCCCGGTAGCTCAGTCGGTAACGACGCGGGCTGTCAATCCAGGGGTTGTGAGTTCGAATCTCGGCTCGGCCAACTTTCTTTCCGACGATTGACAAAAGTCAATGCGACATGCGTCATTCGTCTTCCACCAATGGGCTAAGTCTATGTGGAAAAGCAGCCAGTTGCTTGGGAAGATTGTTGTGTGGAGTACTGGTGTGAGAAAACCAGGAAATGCATGAGTAGGTGAACTGGCCGCCGTGATATAACTGAGAAATTGTTGAAAACGGCGTTAAACCCCATTCAATCAATCAATATTTACATAGGTGTAATGGTTGGAAAGGGCTGTATAAAGTGTCAATGCATCAAGGAGTTACTGAGATATAGACTTTTAATGTAGTTGCATGCAGTTGCATGCAAAATTTTAACCAGAATTTTTAAATAAACAAGAGAGTCATAAGGCCCTGGATCGCTCAACTGAGAATGTGCTATTTAAGACTTTATAAGAGAAGCCATGTTTTTAACGTATCATATCATCAAAATAATTTCAACAATCTTAGTAGAGGGACACCCAAGGAACATTTGAAAACAAGACAAACATTCTGACAAAGTTTAAACTTGCTCAAAGTAAAAATGCGGCTGTCAGAGTCCATTATTCGAGCTTGGCCTACATAACATCAAGTCAAATATTCTGATCAAGTTTCAACATGCTCAAATAAAAAATGTAGCCTCAAGAGTGTTAACAAGATTTTCCTTAAATTTGGTCTGGTGACCTAGTTTCTGACCCAATATGACCCATATTCAACCTTGACATAGATATCATTAGGTTGTATAAAGTTTCAAAGCAATGCATCAAGTAAATACTGCACGACGGACTACGGACAAAAGGCGATCACAATAACTAACAAGAGCTGTCGGAGGACAGCGCGCTCGACCAAACGCTGCTTATTCACATAAAGCACTATTTCATTATATTGCACTTAAGTACTTTTAAATTATATATACTCTATATGTAAAAGCAACTGAGTAGATACATACATTTAAATATATATAATTTATCAAATTTCTTAAGTCAATGAAGGGCAATAACTCCATATTTAAGATACAATGGAGTTATCTAACCTAATTGTGTGATGGTCCGTAACAAATGTGTGAAGTATGAAGTAATTTGAATGAAGGGTAATGAATGATCACAATTAGAAAGGAACGTAACCAAAAATGATGAATTCATCTCAAATTCTCAAAAGCAAACAAAAATCATGTTTTTTACCCCAAAAAGTCACACTCAGCATCTTCAACATACAATGTGAAGAAAGGTATTATATACATGTAATTATATTCCTAACACAAGTACTTATTGAGAAAAAAAAATGAAGATGCCAACTTGCCCTTAAACTTTTACCACCCAAAATCATGTCTTTTACCCCAAAAAGAAGGTCACACTCAGCATCTTCAGCATACAATATGAAGAAAGGTATAAGTTGTAATTATATTCTCAATATGAAAGCTCTAACACAAGTACTAACTGAGAAAAATTCAAAATAAAATGAAAATTCCAACTTGCCCTAAAACTTTAACCACCCCAAATCATGCTTTTTACCCCAAAAAGAAGGTCACACTTAGCATATTCAGCATACAATATGAGGAAAGTTAATATATGTTATTATACTCCAAATATGAAAGCCCTGACACAAGTGCTTATTGAGAAAAAATTAAAAAATTAAATGAAAATCCCAACTTGCCCTAAAACTTTAACCACCCAAAATCATGTTTTTTATCTCAAAAAGAAGGTCAAAATCAGCATGAAAATGCCAACTTGCCCTAAAACTTTGCCGACGCCGGGGCGAGTAGTAAAGCTCTCATATTCTTCGAATAGTCGAGCTAAAAAGGGTCATAACTTGCATAAAATGCAGAATAGAGTTATCTAACTTGATAATCTACATAAGTGTGATAGTTGGGTAGGGTATAAAGTTTCAATGCAATGCATCAAGTAAATACTGAGATATAGACTCTTAATTTTGTTGCACGCAAAACTTTAACCAGAATTTTTAAACAAGAGGGCCATGATGGCCCTGGATCGATCACCTTAATTATACAATGTACTGCAATGCAAAACACATCAAGACAATTATTCTGAATGCAACCGCCACAGTGTTAACAAGATTTTCCTTCATTTGGCCTAGAGATCTATATTTTTTTTACCTGATATGACCCATATTCCAACATGGACTAGATATCATGAAGACAACATTCTGACAAATTTTCAACTTGCTCAAAGTAAAAATGTGGCCTCCGGAGTTTGAACAATAATTTCCTTTATTGACCTTGTTTCTGACCCAATACGACCCATATTCGAACTTGACCTAGATATAATTCAGACAAACATTCTGACCAAATTTCAAGCTGCTGAAGCAAAAAATGCGGCATCCAAAGTGTTAACAAGATTTTCCTTCAATTTGGCCTAGTGACCTAGTTTTTGACCATATTCGAACTTGGCTTAGATATCATTTAGATAAACATTCTCATTAAATGTCAAGCTGCTGTAGCAAAAAATGAGTCTTCTACAGAGTTAACTAGAACTATCACTAAAGGTGATTAACACCCCCGCCCCAACCCCTGACACATATTATATCTCACAGTATTATCTTTGACTCAGACAATTTGATTTATCAGTATCAAAAAGAAATACTAAGATGATATCAAAAAGCAATATACAAATCTAATTTTAAAGAAATCTTGTCAAGAACATTTTCTAATGCATAAAATACAATCCGCATAAAGTACTATTTCCTCATGAAATAAGTTTTGATTTAGTTTTCTAGTTTCAGAAAACAAACAAACAAGAAGAAAATGAACCACATTCTTTATTCAAAGAGTAACAAGGTTTTTACTGTAAACTACTGAATATTCGCAAGGACCTATTTTCGATAATTTTCATGATTTTGATATTTTGATATTTTAATTTTGAGAATAAGTAGCAGAAGTTTAAATTTCACTTCTGATCGATATATTTTCGCAAGGTATTAATTTCGCGAGGAGGTCAGCTTGCGAATATTAGATTAAAATTATAATTAAATTTCAAGCTGCTGAAGCAAAACATGCGGCTTCTACAGAGTTAACTAGATTTTCCCTCAATTTGGCCTAGTGACCTAGTTTCTGACCCAATATGACCCATATTTAAACTTGACCTAGATACTTTTAAGACAAACATTGTGACAAAATTTCAAACTGCTGAAGCAAAAATTGCGGCCTCTGGAGTGTTAACAAGATTTTCCTTCAATTTGACCTAGTGACCTACTTTTTGAACCGACATGACCCATATTCGAACTTGACCTACATATCATCATCAAGACAAACATTCTGATTAAGTTTCAACATGCTCAAGTTGAAAATGTGGCCTGCAGAGTGTTAATAAGATTTCGCTTCAATTTGACCAAGTGACCTCGTTTTTGACCTCATATGGCCCAGTTTCGAACTTGTCCAAGATTTGATGGAGATGAATGTTCTGATTCACTTTCATGAAGATTGGATGCAAAATGCATAGGTGAGCTAAAAAGAGGGCCATGAGGATCGCTCACCTGACAAAATAGCCCTGCCCACTGGCGGCCATGTTTTTCTACCAATCAACATGCCTTGAAGGAATCTAATAGTGGGTCACTTAAGGAACATTTCTACAAAATTATTTGAAAATCAGCTCTTGGAGGAGAAGATTTTTTAAGATTTCACTATATCCATATAAGGCAAAATAGCCCCGCCCCCTGGTGGCAATGTATTTTCACCAATCAACATGGCTTGAAGGAATCTCATAGTGGGTCATCCAAGTAAAAAATGTCTACAAAATTATTTGAAAATCGGCCCGACACTTTTGGAGGAGAAGATTTTTTAAGTTTTCACTATAGCCATATAAGGCAAAATAGCCCTGCCCACTGGCGGCCATGTTTTTCGACCAATCAATATGGCTTGAAGGAATCTAATAGTGGGTCACTTAAGGAACATTCTACAAAATTATTTGAAAATCGGTCTAACACATTGGAGGAGGAGATTTTTTAAGTTTTCATTATAGCCATATAAGGCAAAATAGCCCCGCCCCCCCTGGTGGCCATGTTTTTCGACCAATCAACATGGCTTGAAGGAATCTGAAAGAGGGTCATCCAAGGAACATTTCAACAAAATTAATTAAAAATCTGCCAACCAGTTTGGGAGGAGAAGAATTTTGAAGTTTTTTCATTCATTGCCATGGAAACCAGAATTCTGCATGGATCCCAAAAATTTGAAGGAATTCTGGTGAGGTCATTGAGAGGATGCTTTCTGTGAAGTTTCATCCCAATTGACCAACTGGTTACCAAGAAGAAGAAGTTGACGCACAACGGTCGACGCACGCCGGACAAAAGGCGATCACAATAACTCCCCATTGAGCAAAGCTCAGGTGAGTTAAAAAGGGTTGGGAAGGGTTGTTTAAAGTTTCAATGCAATGCATCAAGCAGTTATTAAGAGATGGTTTCTTAATGTAGTTGCACGCAAAACTTTAACCAGAATTTATAAGTAACAAGAGCTATCGGAGGACAGCGTGC
Organism: Serripes groenlandicus; assembly: GCA_031761405.1. Lineage (NCBI taxonomy): Eukaryota > Metazoa > Mollusca > Bivalvia > Cardiida > Cardiidae > Serripes > Serripes groenlandicus. Next base: position 42,273,588 of record JASEVX010000004.1, read on the forward strand.
TTGACTATATTCCGCTTATTCACATAAAGTACTAATTCATTATATTGCACTTAAGTACTATTAAATCATATTATATACTCTATATGAATAAGCACTGAATAGATACATACATTTAAATATATATAATTTAAAAATCAAATTTCCTAAGTCAATTAAGGGCCATTACTCCATATTTAGGATACATTTACGTTGTTAACCCCTTTTCCACCTGCAATAATTTGCAGCAGACGACATTGAAAACATGTCAACAGAGATATTATAAATCGCTATAAATGTAAAATTATTATTGGGATAGTTCAAAACATTGAGAGCAATTTCTCCATTTTCCAAAATGTTTTCAAAAGTTGTCTGATGCAAATGCTTCTCCAAGTGGGAAAGGATTAACTTGTTATAAGAATATCTTTGTATAAAGATCACCATCAGGTTAGTTTTGTCAAGTAATACAAGAACTCTATCAATCTTATAGCAAAGATTGGCATGGGTTAGCGGCAATTTCTATGAAGTGTGATCAAACAGTTTGTGATTATTCGAACTTGGCCTAGATATCATCAAGATAAATAAACTGTATAAGTTTCATAAAGATTTGATAAAGAACAGTGGCCTCTAGAGTGTTAACAAACAGATTGCTGATGATATACAAAGGAGAATACCGAGGGCTTGGCGTGAAACGGTTGTAACTAAAAACCTATTTTGAAAACCTTTGTAAACAATGGAAATTTAGGTTCCATGGCACCTAAATTTCCATTGTTTACCAAGTAAAAAGATTTAACGCTTATAAAGACTTTATGGTGAGGTGATTAACCTTGGTAAAAAAATACCAATTTAAGTTACAACCGTTTCACGCCAAACCCTTGATACAGTAACTCAACTTAAGCTATAAACACAATTGGTCTATTTATAGTACTAGCATATGTAATTTCTGACTTGTAGATCAATGACATCTATATTTGTAGATTTGCTAGCATTATTGACATACAATATAGTTGCTTGCGATTGTTGATAATCTATATATGTTTATCTTACTAATCACAATATGTCATTAACAACAAAATCAAGAGGGATCTAAAAATTGCTAGGTTGATTGATTGATTGATTGATTGATTGGGGTTTAACGCCGTTTTTAACAATTTCTCAGTTATATCACGGCGGCCACTTCACCTACTCATGCATTTCCTGGTTTTCTCTCACCAGTACTCCACACAACAATCTTCCCAAGCAACTGGCTGCTTTTCCACATAGACTTAGCCCATTGGTGGAAGACGAATGACGCATGTCGCATTGACTTTTGTCAATCGTCGGAAAGAAAGTTGGCCGAGCCGGGATTCAAACTCACAACCCCTGGATTGACAGCCCGCGTCGCTACCGACTGAGCTAACGGGGCCCGGCTAAAAATTGCTAGGATGAATAAGCAAATTATTGTTTTAAAGGTCTTAGCAACTATCAGAAAAAACAATCACATTGTAAATAAGAATTTTCTAAATGATCAAAATATTTAAAATATGTAACATGAGGGCCAATAATGGCCCTGTAATGCTCAAATGAGTACCATTTCTTCGTATGATAAGTAATACTTGAAAAAGTAATTTGATAAACAAGTCCACTAGATTTTTCTTAAATTTGGCATTGTGATCTAGTTTTCGGATGTAACCCAAATGTAATCTTAGGTATCAGCAAGATAAGTATTTGATAAAGTTTCAACATGCCCAAGTAAAAAAAGGTTAAAACTTGGCCTATTGACCTATTTTTTGACACCACATTGCCCATATTTGAAGTTGGCCAAAATATCACCAAGACAAACATTCTGATGAAGTTGGAACATGTTCAAACTAAAATGTGGCTTCTAAAGTGTTAACAAGTTTTCTTTTCAATTTGTCCTAGTGACCTACTTATTGACCCAACATGACCCTTATCCCAAATTGGCTAGATATTATCAATACCTCTAGAGTGTTAAAAAGCAAATTGTTTACAAGGAAAAGAAAATATTGTGTTGGTACTCCTCATTCCTTCAGCAGAATTCTGCCTTCGCTTTTCTCACACAGGAACTAGTCCAACACAATATACTCTAATACAGAGGCAATAACCTATATCATTGTATATGATGTACTTCTATAAGGATGCAATAACCTATATCATTGTATATGATGTGCTTCTGGTTTTAACTTTGTCTTCGGTGGACTTCTTAACCATTAAATTGTCTAAAGTCAATTCTTTTAAAATGTCAGGAAATCTTGCATTTTTTTACCAAATATCAGTTAAAAACTTCATAAATTTGTTTTATTGCTTTATTTTAACAAACATTCTACTCAAAGTATAGCTTTATGAACAATGATGTGCAAACAAAATATGAGTAAGCAAGAGGGCCATGAAAGCCCTGGTTCACTAACCTGATTTAATAAAACTAGTTATATGGTCACCCAAGGAACACTTGTGCCAAGCTATTTCAAAATCAGACCTATTCCTTTGACAAGAAGTTTTTTCACTATACATTTATAAAACGAAATTAAGCTCCATCCCTTGGAAGCCATGTCTTTGCAACGGATCGGAATAATTTGAACAATCTTGTTAACCCTTTCCCTCATATAGACGCTTTCTGATGCCTCTGCAGCAGACAGCTTTTTGAAAACATAGTGACAAAAGAAGAAATTGCACAAAACGTGCAATTTCTCCTTTTGCCACAATGTTTTCCACTTTCTGTCATAGGTTATCCATTCAATTATAGAGATTTTCCATTATTTTACAAAATATGTTCAAAGTCGTCTGCTGCAGAAATGTTGTATGAGGGAAAGGGTTAAAGGGTCACCATAGGAACATCTGTGCCAGTGTATAGCTTGCACTGTGTCACACTGCCATTGGTGAGTGGTTTTATGATTTTGGTTGGATGCAAATGTGTCATTTCTGTCACAGTTGTTCCTAGCAAGTGTTGATAAGAAACCATCAAATTAATGGTTACAGCTGCACATTTTTAACTCACCTGAACCAGAGGCTCAGAATGAGTTATTGTGACCGTTCTTTGTCCGTCGTCTGTCGTCAAACAACATTTTGGTTCAAACGATCTCTCCTCCTAAACCACTTGGCCAATTTTGATAAAACTTTACAAGGATTTTTCTTGGGTGGTCCCCATTCAAAGCTGTTCAAAGAATTGAATCCCATACAGAACTTTGGTTGCCATGGCAATGGAAAGGAAAAAAAGTACTGGCCTTATTTTAAAATAATTTGGCACAGATGTTCCTTCGGTGAACCTTTTTGAACATTGTTCAAATTATTCTGATCCGTTGAAAAACATGGCCACCAGGGGCGGAGCTTGTTTTCCTTATATGTGTATAGTGAAAATTTAAAAATTCTTCTTGTCCAAAAGTCCTGGACCAATTTGAAAATAATTTTGCACAGATGTTCCTATGGTGACCCTTTAACAAGATTGTTTAAATTATTCCGATCAATTGCAAACAAATGAGCAATGGAAAGTATGGATTGCTTCTTATCCAAAGTGTTTATATCGGGGAAAATATTAACCTCTATAGAGTGACACCTCTCTAGAACAGCTGTCACCCCTAGATGTTGCTCTGGAGAGGTTGCGCTTTATTGACCTAACAATGACTCAATAAACTTACTTGTTGTAAACATGATCTGGCATTTGGTAATACCGACCCCGACCTTCTTTCTCATTCTTTGCAAAATGGGCATGGCGATCACCCGATTTTCTACCATGATCACCCAGCTGGTTGGCCCTATTCCCATTATTCACGTCAATTACAGTGTCATCTGCCCTTCCTGATTCATGGGCATTCAATCGAGACCTTCTTCTGTCTTTCATTGTCATGTGTAGGCAAACTTTTCACTCTCTCTTATATCTGGAAAAGTTAATTAACTATTTTAAGAGTCATCGGCTTTAAAAACATCTATGATTCAAGTTTGAAAACCCTAGCACTTTTGGATGAAATGTAAAAAACATGGAAACGTTTATATTAAGCTAAACGCTATTAAAACAAAATAGTTCAAAACATTTGACCCTTAACCTTTTCCCTCATATATACGCTTTCTGACGCCTCTGCAGCAGACGGCTTTTTGAAAACATAGTGACAAAAGACGAAATTGCACAAAAAAGTGCAATTTCTCCTTTTGCCACAATGTTTTCCACTTTTTTTCATAGGTTATCCATTCAATTATGGAGATTTTCTATTTTTTGACAAAATACGTTCAAAGTCGTCTGCTGCGGAATTGCCGTATGAGGGAAAGGGTTAAACCTGTCTTATATGTTGAAGAACTTTATTTATGATATGAGCCCCACCGCCCAAAAAAAATAAGTTTGACCTAGTGATTTGGTTTTTAGGCCCACATGATTCAAATTTAAATTCAACCAAGATTTGATTATGTTGAAGATTCTGATGATTTTCATAAAGATATGATGAGAACAATGTCCTTTATTGTTAAAAAAGTTTTTCTGGCCTAGTGACAAAGTTTCACAGATTTTGGAGACAAATGTTTTGATGACCTTTTATGATTTGTTGAAAAATGTGGTCTTTAGGGTGTTCACAAGGTTTAACCAAAATTTGACCTAATGACCTAGTTTTGAACCCTGTGTTCCAGTTTCAAGATTTGAATGTTCTAAATTTTATCATTTGCAGACAAATCCTGAAATATTAAAACAAGAACATACAATTGTTAAATGTTGCTTTTTTCATACTCAATGATTTGCAACATCTCTGAAGTCAAACCAATTAATCAGTTAATTGATTGTTTGTTCAAACATATAGGAAACTAGGTAAGTATACTATAATAACACAGTTTTGTCAAATGTTGCTTTTCTCACAGTATTTCGCACAGTATTTCGCAACATCTTTAATGTCGAACCAATTAATCAGTTAATTGATTGTTTGTTCAAACATATAGGAAACTAGGTAAGTATACTATAATAACACAATTGTTAAATGTTGCTTTTTTCACACTGTTTCGCAACATCTCTGAAGTCAAACAAATTAATCAGTTCATTGATTGTTTGTTCAAACATATAGGAAACTGAGTAAGTATACTACTCCTTCCCACTTGCTTTTTGGCATATATCTGAAGTAGACATCTTTTAAAACATTGTTAAATCAAAGCGCCAATGGCACTGTAGTGGCGATCGTATGGAAAATCCTGCAAAGTAACAAGCAGTATATCGGTGTAGGGCTTGCGATGACTCTGGTGCGGGTATATTTGAGAATGTATCAACCCTGCATCTTTTGACAGTAGAATAATGTTAGTTTGCCAGAATGTTGTCTTGGTGATTATTTAGTTACGTTCTGAAATTGGTCATGATGTGTTCAAAATTAGGCCATTCCAAAGTTATGAAAAATCTAGTTGGTATTCGATAGACTACCGTTTTAGCTCATTAGAATGACTATTTGTAATCTAAATTGTTTGGGTAATCACATGTTTATCACCAGGTCGTTAGGCCATATTAAGATAAAATATATTTTACACTTTAGAAATGACTAAAGAAAGGAGAGAAAACAGTATCCATTAGTTTGGTGTTTGTTTCAATTATGTCCGATATTAAACAGGTCTGTTCAATTTAGTCCCTTCACATTGCATGATTGAGGGTTGTCACAGTGTATTTATATGTCTCTGAGGTTGTTAAACTGCTTCGAATAATGTGAGTGCAAAAACAAACACAAAACATGCTCCAAAAGCACAACTATTTGCCAAACTGTTTAATTTATGAAAATATAGGCATATATTATAATGCTAGATCTTCAAACTCAATTAGGCTACACTGTCAGCATTGATTGCTAATTGACTCTAGAACGTGCAGACGTGTATACATAACGTGTGTACACACTGCCATCGTGTGTCCTTTAAACCTTTGTAAACCAGTCTTATTATCTAGACGCTTTCATATATTTAAACAAGTACAAAATAAAGCGTTTATAATATTGAGATTTACAAGCTTTTCTGGTTTTTGGTCTCGCGAGCTATTTATAGAACCTTTTGGAATTTCCAGATTTGAGTATCACCAGAGTTGTCGTTATTTGCAAGGCAGAACGCGCAATGATATTTATTATCTGCCAAATCATGACGAAGATAATCAGAGTACAACCAACTCCTGCCGAATCAGGTTAAAGGTCAAAAGGTTACGGTTGACTACAGTAAAAATAAAACGAGGCACAGGAGTATCATGATACTCTGCATAGCGTACCCAAGACGCCCGATGATATTTATTATCTGCCCAAACATGAAGAAAGATAATATGTAAATAGTTTAACTCTATTTAGATATTTTCTCGATAAATCTCAAATATTAGTACCAATCCGGTATCAAAGTAGCACTAACATTATCATTATTAATCGTGTGCCTGCATCACTGATGGAACTATATATATATATATGGCGGTTTAACGGAAGTGAGTAAATTGCCTTTGCAGAAATATCCAACCGATTGTTCAAATACGACTATATAATTTTTTTTTCGTTGTTGTTGTTTTGGTAGCACTGTGGCGATTGTCAACCAATCGCCACAAAAAGGATAAATTGCTTATTATAAATTGAGCAATTTCTTCTTTTGTCACAATGTTTACAACTCTATACATTACTTACTTTCATTTCATTGATTTAAAAGTCCTCTGCATCACATGTGTTGCATGTGGGAAAGGGATGAAGTCCTTTTTACCGAAACCTCCAATGTCCGAACTTGTCATTTACCAAAACCTCCGGGCGTTAATCCCACAGACTAGATTGATTAATAGGTTTCTATGACATTTAAAACAATACAATCAGGATGTAAAACGAAGACAAGTACCTGTACGTCTTGGTTCAATCCAAGTTCACTCTATATTGACGTCGGATTATCCTCATGTATAGGGGGGCTTTATAATATCACGATTTTCGAGTTAAATATAAGTTATATGATCCACCTTTTATGAGAGATTATTGATCCTTGACGAAAAATGTAAACAATCCACATGTCTATTTTTAGAACAGGGAAAGGTAATTGAGTGGTAATTGAGCGGCAATATCAAATAATTCAAAGTACCTGTGGTACCGTAATAAGGTCAAAGGGAAGCAATTCATTTTATTCGGGGAAAGTGTTACATCAAAGTTGCATAATTGCAGGACATATTCCTATGACGCTTTTTTAGCCGAGCCTCTGTAGCTCGGTCGGTAGCGACGCGGACTGTCAATCCAGGCGTTGTCAGTTCGAATCACAGCTCGGCCAACATTCTTTCCGACGTTTAACAAACGTCACTGTGACTTGTAAGCGTCATTCGTCTTTCACCAATGGGCTAACAGTTTATGTGGAAAAGCAGCCAACGGTTGCTTGGAATATATATTGTGTGGATCACTGGTGAGAGAAAGCTAGTAAACACATTAGTAGGTAAACTGGGTAGTAGGTAATTTTCAAACGCACTGTAAGTGCCAACCGTAAGGGGCTCACTGCTAATCAAGAATGTCACTTGAACATTCATTTACCAACATGTATTATAAACGTGAGGCGTTCTATGTGATCGCCATAATCTTTTGAGTCAAAACCGTTTACATGATATGATATTTTGACCGTCTGCTTAACCCTTTATCACATAGAACACTTTTACAGCAAATGACTATGATTATGGCTTGGTTTCACATACGCGACGCATGGGCCATGCGTGTTGAAAATCAGCTCAAAATGGAAAATAAGATCAGTGCGTTGTTGTGCGCCCAACTTTTGTCAGGATTTGGGATAAGCAAGCAAGTTGATAACGAATGCACAGCGTATTGCTGGCGCGCTGCGCGTATACAAGGCACTTACATAGCGCACATTTTAATGATAGGCCCGCTCAACGCATAACCAGCGAACGACAGCGGTCGATCTGCTGGTTCTGCACATTCTGGATAACGGGTCCTCATCAGGTTGTTGAGGATCATACATGTTGTGACAATGAGATTGACGGTCTCGGGTGCTGCTGTATCGTGATCAGGAGAACGTGGAACCGATTGGCTAGGATGCCTAAGGCATGTTCTACGGCCCTCATGATTCGGGAAAGCCGGAAGTTAAAGATGCTCTCCGGCCTCGTCATACCCCGGATGATGTACGACTTCATCATGTTGAATCGTAGGGCGAAGGCATCGTCGCCAACGAAAAAGTAGTTGTCGTTGGGACGGGGATCGGGATCAGGGAAGCCTAGACTACTATCTCCAATGCATTCCTTCTGCTCATAGGCAGTGTAAATCTAAGCGTCTGATGCTAATCCCCATACAGCCGATGTATGCCCAGATGAATCGGTAATCAGCATCAACGAGCGCCATGAGGACAACGGGGTAGAAACCTTTATAGTTGAAGTATATATAGGAAACCACTATTTGGAGGAAACGTGTGGCTAACGTGCTTGCCATCAAGTGCACCATAGGTATTAGGGAAGTTTCACCTCTCCATGAACTTGTCAGATATGGCACAGCATTTAGCATGAGTGATGGGACACTTTATCACCTCATCCTTATGCTGTTCTGAGGCTACCTCCACCTATAGGACATTGGGTGATACTTGGTCCCAGTGTCAAGATCCCACAGAGTTAGGACAAGCCTCGGGCCAGGGTCAAGGGCTTCTCTGTAGTTGTATTATACTTGGTGATCCTCGTCGAACATCTCGGGGGCATTTGCATGCTGCATTGTCTTCATTGTGGAGTTCCATAAGTAGCCGATAATACAGGCCAAACTGTCGTCGCCTACCCATCCACGGCCATTTCTAGAATCACCGGTTTACCTTTTTTCTTTCTCTTTCTCCTGATAACATGGACTTGGCTAAGTGCAAATTCCACAAGGTTCTGCTGATGTTGGTGAACCGCGAATTCATTTTGTAGCCGCAGCTTGTCGTGATCCTCCATCTCCTGATGTGATTATTCTAGAAATGATCAGCGGAACCCCTTTCATCACCCATGATGGTCGGAAGAGAAGTGATGAGGAGGTGGGGGGCGAGGTGACTGGACCCGTTTATAAAACCCATGGCTACATGCTTCGTTTACGCCTGTTGTACTCTAGGGACACGCAATAAGAACGCTAGGCGCCCTAGAGACTCGTCAACACTCGTTGAACACGCCCATGTTCGCTGCATGTTCACTGGACATGCGTTAGAAGCGCGCTAGGTGTTCCCTAGACTTCAGCCATCAAAACATACGTCGAATACACAGCGAGTGCTCTGCGTGTGTCTTGCGTTGGTCCGGCGTGTACATTTATGCGTCGAGCTCTGCGCGTTCGTCTGGCGTGTACATTTATGCGTCGAGCTCTGCGCGTTCGTCTGGCGTGTACATTTATGCGTCGAGATCCGCGCACATGTTTGTGCATGCACACAAATCGCGACATAAACAGCGAATGAGAACGAATTCAAAGCGCGGGTCAAGCGCGCTCGACGAACGAGTAACGAATGTTGAAGCACACAGGTCAAAAATGACTGGCGCATATTATCTAGGCAAAATGATTGATAAGGTGTTTTAATGACAATTTTGACAAGTGAGGAAAACATTGTAGAAAAAGGCGAAAATTGCTCATTTTCATTAGATTGTTGAAAATAAGTCTAAATACATTTATGTCTGCTGGTCTAAATGTGTCTGAAATAATGGAAATGGTAAAATACTACCTTTTGCAAAACAATTTAACATCTAGAATCTCGAAATAATCAACTTGATTCAGGTGAGAAAACATTATGTGAAAAGGAGAAATTGCTTATTTTTAGAAATGTTTTATCAACATCTCCTATACAGTAGTTAACCCTATCGCATCTGCATTTTGACGGATGTACAGCAGAAGACGTTTGAGAACAACGTGGCAAAAGAAGAAGTTGCTACCTCTATTACTCTATTTGCCATAACGTTTTTCAAAGGCATCTGCAGCTTCTTGGTTGCAGTTAAGTAAGGGTTGAATCAGAGACCTAAATAGAAAGATATATATATATCTCTTGTTAAATCGTGCAGAATTGCTATTGGATATCACTGATTAAGGGTCACAGCATGATCGATACTTTAACCCTTTCCCTCATACGACTTTGAACATATTTTGTCAAAAAAGAGAAAATCTCTATAATTGAATGGATAACCTATGACTAAAAGTGGAAAACATTGTGGCAAAAGGAGAAATTTCTCGTTTTGAGCAATTTCTTCTTTTGTCACTGTTTTCAAAAAGCCGTCTGCTGTGGAGGCGTCAGAAAGCATCTATTAAGGGAAAGGGATGACCATTATTATTTTATTTTTTACTCAGACCCGTGTAAAATCCAGACTGACATTGACGTAAAAAAAATATTCATACATTACTTGTGAATATATTCGTACGAAACATTATACATACATTACTTCATCAATTTTTTTGCTCGACTATTCGGAGAGCTATTTTACTCACCCTGGCTTCGGCGTCACACCTTGGTTAAGGTATTGCATGCAAGTACATATATAACGATATTTCATTTTTCTTAAAGATTTTTTTTTTTATAAATGTAGTTAATAATATAACATGTTACATTCATTTATTTCAAAGCGCAAAGTCTCACATTGAGTGTGTAAAACCTGTTGCAGCCTATGGCCATGTTTTGAATGAATCATCTTGGCTTCAATTAGTTTAAACCATTACTTCACACAGACGACATTTGACACCTGCCATTGAACATGTCTTTGGAAAACATTTCAATAAAAGATAACATTGCTCAAAACGATCAAGTTCACCTTTTATTGCAATTTTTCCAGCCTTTATCAATATAAATATTTCAGTTTTCCAGACTGTTGAATTTGTTTATCTGATGATTGTAAAGCAGACTACCTTTGAAAAGTCATGTGAAGTAATGGCCGGTTAGGATCAGTTATCTGTAAGTTTCTATTTTTGGCCAGTCATCTAACATTTTAGCTATTTGGTAGACTAACCTAATCAAACTTGTATCATGCATTATGAATTTGGACTGACACAGCCCGTTGGCTGTCATGTCTTTACTCAAAGACGAGCTTGTGACCCCTTTCCATCCATCGTTTTTAAAAAATTGCTTAAAATGATATTTCCTCCTTAACAGCTTGGCTAATTTTGATGAAACTTCCTTTGGTGGTGTCCTTTAAAATTGACAAAAAAATTAGTTCCATGCATAAGGCAACCAAAAGGATAAAAACAATCAGACAAGGACTTTCATAAGAATTGAATTATAAAGTTTTGTTTAAACTAAACCTTTTAACTAAATTATCTTGGAACCCAACAAGTGGATTCAGAGGAGAAGATTTATCAAATTGGACATTGTTCTCCCTTTCTTAGAACAATTTTGAAAGAGGTTCACCAAACGCACAGTCCTGTGGAGTTTGGTTGAAATTGGTCCATTGGGTTAGATGTCATTTGAAGCTTCAAGTTAGTTTTACCCTAGATCTGATATGGTGTGGATGATTTGTCTTTCAACAATCAAAATGGCTTGAAGAAATTATGCAAAGCATTACAAAAGTGACATTTCTATGTTATTATGTTGAAATCAGACAAGTACTTTCCTAAGAATGTCATTTTGCTCCATTTCAGATGCTTCTTGGCCAACATGTTTTCATTCCCTTTCTGTGAGCAATTTTGAAAGAGGATTCCTGTACAGTTTGGTTGAAATTGGTCCATTAAGTTAGTTTATACATTTTCTGATAACGCCTGGCTGCTTCGTTTTTATAAAAAAACATCACTTTGCTTCATTTCTGTTGTGGCCTGTCTGCGATGATTTCAAACAATCAAAACAGCTTGAACAAAGTTTGTAGAGGGTCACCCAATGAACTTTTCTACCAAATAATATAGGAAACTGACAAGCGGATTCACAGGAGAAGAATTTTAAAGACTGCACATTTCCCCCTTTTAAAGCCACACCAACCAATGTTCTCTATAGAACTAACCTGTTTGACTAATGTTGAAAGAGGACCACCAGAGGAACATACCTGTGAAGTTAGGTTGAAATTGGTCCTGTGGATTAGATATCCTTTCATTTTACCCCTTTTCTGATGCCGCAAGATTGCAATGTCTTCAGCCAATCAATAAGGCTTGTTGACAATAATGACAAATTGTGTCTACCCATTTTATCTTGTAATTTCTGATGCTGCCTAGCTTCCATGTTTTTCAACCAACTTGAAGAATTTTTGTAAAAATCACCAAAGGAACATTTCTACCAAATCATCTTGGAATTTGACAAACAGATTCATAGAGAATTTTTTTAAGTTAATATATTGTTTCCCAGTTCTACCAGAGACATAGATAAGAGGGATATGCAACTAAGTTGCATACTAAAATATCACCCATCCCAACATTTGTAGCAAGTAAAACTCAAAAACTATTGAAGATATGAAAATAACAAAGATATTTCATGAAAGTTTAAACATTCTCCTATTGCAGTAGATAAAAATATTTTAAAACACTGAACGTTTTGATAATATTTTATCCTTATGAATAAGGTAAATACATCAATTTTTGGAGCAAAAATTAATACAATTCAGAAATCACAATACCTGTGTCTTTTAAACTAGTCATTAGTCAAAATACAAAGAAATTCCAGTACTGTTGTTTAATGTATTTCTAACTTAAGCTTGTTTTGTTTATGTGCCTAGTATGACTTCAAAGTTTTATTTGCTACAAAATGTGAAAATTTGGACAATTTTATTTCTCCATGTGATAATTTAACCAGATAACAGGTGTACAGGTGGAGCTGCTTATCCCTCTTATCTACGTCCCTGTTTTTTTTTTATCAAAGTCACCTAGGGAACGTTCCTGTGAAGTTTGATTGAAATCAATTCAGTAATTTCAGAGGATAAGATTTAGTGCTTGCAATGTATGTGACCTTGAGCAAATAAACTTGAAACAAGGTCATAGCACACAATCAGGTAATCAGCATCATGTAAAGACTTCTTCTCGAATTTGACGGTTACAAATTTATTGCATGGACAAGACATGGAAAAGCCTTTATGCATGTGTACCCTTTCTGTCTTGGATTTATTGAAGTCTCTAGTTTGAGAATTCATGTCTTGAAAACAAAACCTACAACTGTAATTATGCCACACAGACAGTGAGAGATGCACCTATTGTCATTTTTAAAGTGTTTTCAATATGATCTGGCAGTGAATTGCACTTGGGACTTCCTACACTGGAGGCAGAGGCTTTTAACCACTACAACAGGGGTTGACTGCGGAGTGTAGGGTTTGGAGAGTTAAGTTCATCCTTACACAGTTGACACCTCTGAAGTATCGGGGGAAAAGGATACATTACACACATGGGCAAATTCTTCTTTATGTCCACAATGTTTTCACCTCTGTATTAAACCTTTTTAATTCATTTCCTTTGATGTTCTCAAAGCAGACGGCCCTTAAACAATAGTGGATAACTAATTAAAGTCTCCTTCAGATAAATTAAAAGATTGTCTCGCATTCAGTGACTTTATTAAATTATTTACACAATGCTTCGAGTTTAAAAGATATTTTTATGTACAATCAAATAAGGGTTAAATAGTTATAAGACTTTATCCTCCTCAAAAACAAATAATCAAAATGCAAGATTTCATAAAGAAAATTAAATTTTGGAAAGACCCAAATCTTTTGTAATTTATTCCTGATCACTGACTTTTATCTTTGACATACTGATTTAGTGTTAATTATTTTAATATGACACCCCATTTACCTTTTTCTTCATATAACACATTTGTAGCCAACAGTTTTTGAAAATATAACAAGAAAACGCTTTTCGTCTGCCCCATTGAACAATCATAGGGTCTCCTGCTAACATAGGCAAATCATTCTGTGTAGCTTGAATGCTCTGGGTCACAGGATTTTTGAGATATTCAGCAGAAACCTACTTGAATTTGATAAGACTTATAAGACCTTGACCTTTGACCAGGTGACACAAAATACTGTAGTGGCAATTTACTCAGGGAATCCAACCAGTGACCCAAGTCATTAAAGTCATCAATTACTCAATAAGACCAATCATACTTTGAAGTTAGAAGACTTTGGATACTATGGTACTCATGTTATTGAGTGGAAAGGGAAGTGTGCCTGCGACCTTGACCTGTGTACCACTGACCCGAAAAGCAAATCATGAAGTTTGAAGACTCTGGACTCTATGGAGCTCTTGTTATTGAGCGGAAACCAAAGTGCGAGACACTGTCGGACAGGGCAAAACAAAAAGTTAATTAGTTGATTTGAGATGCCCTGCCAAAATATAAATTGTAGGAAAACCCTTGGACAAGTTTCAAAGTAACTCAAATAGTGATATCACAAGGTTTTTCTAAAATTTGACCTAGCGACCTAGTTTCCAAACCTGACTGGGATTTTGTGAAGATGAAAGTTCTGATGATTTTTCATAAAGATTGGATGAATAAATGTGGTCTGTAATGTCTTCACATGGATTTTCAAAAATTTGACCTAGTGACCTAGTTTTTGACCCCACATGACACAGTTTCATAAACATGACTGGGTTTTAATGGAGATGAATGTTCTGATGATTTATCATGAAAATTGGATGAAAAAATGTGCTTTTTAGAGTTGAAAACAGTGTGGAAAGTGGAGAAATTTGTTATTCTAAGCAATTTCTCTTTTTCCCATAGTGTTTGATAGAGTTGTCAAAATGTATTTGAATTAGGAAATGGCTTACACCACAGTCAAATCATATGCAGTAGTTCTCCTCTAGAAAAGTCTTATGATTATCTCCTGCATTAGGTTTGACTGTTTACCTGATATAATATTTTGATAGTATTTTGCTTTGAAGACTTCCACAGTATTGTCCATGAATTCAACTTTCACATGATGAATACATAACAAAGTAAGTTTACAATATTATTATTTTGTAAACGGACGTTGCTATGTACTGATCATACTAAAGTTGAATGTACGAGGCCAATAATAAATTTTAAAATCTCAGAAATAAGAAGTAAATGTTTTTCTTCTTCTGTTTAATAAACTGGTTAAAAGAGAAATAATTGGTTTTGAGCAATTTCTTCTATTTCCACAATGTTTTCAAAAGACCTCTGCCACAAAGATATAAAATGTCGTCCATTTCATGGAAATCTTTAACAAAGATATTGTAGGCTGTTTGAAAGTGTTTTGAAGCTTCATTTATCTAGCTCTGTAAAAGGTTAGTACAGAATTATCAAACACCTGCATAATTTGCTTATGTTATTGGGGTTTTTTCAGTATTTTTTTCCCCCAAATAAAATGTATGTTAAAAGGTTGTTTCTGACATGAACATAACTATCTAGAGGAACTTGAGCTTGATCGGCTGTATCTACGGCGACGTACTGGAGAGCGGCTGCGAGATCGCCTTCTTGGTGGTGATCTACGTCTAGGTGGTGATCTACAAAACAAAGATTTAAAATAATAACAAGTAAAATATGTGACACCTTCAGGCAGACATATTGCACAACTAAATATTAACAGTCAATCTTGTGGTAGCTGTCACCTTGTATTAAAAAGCCATTTAAAATTAAACTAGAGCAACATTTACTTCTTTATTTGACTTGTACTAAGCAGCCATCTGTGTTCAGCAGCCAATTTTTGACTCTCCACTGGGTAGCTCCTTAAGACAGTTTGACTGTAAATGGAAGTGATCAGATTTTATCAAGAAAAAGAAATATAACTAGAACTATCACTGAAGATGATAAATACCCCCTAAACAGCACCTTGACCTACAGGCTACACCATAACTTAATATGCACATCTCCTCTTGGAATAGAAGCTTCATGTAAAATTTTATAGAATTCCACCCAGTGGTTTGTAAGAAATAGGCCGGACAAAATATGGATTCCGACCGACAGACAGACTGCCCGACACAGTGACTCCTATATACCCCCTCTTTTTCGAAGGGGGTATAATAAATATTTGTTTTAGACCAATGGTTCTGCACAGGCATAAATGACAACAAGAGGTTCATTAAATCACTCACTTGAGAGTGTGCTCAATATCTAGATAAATATTTACAGGCCACTAAATACTTCTGATCAATGCAACTTAAAATGTTCCCATTTAAAGTGAATCTGCATACTTTGAGTTTTTTGTGTCCTAAAATTACTGTATTCTATCTTTGCCATATTTTCAACAAGGCTAGAGTTACCAAATTTGCTGCAGACATGCAAATGATGCATATTGGATTGACTTATTGTGCATCCAAACAAGATAACTGTGACTTTGACTCCACTTAGAATAAAATCCTGTCTGGGTTTTATTTCCTACACAAGCACCTGTATAAAACAAGGAACATTCCTGCATAATTGTTTTCAAAAGGACAGTATTTTTTTTAAGATGATTATTTTTTAAGTGTTTACTCTATATCAATACAAGGAAAACAAGCCCTTGATGGCCATGAGTTTCAACCGATTGGAAAAACTTGAAAAATATATATTTTCAAATCGGGCCTATACTTTTGGACAAGAAAATAAATTAAGTCTTTAATATACACATACATGTAAAATGAAAAAAAGGCCCTTTCTCAGGTGTATCAATGCATCGCAAACAAGAGTACCGCAAACGGTACATAATACGCCCGTCAGGAACTTCTTTGTAAGTTTCCTCTTTGTTTTGATATATTGTTTGTTTGTAAAAAGTTAATAAAGTCGTTCAGGAATAAGTTGTTAAAGAATAATGGGAAACTATGAACAATGCATAACTCATGCAGAAATTGACAAATATTCTAAGTTCAAAAAGGGGCACAACTCATTCAAAAATTGACGAAATCCGAGGAAATGTGAACTAGATCTGTGACACATGATTACAAAGCCATATACAAAATGTCAGGTCAATAGCTCAAAGTATATAGGAAAAAAGTGCAGAAAACCAATATTCTAAGTCCAAAAAGGGGCATAACTCATTCAAAAATTGACGAAATTCGAGGAAATGTGAACTTGATCTGTGACACTTGATTACAAAGCCATATACATAATTTCAGCTCAATACATCAAAGCATGTAGAAAAAAAGTGCAGAAAACAAATATTCTAAGTCCAAAAAGGGGCATAACTCATTCAAAAATTGACGAAATCCCAGGAAATATGAACTTGATCTGTGACACATCACTACAAAGCCTTATTCAAAATTTCAGCTCAATAGCTCAAAGTACCGTTTTTAAGAAACAGTCGTATAAAAATTGTACAATCTTGTTAGAGGGTCACTGCATGAAAACCTCTGAAGTTTTTACTCTAAATACATATAAGGAATGCAAATACAGCCCCTCTGGCAGCCATGTTTTCCCACAGAGTGAAATAGTTTGAACAAACTTGATAGAGGAACATTTGTGTCAAATCATTTTCAAATTAGACCAAAACTTTTGGACAAGAAGATTTTAAAGTTTTTACCATTTATTGTATAAGGAAAACAAGCCCCTATCCCTGGCAGCAATCTTTTTCATCAGATCATAATAAGTTGAACAAACTTAGTAGAGGATCACCAAAGAAACATTTGTGTCAAACTATTTTCAAATCAGGCCAGTTCTTTTGGACAAGAAGTTTGGGTACCCTCTTTCTGGTGCCTCAGGAGTCAAAGTTCTACATAAAGTTAAATTGTTTGAACACTTTTGAAAGAAGACCACTCAAGGAAAATTCCTGTAAAGTGTCATGAAAATTGAGTTCAGGTGAGCTAAAAGGTGACAGGAGTACAAAGTCAAAAATAGGTAATTTAGAGTTTAAAATATGGTTCATGTCCACAGTATAACTAACTAGTGGTCACAAACGATCTGCATACCAAATTAGCAGATGATACCTTGAAGAATAAGATGGCAAGTTTAACTCTAAAAAGTGTAACAAGACTTTTATACCTTTTGGTGAAAACAAATCAGACAGCATGAATGGCTGAGCCAGTAATCTAAATCACATATTCCATATTGTCATTGAATGAATTAACTGCCAATGGAGAATTGTTTTACAGGCAGCAAACACAAATAAGTTGTTAAGGTAACTTTGTGAAAATAACCATTTTAATACTTTTTTAATATATGAGAATCGCCACCATTTTAAATCAGTTATATGACATCACTAATTAAGTCGCCGGGCAGAAGCCCGCGACTTCTATTTTTAATAGGTTTTCGGAAATCACATGGGAGGGGGGATTATTATTAGAAAAAAAACCACATTTAGATGTCTTGAACATATTACAATTGTGTTTGTTTAAAAACTCTAAGTAATGACACATCTAAAATGAAATAAATATTCCGATGTTTTAGGTATTTTCAGTTTCTTTATTTTGACTCGCATTTATGTTTTTTTGTTTTATTTACGAAGACAAAACAGTCCCTATTAGCTAGACTGGTATACTTTATTTTACACTATATACTACATGTACTCAAAAGGCGATAACTACAAACTTTACGTCACAGTCTAATTTGTTTACATACGCGCACCTGCTTGAAGCGTGACTCGCGAATACCAACTGCGTAGATCAATCTCCTTTGCAGAGAGCCGTCTCTTTACACCCACTTACAAATAGTAAATCGTAGGTGATTTAAAATGTTTATTTGGTTCGAAACAAATGAAGAAAATGAACAAACCGAGATAAAACTAGTTTTAATAGAAAAATTACTTTGAACGAACACTCTCTGCCTATAAAGAGAGTTTCAAGAACGACACCTCTGCGAATAAGAAAGAATCGGGTCTTTCGTACAAAATTATTTCGTCCTTGACAATTTTAAATGTGTCATTTAATTCCCTAAAGGCATGTTGCTTCCGATCTGCATATTGTTATGCATCATTGACACAAGGGCGCTCATCATAATATAATTTTAAAACATGAGTAGTTTGTTATTTTCATTATAAAAAAGGAAGGAAAGAATTAAAATAAATTAACATGTTGTAGGGCTCAGTTTATGTTCGAAATTAAGTTTAAATTATACAACAATTTCAATGAGATTTAACTGTTTAGTTGATATTATATTTCGAAGGTGGTCTAATTTATAAATATTGGACCACATTTCAACATTTGTTAAAGTATGATATAATTAGGATGCCAAGCTAATATCATTTTGAGAAAAAGAGAAAACTCATGTCTTCAGCGATTTAACCCTTAACTCATTGTTTTAAAAGTAGATTGCTGCAAAGGTGTCCACTGTTGACTTTAATAGAGGAAAGGTAAAATGACGTGCTATTGCATGCAAATCCTAAATTGTCTGTTTTGTGGTATTATTGAAAAATAATAAAATTCAAATATTCTGACAAACATCTTGAAAAGTGTATGTGGAATTCACAAATCTTATAATAATTCCTTAATGAAAGCACTGTATACATACTAAGACTAATGATTGGCAAGATTTCTCATTTCCATTACTGTTTATGATCAATAATTAGTTGGTTGTGTGTATGGTCAACCTACTTTGGAATGGAGATTGATCATAAACAATGAAAGGCTTCAATTATCATTAACTTCGTTGACAAAACAATGCAAGTTATGATACATTTTTACTTGACCCCACCCCTGATGTTCCAAAATGCCCCTCAGTTGATAAATGTTTATTCAACTTCTATAATGTTAGTGTTATGCATAACTGCACTATGGATATCCGGCGACATTAATGCGTTGCATCAACTTTCTCTTGTTATCCTATTTGATCAGTTTACCCTTTTTCATCTCCAAACAATTTTAGACAATTCTGCAGCAGGCATTATTTGAAATATTAAGGAACAAGTGTTTACGAAACATAGGAATAACCTGCCAATTAGCCATTTAGTGAAAGTTTAACAAACTGACAGATGGATAGACAGAAGACAGAGAAGGGATTCCTATGCATTTCCCCGGCAAGATGAAGGCAACGCAAAAACTCGAAATTGTTTCAAAAACATAATTTTCGCCTATAATTCCCATAACATTTAAAAAAATTAAATAAATCCTAGATTTCAAAATGTCCACATGTTACAGTATTTCAAGAGGTGTTTTAAAAGTTGGTTTTATATTAGCTAAAAGGCACATAATCTTTGTCCGAGAGTTAAATAGTTTGTCTAGTGAAGATAGGAATTTTATTCCAGCATTATTCTTCCCTGTCTTACCTGCGCTCTCTGTCCCTGTATCTGGGTGGTGAGGGTCTCCAGCGTCCACCTGGAGGAACCCCACCTCGTCTGGCCGGTGGAGGACTTCTTCTAGGGGGTCTATTAACTGGTCTTGGTGGCAACACAGTCTGTGCTGTGATTTCTTGACCGTCAACTTGTCCTGTAATTTCCAAAATGAATAAATGTATGATAAATAACAAGAATGTTTTACTGTCCTTAGTATTAACCAACTGATACAGCTGCCATTCAATATCTTAGAAGCAGACAAGTTTTGAAAGCATTATGGCAAAAGCAGGATCTATTTTTCTTCTCGAGACAATGTTTATAATCTATATAAATATTGTACTTTCAATTTACAGGTGTAAAACTAAAAGTTTTCCTTAAATGTTTTCATAGCTCAGCTGACAAACTTTAAAGATCATATCTGGTCAACATTAAAATTGAAATTGATCACAATACTATATCACTTAAGGTTAACTGTAAGTAACGTTTAAACCCCTTCTATCATAAAGATCCACTTTCCTTTCAATAGACAAAACCCTCTTTACTTCAACCGTTTTATACGCTCAGCAGGGCTCTCGCGAGGGGGTGACTACAGCGAGTGGTCGCCTTAACCCTTTCCCTCATATGACAATTCTGCAGCAGACAACTTTGAACATATTTTGTCAAAAAATAGAAAATCTCTATAATTGAATGGATAACGTTACTATGACTAAAAGTGGAAAACATTGTGGCAAAAGGAGAAATCGCTCATTTTGAAGGGGTGTTGGGCCTGCACCAATTTACATTAACCAATCAAAATACACTATCTATGTAGCCGCGTTCTTAATAGAATAGATTTCTCCCCGAATATTGAATTTTATTGGTCAGAATTGAAATAATAAATACGTCATCAATCTATTCTGAAGAGGTATTTTCCGAGATTCCCACCTGTGCAAATTCCAAAATGGCAGATGTCAATGAATTTTTTGCCGAGACTTTTGAACTTTTGAGGGCATTAAAAGGGCTGATTTAATAGAAATTGATCAGACGACTTTATCAAGATAATGACATTTTCCGCGATTAACAGCTGAATTGTTCGCAAGAAATTTGCAAACCACTCTTCTCCCTCTTCGGTCTGGAATTTTTGTCGACATGACAGCAAAGCTTTACCGATTGACATCATTATCAAAATGAAATAAATAAATATTGAATTGTGTTTAAATAGATGTGTATCCAAAACGTCCCAGTTATAACACATATCAATGAAATAAGAAATATCACTTCTCCCAAAAGAATTTGCTTAGTGAGAGCCCTGCGCTGTGAAAAAGCATTGTGTAAAGGTAAATGGAAAGGCATTCTATTAATCGTATTGTATGTCTTAGTTGTTCTTAAAACATCAAAAACCCTGCTGCTAGAGAGCTATGTTGTAGGCTTATGATATAACAGGCAAAAGGTTAACAGACCTTCAGAACTACATGTAACTTATGTTACTGAAGACTTTTAATAAGTCAAGATATACATATTGTTTCCACTGTCCTTAAAGCAAATGACTTTGGACACTCTTGAAATTTCTCCTTTTCCAATAATATGTTCAACATAAACTAATTTATAAAACCGACACCTGTCTTTAATTCTTCCATATCTTACTTTTTTCCTCAGATGAGTTAAAGGCATATTTCTTATGAAATGTTTGGAGTTGTCTCCCTTGAAATAAACACAATACTTTCAAATGTTATCTTCTGCAAAGGCATCATATATTATCCTCAGTATCAAGAAGAAGGTTAATATTTCATCTCTTACCTCCGTCCATATATTTAACTGCCTTATCTGCCTCTTCTGCTTTCTCATAATCCACATAAGCAAATCCTTTAGAAAAATTAGAATGTGCCCTATCTGGGGGCATTTCTAAATGTTTTATTGTTCCATACACTGCAAATATTTCCTGAATGTGGTCTTTGTTCACATTTCTTGTGAGCCGACCAATATGTATTTTTGTTGGTTTTGGTGTGGGACTCCTTTTCTTCCTCTTAGGTGACCTGTAAATGGAGAAATTGAAAGTTAATTGAATGTGATGAGAAAACCAATCTGAAATGATTAACAAACAGTGACGATACAGATCAGCATGTGTCTCCATGCAGTCTGATCAGGACCTTCACCGATTGTCATTGTCTTTGCTTAGTTCAAGCAGGCATCTTATACAGCAGAGCTAAACAGTTTGAACTGTTTAAAAGTAGAGGGTAACTTGAGAAACATTTGAGTGAATTTACTAAGAATTTATTATGTTTCTATTTTAATCTGGAGGCCACCCTAACTAATGCGCCGCGATTGGGGATCAAACCTAGATTGCCCTTTTCTAAATCACTCGGCCACGGTAGATTCCTTTAAACTTAGATCAGATGATAAATATAGCCTCTCATGTGTTCACAAAGATTTTGTAAAATTTGACCAAGTGACTTAAATCAACACATCATGAACCAGTTTTGAAACTGACTATGATTTGATGGAGACAAATTTCTGATGTTAATTTTATGAAAAATAAGGTACCAGTGTTCATTAGGGTTTTCTAAAATGTGACCTAGTCACCTAGTTTTTTACTCTGTGTGACCTAGTCACCTAGTTTTTAACTCTGTGTGACCTAGTTAAAAGTCCTGAAGGAGATAAAAGTTTCTTTTACAATCCTCTTTATGCATATAAAATGTTCAAATTGGTCTGTAGAGTGTTCACTAGGTAATTGTGAAATAAACCATGATTTTCAAAACAAATATAATATAAGTTCAAATGGATAAAACTCTGGTGTTTTTGAGACAATCTTAGTGGAACTTGATGTCCGACGTTTCCCTGTGGTGGTTTCCA
Source organism: Serripes groenlandicus (assembly GCA_031761405.1). Taxonomy (NCBI): domain Eukaryota; kingdom Metazoa; phylum Mollusca; class Bivalvia; order Cardiida; family Cardiidae; genus Serripes; species Serripes groenlandicus. The sequence continues at coordinate 42,296,365 of JASEVX010000004.1, forward strand.
TATAGTTTTAACCGATCCTTTTTTTTTTTTTTTTTCCCCCCCTCTTTCAAACATTATTTCCATTATATCACAGCGACAGTTCACTTTTTCATTGTCCCTGTTTAAACAAACCAGTACAAGGCTAGGAAATGTGCCTTGACCAAGGGCAATGACCACACCATCACCACAGCGCCGCAACTGCTTGAACTGGGGAATTTAATTTTAATCAGATCTATCCAACCATGTCTTATATATGGTGCCTGACAGATGGATGGATGGACAACGCCAAACCAATATAATCCGCCTTTGGATGGATATATAAATTCTATGTATCAGGGCTTGTTGAAAATTTAATTGAAAACTTACATATTTTACCACAATGCTTCAAAAGTCATTTGTTAGACAGGAAGGATTAACTTAAGAAAGACAAACCAATATACATCTAAGTTAACTTACTCCCCCCCAGACTTTTTCCTGGTTCTATTCCTTTCCTTACTTCGGCCCCGACTCCCACTACTAGATGAACCACTAGAACTTGAACTAGATGATCTTGATGTACTAGAACTTCCTGATGAACTGCTTCCTGATGATGAAGACCGAGATCTGTAGATTAAAACAAAATGTTTAAAAAACAAGAATGTCAAATAACACATGCAGCTTCAGAATCCAAAAGATTTTTCTTAAACTTGGCCTTGTGACCTAATTTTTGACTTGATTCGACTCAAATTGACCAAAGTTTCAATATTGTCAAAACAAAAATTCATCAAGCTCCAGTTAAAAATGTGGCCTAAGAATTAACTTAATTTTGGTCTAGCAAACTAGTTCTTTTTTTTTAACATGACCAATCTATACTACAGCTATTTTTCTTTTTTTGCATATAAATAAGACAAACAACCTGACAAAGTTTCAGTGTGCTCTTGTAAAAAATGGAGCCATGACTTAGTTTTTAACCAAACATGACCCATATTTGAACTTCCCTAAAAATCATCAATACAAGCTTTTAGACTAAGTTTCAACATGCTCAAATTTCAAGAAGGCCACGATGGCACTTAAAATCTATCACCTGAATGATAGTATACATTGTAGTAGCAAATGTTACTGCAAATAAAGGTGTTAAAGAGTTGGAACTGCAAATGAAACAGCTTAACATTAAAGCACTTTTGTAATAAGGCATTAACTCTTTGAACAATTTGAAAGAGTACCACAACAGGATAATTCCTGTAAAGTTTGGTTAATATCGGTCCATTGGTTTTTGGAGCAGATGCCTTTCGTCCAAGAAGATTTTTTAAGTTTTCACTATAGCCATATAAGGCAAAATAGCCCCGCCCCCTGGCTGCCATAGTTTTTGAGCAATCAACATAGCTTAAAGGAAAATGATAGAGGGTCACACCCTAGGAACATTTCTACAATCAGCCAGACTTTCAGGAGAAGATTTTTTAAGTTTTCACTATAGCCATATAAGGAAAAAGAGCCCCGCCCCTTGACGACCAAGTTTTTCGACCAATCAACATTGCTTGAAATAATCTGATAAGAGGTTCATCCAAGGAACAATTCTACAAAATTGTAAAAATCGACCAACCAGTCTAGGAGGAGAAGAATTATAAATTATCTTCCTTCAGTTGCCATGGAAACCGGAATTTTGCATGGATCCAAAAAGTTTAAAAGAATTTAGGAGAGGACATTGAAAGATGTTACCTATTAGTATTAAGTTTCATCCCAAGTGTTTAGGGAGGAAAAGTCTTTTGAGCAAAAAATTGACGCACTGGCGCATGCACAAGCATGACAAACAATTCGCCAGTGGAGCTTAGACAAGAGGGCCATGATGGCCCTAGATCGCTCACCTTAATTATACAATGTACTGCAATGCAAAACACATCAAGACAATTATTCCTTCACAGTGTTAACAAGATTTTCCTTCATTTGGCCTTGTGATCTATATTTTTTTACCTGATATGACCTATATTCCAACATGGACTAGATATGCGGCCTCCGGAGTTTGAACAATATTTTCCTATATTGACCTTGTTTCTGACCCAAAATGGCCCATAATCGAACTTAACCTAGATATAATTCAGACAAACATTCTGACAAAATTTCAAGCTGCTGAAGCAAAAAATGTGGCGTTCAAAGTGTTAACAAGATGTTCCTTCAAATTGGCCTAGACTAGTAGTGGCCTAGTTTTTGACCCCACATGACCCATATTCGAACTTGACTTAGATATCATTTAGATAAACATTCTCATAAAATGTCAAGCTGCTGTAGCAAAAAATGCATCTTCTACAGAATTAACAAGATTTTCCTTCAATTTGACCTAGTGACCTACTTTTTGACCCAACATGACCCATGTTTGAACTTGACTTACATATCGCAAGACAAACATTCTGATAGTTTCATCATGCTCAAGTTAAAAATGTAGTATCCAAAGTGTTAACAAGATTTTCCTTCAATTTGGCCATAGTGACCTAGTTTTAAACCCAGCATGACCCATATTCGAACTTGGCCTAGATATCATTTAGATAAACATTCTGACCAAATTTCTCTATGCTCTACTGGTATGGTTCTTTGGTCATTTTCAATCCAGAGCATGTATGTATGGTGAAGATCGGATAGTAAATGGAGGCTCTTTTGTGTTCACAAGTTGTATTATAGCAATTTTGACAATTTCAAGGGCCATAATCCAGTCTTGCATTGGCGGATCTGGCTGGTTTGCGAAAGGAACCGAGCTATCACCAATATTCAATACTATCTAAGTTTGGTGAAGATTGGATAGTAAATCGAGGCTCTATTGTGTTAACAAGCTGTATTATAGCAATTTTCACAATTTCAAGGGCCATAATCCAGTCATGCAAGGGCACATCTGGCTGGTTTTCAAAAGGAACCAAGCTCTCATCAATATTTAACTACTATCTAAGTTTGGTGAAGATCAGATAGTAAATGGAGGTTCTATTGTGTTCACAAGCTGTATTATAGCAATTTTGACAATTTCAAGGGCCATAATCCAGTCATACAAGGGCACATCTGGCTGGTTTTCGAAAGAAACCGAGCTCTCATTAATATTTAACTACTACCTGAGTTTAGAGAAGATTAGTTAGTAAATGGAGCCTCTATTGTGTTCACAAGCCAATTATAGCAATTTTGACAATTTCAAGGGCCATAATCCAGTCTTGCATGGGCGGATCTGGCTGGTTTGCGAAAGGAACCGAGCTCTCATGGATATCTAACTACTGTATAAGTTTGATTGAGATACAATTAAAACTGAAAACTTTATCGCGTTCACAAGCTCTATTACAGCAATTCTGACAATTACAAGGGCCATAATCCAGTCTTGCATGGCCGGATCAGGCTGGTTTACAAAAGGAACCAAGCTCTCATGGATACCTTACTACTATGTAAGTTTGGTGAAGATCAGATATTAAATGGAGCCTCTATTGTGTTCACAAGCTCTATTATAGCAATTTTGACAATTCCAAGGGCCATAATCCAGTCTTGCATGGGCGGATCTAGCTGGTTTGCGAAAGGAACCAAGCTCTCATGGATATCTAACTACTGTATAAGTTTGATTGGGATACAATCAGAACTGAAGACTGTATCACGTTCACAAGCAATTGCTTACGGACGGACGCACAGACGACAGACACCACACCACGGCATAAGCTCTTCTGGCCTGTGGCCAGTAGAGCTAAAAAAGCGGCTTCTACAGAGATTTTCCTTCAATTTGAACTAGTGACCTAGATTCTGACCGTATATGACCCATATTCGAACTTGACCTAGACAAACATTCTGACAAAATTTCAAACGGCTGAAACAAAAATTGCGGCCTCTAGGGTGTTAACAACATTTTCCATCAATTTGACCTATTGACCTAATTTTTACAAAACATGACCCATGTTCGAACTTGACCTACATATCATCAAGACAAACAGTCTGATAAAGTTTCAACATGCTCAAATTGAAAATGTGGCCTCCAGAGTGTTAACAAGATTTCCCTTCAATTTGACCTAGTGACCTAGTTTTCGACCTCATATGGCCAAGTTTCGAACTTGTCCAAGATTTGATGGAGATGAATGTTCTGATAAACTTTCATGAAGATTGGATGCAAATTGTAGCCTGTAGAATGTTAACAAGCCCAAATGTTGACAACGCACGAGGGACGGACGCCAGACAAAATGTGATCACAATACCTCACCTTGCACTTTGTCAATGCCAACTTGCCCTAAAATTTTAATCACACAAAATCATATTTTTTCCCCAAAAAGGAGAAAACTCCGTATCTTCAGCATTCAATGTACATTACACATACATTTACATTATTGTAATTACATTCCAAATATGAAAGCCCTAGCACAAGTACTTATTGAGAAAGTGTAAAAAATAAATGAAAATGTCAACTTGCCCTAAAACTTTAGCCACCAAAAATCATGTTTTACCCCCAAAAGAAATGCACACTCGGCATCTTCAGCATACACTATTAAGAAAGGTATGAGATGTAATTATATTCCAAGTATGAAAGCCCTAGCACAAGTACTTATGAATGAAAATGCCAACTTGCCCTAAAACTTTAACCGGACGCCGATGCCGGGGCAAGCATTAAAGCTCTCATTATTCTTGGAATAATGAATGAAATGGAATAATTGGCCTACCTGCTGCCACTGCTGTCAGAACTTGAGGATGCGCTCCTCTTTTTCTTCTCTACCTCCTTGACTTTGTCAGGCATGTTGAGTATCCTTAAAATGGAAAAGAAGAAACTAAATAAGTAAATTTATTCATACCCTACCGGTGCAATATGCCATTTCTCCAGGTGCCCACTTTACATCTAGGCAATAAATATGGAAAATCTCTGAGTTTGAATGAAAGAATTATATATGGCTATTAAATTGAGTTCAAAACATTGTGTGGAAAGTAGAAATTGCTCGATGTGGACAAACTTCTCTTTTTCAAAAATGTTTTAACGAGTAATCTGTGTCAAAAGGAAACTTCATAATGGGAGTCAGATCTAATGGGAGTGAGATAAATCATGATTACGTAATTTTCATATCTTTGAAAGTCATTGAGAGATTTCAACAGTTTCCTCTTGCATAATTATGCAGTGACTGTAAGACCAAAAACACATATAATCTCTTTCCACTGCAGCTTCCTGCCTATTGTATTTCTCTGCTTAAAAATCAAATACCACAAAGTAGTGAACAAATTTCAAACTCAACATAAAGATGAATCCATATCAAATATATGTACTTCCTTTAAAATTTCAATCTCGACGCACTCTGCTTTTTGCATTACATTCTGTTCTACAGGATTCTACATTAACCTCGATCGACAATGTCATTGAACAGTTTGAATATATATGTTCTGTACAATCATAATGCTTGATTTCATAGGTTTATAGTTCATTCACCTTATATGTGATAAATAATGATATATCGTTGGACATTCCATTTTCGTGAGCATCACTTTTTCGTGACGTCACTATTCTCGGGCTTGTATCACGTGACTGTGTCCTTGCAGCCAATTTGGAACTGTAAAAGTATTCCCCAATGGCCAAAGTATTTGCTGACATATTTCAACAATAAAATGCATCTTAAAACAGTTTTGTTACTTGTTGTCATGGGAGGAATAGCCAAAATACCCTTATATTTTATATACCAAAATTAAAGAACAGTTTAAACCCCCCCAAAAGAGGAATACTTATATATTAACTAGAGTGATTCCTAAGTATTTTAGATGAGGAGAAAAATAATATTTTCATCAGTGCAATCTTATTCTTAATCAATATAAATGAGTTCACAATATCTGTGTATAAACACATGTATCTTTTTGTGTATGCAACGAAACACTCAACCCAAACTTGCTGAGAAATAATTAAACGCCAATCTAGATAATCTGTCCAAGTCAAGTAATTATCTTCGATATGTTTACACCTAATTAACAACTTACACTTCGTTAATTTACACAAAACTGCCAACTATATGGCCGTAATCTTTAAATTTTTACTTATTTATTAATAATATTACATCAAAATATAATAAAAAATATTTTGTAAACATAAATTCTGCAATATAAATGTAAAAATTACAAAGGTTACATAAACATTTTTACGATAGGTTACGAATTCACTTATACCAGGGTACGAATTCCCCAAAATATACAGGTTACGAGTTCACCAGGTTACGAATTCACTGGCACCCTATTCATTTTGTAATGTAAATGCTCTTCGTGTTCCCTGTGAATAACCAGGAACGTACCTGGAATAGCAACAAATACAAGGCAGACAAGGCAGACAAGGGGGGTAGGTATCTTGGAATTGGAGATCATAATGCACGAACCTACGAGGAGATTGACTGTAATTTGATGCAAAACGAAGTATGTTTATCTTAAAAATAAACTAATTCGCACTAACCAATTTTTAAGATGTGTTCAACATTAAATACAACAGATTAGAAGGTAAAATACTCGTATAGTCTTCAAAATGAGTCTTCCCGATGTTGTGATATTTATAAGTTGAAGCGTCGGGTCCTCGTGAATAGCATGCTTTTTTGTAACGTAAAATCTCATTGGATAAACCTAATTTATTGTGGAAGAAATGGCCAATTAAATCTTTCTTCACATTAATTGCCAATTGTCAGTGTTATCCAAGCGCTTTTCCTTAACAAAGTATTATTATTATGCGTACTATAAAGCGTCTGTATACACAGACTTTAAAAATGGCAGCCTCCATACAGACGGAGGAATCAAAGCCGGCAGAAAATCAAGAAAATGCTTTAAAATCTGTAATCATACAATTCTTTGAGATGGTGCCTATCCGTCGCATGAAATGGGAGGTTGGTTTTATTGACATCAACCTACTTAAAAGTTTACATCTTACGAATATTAGCCCATTTGCCATTGATTCGTGCAGTTTTCTAATTTACGTAGATAGATGCTACCTATTTTGGTAAACAAACAATTTGTTTTTATTAGGATAATGGTGACGCCGATTCCTTAAAAAAAAGGCTGTTTAAGCCTCTTTAGGGATATCCTTACATTCTTGTTTGATTGAATGGCAATGGCAGTTAGTTGTTGCTCCGGCAGAGACATTTCTATGTGTTTCCTAAGTTCGTGATCATAAACATTAAAATAAAGCACATTGTTGAGTACTAAATGAATTTTTAGACATAAGAAAATAGTTACACACGTTTCAACTGACTGCTGATACAAAGTTACGGGAGTAAAGGTTGACAATAATGACGTAAGCAACTAATAAGTTAGATCACAAAGTTGGAAGGCTCCACGATATAAATACATGTACAGAGATTCGAAATCTCGCATTCCATTGCAGGTATGATGAGATTATCGCAAATCATATTCCTTGACAAGCTTGTACTGCAACTGCTCATAACATGCGTATGATGACCCTGATTACTCAATCGGCATACATTAGTGACTTAGTCTTAACCCTTTACCTCATATAGACGCTTTCTGACGCCTCTGCAGCAGACGGCTTTTTGAAAACATACTGACAAAAGAAGAAATTGCACAAAACGTGCAATTTCTCCTTTTGCCACACTGTTTTCCACTTTTAGTCATAGGTTATCCATTCAATTATAGAGATTTTCTATTTTTTGACAAAATATGTTCAAAGTCGTCTGCTGCAGAATTGTCATATGAGGGAAAGGGTTAAGACTTAATTATAAAAGAATGACGACTATTATATATATAAGAATATAAGGGAAGTCTTATTTGCCCCTTATATATTTATATTTCTTTGACAGTTAGATTCATTTCAAAAAACATCTTCAAGTTGAATTTGTGATATAATAATAGGGAAAACACAGTAAGGTCGGCTTATGGATAATGCATAATTAATGAGAAACTATCATTTTTTCCATGGATGTAATTGTTACAGTTAAAAATCACGAACGGTGCAAAGCTGAAATCACAGCAGGAAATGAGAAGTAAGAATAAAGGGATATCAAAGTTACTCTGGTCTACACAACAGTACCTAATCAGCGGGTGGTATTATACCGCAGACACAACTTCTTAAATTAGTTACATGACCAACACATCTCACCATACCCGCGAGATCCTACCCAGATTTGTTCTTTGTGAAGCCAGAGTATCCTATCTCTGTATGTGGTGGTTCAAACTCGTTTCCAAGTAGAGTAGAATAGTGTTTTGTCTATGAGGTTTACTCATCCATAAAATACTCGCCCTCAAGATCTAAGGCATAAGTTCCAGTCCGTCTTGTTTATACTGGGTGTCAATCGACAATAGCAACCAACAGACTGTCATTTTAACCATCCCCAAAAAGATGAGTACAGCTTCTAGTCAAAAGTTAAAACATTATGTATGTTGAAATGTTAATGTGAGTATAGGTCCTATCATGACCTCATATTTATTTTGTGTAAGTATTTAAGGATTCTAATTTCTATCATCAATGCAAATAAGAATCATCATCTGTTTAGCATATATTTTAGAATATGGCCAAGTTATTAAATCTATGAAATAAAGATGACAGGTACACACATTAATTGACTTGCCCATCATAAAGTACTTACAATAACTAAAAGTCCATCATTTACGGAACATCATTTACAAGTCCATCTTTTATCAATATTCATGTCTAACATTTCTTTCCAGTTTATGACTTCAATCATATTATCTGCTGACACAATGTCACCTTTGTAAACATTCCTGCTATTAAGTTCATTATCAGATTTTTTTCAATGGGAAAATTCTGTTCACTTTCAATACCTAAATGATCACTAGTACGGTGCTTGATGGTTTTGTGTTTTACCAACCTAGGTGAAAGGTCAAGGTCACAGAGATTTTATATTGTATAAATGATTTCATTGCTCTAGCACTTTCATTTGTGAACAGAATTTCGAATTCCTTCATGCTACATACACAGGTTCATGGTCAAGAGAGCTTTGGCTGATGTCTTCACTCTAGCTTTTACAGGTTTCCTAGGTCACGGTCATGGTCACAGTGACAGTCATGCTTACCAACCTTTTCTCATCCTCAAGGGGGAGTTTCATAATCTCAAAGTGGGGGATTGGGGTTTGAAGGGGGAGATTTTCAGCGCCATGAATTTAACAGTAGAAATGTTCATAATAGAACGGAATTTAGATAACTATGCAGGGATACATGTACAATACTTTCAATATTTAATATATATTAACAACATTTTAATTTATAGACATACTTTTGAATGAAAAATACGGGTACCAATGGAATAAAGACACATGGAGAAGAAATATACATACATGTATTAATCATTTAGTTGAGCTACACACATTGTTTTGAACTTGTTGAAAGAAAGGGCCTTTTATCAGTGACAATATGTTAAAAAGTTGATGTTAGAAAATGATTGTAGTAATTTTCAGTACATTTATCCTCATGATTTGATTTGATTTGTTTTTTTATTTTTTTTTTTATTTTTTTTTTTTAAATTTTCGAAAATTCGAAAATCGTGAGTTTCTCCCTCACGATCGTGGGAGTGGGATTACGCCCTACAAATCGTGAGACTCACGATTGAATCTGGAGGGTTGGTAAGCATGGACAGTGAGTGACTATAATACATTTGTACAAATCAACACTGTAAGGTACTATGTATCGTTGGCAATGCTCTTATTTAAGGTCATGTTTACTTAATTGTATTCAAACAAATTTAATGTGGATACCAATGATGGCACTTCATTTGTTTATGAGAAGTTGACCCAATGGCCATGTAGATTTTTGATAAGCAAACGAAATGACATGTTCTATGTTTTAAAGTTTTGTTTATATTAATATGTACCGATAATCAGAGGCCTACATAAGGAGGAGGAAGCAAGTCTTTACAAGTTATAAATATATCTCTTTAATATGGCAATTAAACCAGACAGAATTGAAACTCAAAAGATTTATTTCAGTGAGACAATGCAGGGTTTATTTCGGTTAAAAACACGAAATAAGCCTCTTAGCTAGAGCTTTGCATTATATTTCAATGTTTCAGAGTGAGAGTGTATCAAGACAGCATTTAGATGTGATGACTCAAAGAGAAGTCTTGAACAAAACATTGCGCAGTGAAATTTGTAAAAAGTATCCACCTTCGATTGGCTACAGGAAAGCATTTGTGAAGAAATTACTTCAAGTGGTAGGTAGTTTTAGCTTTTAGCTTTTAATTAATTAACCCTTTCCCTCATATAGACGCTTTCTGACGCCTCTGCAGCAGACTGCTTTTTGAAAACATAGTGACAAAAGAAGAAATTGCACAAAACATGCAATTTCTCCTTTTGCCACAAAGTTTTCCACTTTTTGTCAAAGGTTATCAATTCAATTATGGAGATTTTCTATGTTTTGCGAAAAATACGTAAAAAGTCGTCTGCTGCAGAATTGTCGTATGAGGGAAAGGATTAAGTATGTCTTTTTAATTTTTAAATTTATATATTTTTTTAGATATGATGTCAAGGGCTTGTTTTCATTATATGTATATACATGTATAGTGAAAACTTTAAAAGTCTTATTGTACTAAAGAACTGGCCGGATTGGAAAATAATTTGGCATAAATTTTCCTAATTGACCTTGTACCAAGAAATATTCCCTATCCGTTGAAAACCTTATCACCAGGGGAGTCATTGCTTGTTTGCATAGAGAACATTGATAACTATTTATGTTCTATTAAACCTTACCGTGGTGGTCTGACGTTAGGTTATATAAGGGTTTCGTGGGATAGAATGTGTGTAGTGGAGCAGAATTATTCTTTTCTGTTCTACGGAACGAATGTCTGCACGGCTATTGTGTCACAATTTGTACGAAAATTCAGCGATTAGAGGTCAAAGAAAACGGCTCTAAAAATTTGCTGAAATTTCCCACACTTATAGAACTCAATGTGATCTAGGTCTGGGCATGTTTGTTATATCTGGGAAAAATCAGAGACTTATTAGGTTAAAACTCGAAAAATCAATTTCCACAACATATTTCTGTAGATCTCGCACTAGCAAATAACGGAATCAGCTGGAACTTGAAATTCAACCTAAAACTTGTCCGAGATCCAGTGCAAACAATGGTGTTTTTAGATTTTTCATACATTTAGTTTGGATTCTTGGAGAAAGCCTTTAATAGGGGTTCTTGACTTAAATGTTTTCTGTGGGCTTGAATATAACATGACCGAATACTAGGAAAGTGACGTCACGTCGGCAGTTTGATGTCATAACGTTAGTCACTTTGGCGCCAAAACCCGATAATAAAAGTTCTATTTATCTGACTTACGGAGATAATTTTGGTGTTTCAAAATACTTGAGTGTCATCAATTGTTACGTTTTGGATCATGTTAGAATCGAAATAATATATTCAGCATTGTGTGTGGTCGGTTGGTAGTTTGGATGCAATTCTGCTCCTCTCCACTCATTCTATCCTTAAGCCTTTCTAGATGAGCATCTCTTTAACCCTTTCCCACATACAGCAAATCTGCAGCAAAATTATGAGAAATCTCTCTAAATAAAGGTACAATTAATGAAATGAGTTGAAAACATTGTGGCAAAAGGAGAAATTGCTTGTTTTGAGCAATTTCTCCTCTTGTCACAATGTTTTCAAAAGTCATCTGCAGCTGAGGCGTCAAAAAGCGTCTATATGTTGGAAAGGGTAAACTTAGTTTATCAATTTAGTTGGGTTTTATTTTTTCAGCTTGAAGACTATGGAGTTGAAATATGTGATGAGATTTATGAGGTTTATTCAGAACTTTTAGAAGAAAGTGATGGAGGAGATGAAATGATGTGTTATAAAACATATACTATAGTAAGTAGGCTAACACTCACTTGAGGCTGAATTAATGATTATGGGCCATAATATTTACATAACTGGTAATTTTATACAAAGTCATGTACTTGGTTTCAGTCCTTTTTGATATTATTCTTAGTGACTAGTGTAACCGCATCTTGAAAAAACTCATAGTCACTAATTTAGGTACATTTATGAACACGTCTGAGGCCTTAATTAATACTATTGATTAGATGAAAACTACAGATTGGCATCATGTTGTTAAGGTATTTATCTGGATTATCAATCCATTTCCTGATACAGATGATTTTAGACCTTCCTTGCAAACAACTTTCAAAAACACTGTGGAAAATTAATACATTAATTCCCTCATACAACAAATCTGCAGCAGATGACTTAAACATATTTTGTCAAAAAAAATAGAAAATCTTCATAATTAAAAGGATAAACTATAACTAAAAGTGAAAAACATTTTGCTCGTTTTGTGCAATTTCTTCTTTTATCACTATGTTTTCAAAAAGCCGTCTGCTGCAGAGGCGTCAGAAAGCATTAATACAACTACACATGACACAAAGTACTCACGATGAGCTATTGTGTGATGCGAAGTTGTCAACAATTTTTTTTTAACAAAATCATCTCTTAAACTTCTGGGTCGATTGAAGGTCCTCTTTCAAAATTTGTCCAAAGACTTAAATTCATGACTTTGGGCAATGTGTGATCAGAAATGGGGAAATGTCAAAACTTTAAAAATCTTTCCAACAGAACTGGCCAGATTTAAAAATGAATTAGTCATTAGGATGACTATCGACTTAGAATGTTGAATAGCACCTTTTCACGCGAGTGATCCATGACCTCTTGTTTTAATTAAGACCTTAGCCTCAATTCAAACTTGTTATGAATTTTAGGCCAGATTGCTCTAGCAATTCCGGTCTATAGATTGGCGATGTCCTATGATTTCTATGGTTACTTTGACCTTGACCTTGTTTTGTCGATTTTCAAGGTCAAATTGCCGACAATCTGGCCTTACCGTCTTCAGCGGTTTCTTGTTTAAATTTTAGGTGTAATCCTAATAACTAATCAGTAAATTACCTCTAACTGTTAATTACCTCTAACTGTTAATCATTTAACGAAAACTGCACAAGACACTTCAGATTTTAACATTATTCTTGCAAATATTTCTGTCTCATTGAAAGCAAGGCTAAGGTAGGAGATGAATATTTTTTGAGAATAGAGTATTACATGTTTTGCTCAAAATTCTTTTTCCACTTAGTTTCATATTATGTATCAAAGTTGTACTCATTTTTCATATGTTCCACTACATCTCTGAAGCTTCAATATTTTTATCTAAAGTTCTGCATGAATGTAATTTTCCATATATTACATTTGAAGCGTATGACTTTAGGTGAAATATTGTGAATGCCATGTCCATTCCCATTCATGTAACCCTACAAGTTCATCCCACCACCAGCATTTACCTTTAAATAATACCTCCTCTGTAACCTTATGTCTAATTGTGAAGAAACTCAATTCTCTCAACGTCATCTTATAAACCAAATCTGTAGGATCCACCACAATAGAAAGGGGTCAAGTGCAACAACCTTGAACATTTCCTCAGAAATTTGCTGGCCACATTTTTCAAATAACTTCACCACAATCTTTCTTGGCTGATCCTCCACTAGATACTTTCTTAAGTTGATTCATAACAAAAATAGTGAGACATTTCATATTTTCTGCATAATGTGCATGTGCATGTGGGAATGTGTTAATTAACAGTTTTTATATTTTTCCATTCCAGGATGGAGGCAGCTGTAATCATGTAACGCTCCAAGAATCTGTCAACATCGTGTCCTTTGGTACAACTGGCCTGAGTACTTGGCAGGTAAACTTCAACGACATAAATAAGTGTGGGTAACCTGGTGGTTGGGATAAAAATATCTCGATTATTGTCCAACATTATCCTATCTTGTGGTAATCAAAAGAATATTCTCACTGAAAGGATTCTTTTGAGAACCAACAACAAAGGGTTTGATACTTAAATATGGATTTTAGAATATGAAATACAAGCTTTATCTGGAGCTCTATAAACCTTATTTAAATCTTCTTCTTATGTAAACAATGTTTAACGCCTTTATGACAGACTACTTCCAAAAGCATTATGCAAAAAGAAAAAAAATGTTCCAAACAAGAAATTTCTCCTTTTTAGCTCGACTATTCAAAGAATATGAGAGCTATACTACTCACCCTGGCGTCGATGTCGGCATCCACGTCACACTCTTTGGTTAAGGTTTTGCGTGCAAGTACTTAAATACTACATGTATTGCATTGAAACTTTCTACAACCGTACTAAACTATCACACCTATGTAGATTATCAAGTTAGATAACTCTATCCTGCATTTTATGCAAGTTATGGCCCTTTTTTACTTTAATTTTGTTTAAATTACCTGATGCATTGCATTGAAACTTTATACAACCATACCCAACTATCACACCTGTGTAAATTATCAAGTATGATAACTCTATCCTGCATTTTATGCAAGTTATGGCCCTTTTTTTACTTAGAAATTCTGGTTAAAGTTTTGCAGGCAACTACATTAAGAGACCATATCTTAGTAACTCCTTGATGCATTGTATTGAAACTTTTTACAGCCCTTCCCAACCATCACACCTATGTAACAAATTTGCAAGTTATGGCCCTTTTTGGACTTAAAAATTCTGGTAAGAGTTTTGCATCTACTTTAAGAGTGTAATCTCAGTAACAACTTGAAGCATTGTATTGAAACTTTATACAACCTTTCCCAATTTCACAACTATAAACACAACCAAATGAAATAACTCTATCCTGCATATGGTGCAAATTGTTGCCCTTTTTGGACTTAGATATTCTGGTTAAAGTTTTGCATGCAACTACATTAAGAGACCATCTTTTAGTAACTACTTGATGCATTGCATTGAAACTTTATACAACCCTTCCCAAACTATCACACCTATGTAAGCAATCAAGTATGATAACTCTATCCAGTATATTTTGCAATTTAGGGCCCTTTTTTAACTAGAAATTTGGTTAAAGTTTTGCATGCTACTACATTAAGAGTTGATATCCTAGTATTTGAAACTTTATACAACCCTTCCCAACTATCACACCTACGTTGACTTTCAAGTTAAATACCATTTTATGCAAGTTATGGCCCTTAAAGATATGGTCTCTTAATGTAGTTGCGCGCAAAACTTTAACCAGAATTTATAAAGTTTCAATACAATGCTTCAGTTGTTAATGAGATTACTCTCTAAATGTAGTTGCAAAACTTTAACCTGAATTTCTAAGTCCAAAAAGGACCATATATGCATAGAATGCTAGATAGAGTTATCATACTTGATTGCTTACATAGGTGTGATGGTTGGAAAGGGCTGTTAGAGTTTCAATGCAATGCTAATAGCACTACTTGATGCATTGCATTGAAACTCTAACAGCCCTTTCCAACCACTTTATACAACCTTTCCCAATTTCACAACTATAAACACAACCAATTAGGATAACTCTATCCTTCATATGGTGCAAATTGTTGTCCTTTCTTTATTTTATATATAGAAATTATGGTAAAAGGTTCAGTGCAACTACATTAAAAGTCCATATCTTGTTAACTACTTGATGCATTCCATTGAAACGTGACCCGGCCGGGTAGCTCAATTGGTAGCGTATCTGACTCGTGATCTGGAGGTCACAGGTTCGATACCCGGTTGCGCGACATTCTTTCGGGCGATGTTTTCCATTGCCTCTCACCTCTGATCTATGTGAGAAAGTAGTCAGTGGCTTCGAAAGAATTTTGTGTAAGTACTAGGTGCACTGACCGCCGTGATATGACCAAAGCTGTTGAAAGCGGCGTTAAACTCCAAACAAACAAACAAACAAAATCCATTGAAACGTTATACAACCCTTCCTAACCATCACACCTATGAAAATAATCAAGTTAAATAACTGTATCCTGCATTAATTCAAATTATCACCCTTTAAGTAATTGTGATTAATGTTTTGCATGCAACTACATTAGAGTCCATTATCTCAGTAACTTAAATAAGCAGTGGAATAGTCGATCGCGCTGTCCTCCGACAGCTCTTGTTATCACAATGTTAGGTCTTTATCAAACTATACTTTCAATATTCCAGACAATACTTTAAAGATACTTCATCAAGCTTCATACATTTCTATTTGACAAAGATAGTTAGGAAAAAGAAAAGTAACTGTTTACACCTACTAAGATGTTTCTAGAGTCATCTGATTTAAAAATGATTGTGGAAGAAAAAGAAAAAATTTGCTTGCCATCAGTCAAACTTGTATTAAGAGACCACCCAAGGGAAATGCTATAAGTGGTCTCTTAAGACAGGTGGTCTCTTATTGAGGTACAAATGTATTTTTCTTTTTTTTGGTCTTATGTATACTACATTATACATGTACATGTATACCTTGGAAAGGCATATCAGTTTGAAAGAAGACTGTGAATAATTCCCATTTGGGCCTGATCATGCCAAAAAATGATCATTTCCACACCGCCTCAAGCCACAAGCATCATGGAAGACAATTCAAATATGCGATTTGATCATACAGAATATGCTAAAGTTTTGCAAGGCATCATTTCAATTGTACTAATATTGGTATTCACTTTTTGTAATGAAAAAATTCCCAACCCTTGAATGATATACATGTTATAATGTGTTAATTGAGATATGGTCATTGTTTACACAGTTATCGGTTTTTGTGAGGGGATATAAAAATCTTTTTCTGCTCTTTTATATGCCGGTTTTTGAAAAAAACAGAACATATTATAGTTTTACCTTGGGCGGGCGGTCGGGCAGCATCCAGTATGTTGTCAGCTAAATAACTTTAGAAGCCTTTTTCCAATCATCACCAAATTTGGTCAGAATGTGTATTGGCAAGTTTGATAACTAGACATATCGCTCTGTTCACTCTAGAGTTATCGCCCTTTAATTATAGAAATTACCTAAAATTGGTCTTGTCTGCTCAGTAACTTTAAACGCCTTTGTCCAATCACCACCAAATTTGGTCAAAATGTGTACTAGCATAATATCTAGTAATATCGATAACCAGCCATATCGCTGTAGTCATTCGAGAGTAATTGCCCTTTAATTATAGAAATTACCTCAAATAGGAATTGTCATATCAATAACTTTTGAAACTTTTATCCAATCATCACCAAATTTAGTCAGAATGTGCATGGGTATAGTATCTCGGACAAGTGCTATAATCAGCCATATTGCTTGAGTCACTCTAGAGTTATTGCCCTTTAATAACAGAAATTACCTTAAATCGGTCTTGTCAACTCAATAACTTAAGAAGCCTTTGTCCAGTCACCACCAAATTTGGTCAGAATGTGTATTGGCAAAATACCTCGGACAAGTCCGATTACCAGCCATATCGCTTTATTCACTGGAGAATCATTGCCCTTTAATTATAGAAATTACCTCAAATCGGTCTTGTCCGATCAATAACATTTGAAGCCTTTATCCAATCATCACCAAATTTAGTCAGAATGTGTATGGGCATAATATCTCGGAAAAGTGTTATAATCAGCCATATCGCTTGAGTCATTTTATTTGATCATCACTTAATTTAGACAATATGTTGAAGGGCAGAATATCTTGGTCTGGTTCGATAACTAACCATGTTATCTTAGTCACTCCACACTTATGTCCCTCGAAATGGCGAAAACTGTATAAACAGTGTCCGCACTCTAAATTTGCCTGACGTACAACCAATTATCACTATACTTGGTCTCAAAACAAACAGGACAGGCGTATTTTGTGACATTTGGAGCTCTTGTTTAAAACTAGATTTGAAATGTTTGGGCAGGCATCTAACCTTTCCCGTCTGGGTCATACCAAAGTCTTTTAAAATGGAAGTAATGGCTGCCATCCTTGGTACTCAGGGTTGTGGGTTAAGCATTATGACTGACTGGCTAGTGTCAGGATAAATGGAGCAGAAGTACTGGTAACTCAACCTGGAAATGCTGTCATATAACTGAACAAATGTTGAGAGTGGTGTAAAACACCAAACAAACAAAATAAAAATAAAAGGCATCTAACCTGCGTTTCAACTCAATGACTTTACTTAACTTTACTGACTTCATATATGACTGATTCAAACCAAATTTCAAAGGAGATTTTTTGGGGTGGTTCCTTCAGGTCATGGTTTCTGTTTCTAAAAAAAGATCACCTTTGTTATGGTCAGTACAGAAAACATGATTTTGTGACTATACTGTCTTATTATGACTGTTTTTTGTAATTTTTGTACTATATTACATTTCAGGCAGCCCAGCATTTGTCAGAATGGATTATACAGAACAAACAGCTCTTTAAGAACAAGTAAAATGGTTTTTTGCACATATTTAAACCATGTCATGAATAAATAATGTTCATCGCTTTCCCTGATGCATTTGGCATTTACCATTTACCCTGATGCCATTCACTTTTAGAAAACATTGTAACTAAAAGGAGTAATTATTTTTACCTCATTCTTAGCTACACTGGCCAAGTTAGTCGAGCTTATGTCATGGTGAACTTTTTGCTTCAAACGACTTCTCCTCCCTAACCACTTAGCCAATTGGGATGAAACTTCATAGGAAGCATCCACTCAATGTCCTCTCCTAAATTCCTTCAAATTTTTTTTATCCATGTAAAATTCTGGTTTCCATGGCAACGGAAAGAAACAAATTAAAAATTCTCCTCCTCCTAAATTAATAGGCCGATTTTCAAATAATTTTGTAGAAATGTTCCTTGGATGACATTCTATCAGATTCCTTCAAGCCATGTTGATTGGTAGAAAAATATATCTGCCAGGGGGCCGGTCTATTTTGCCTTAAATGGCTATAGTAAAAACTTAAAAAATATTCTCCTCTGAAAGTGTCTGGCAGATTTTCAAATAGTTTTGTAGAAATGTTCCTTGAGTGACCCTCTATCAGATTCCTTCAAGCCATGTTGATTGGTCGAAAAACATGGCCGCCAGAGGGCGGGGCTACTTTGCCTTATATATGGCTATAGTAAAAGATCTTCTCCTCCGAAAGTGTCTGGTCGATTTTCAAATAATTTTGTAGAAATGCTCTTAGGGTGACCCTCTATCAGATTCCTTCAAGCCATGTTGATTGCTCAAAAACTATGGCCGAAGGGGGCGGGGCTATCTTGGTTTATATGGATATTGGTGAAAACGTTTCCTCCGAAAGTGTCAGGCTGACTTTCAAATAATTGTGTAGAAATTTTCCTTGGGTGACCCTCTATCAGATTCCTTAAAGCCATGTTAATTAATTGAAAAACATGGCTGCCAGGGGGCAGGGCTGTTTTGCCTTATATGGTAAAAGTGAAAACTTAAAAAAGCTTCCTGGATGAAACAATCCAGACGATTTTCAAATAGTTTTGTAGAAATTTTGGGTGACGCTCTTTCAGATTCCACCAAGCCATGTTGATTGGTCTTAAAATATGGCTGCCAGGGGGGGTGGGGCTGTTAGCCTTATATTGGCTTCATTGAAAACTCGCCCAAACTATTTGCCCTATTTTCAAATAATTTTGCAGAAATGTTCCTTGTGTGACAATCTACAAGATTCCTTCAAGCCATGGAGATTGGTCAAAAAACATGGCCACCAAGGGGCGGGCTGTTTGGAAATTTAATTTTGACCAAATGGCAGTGGAGCGATACTGGCCTTCCTGGGCCTCTTGTTTTAACTCTGATGCAAATACTTTTCAAAATGTTGATTTGTTTCCTGAGAAGTCAAAGCAGAGGGCTCATACTTACAATTTCTTAAATATGTTCAAAGTCGTCTGCTGCAGAATTGTTGTATGAGGGAAAGGGTTAAACATGATGACACTACACTCATCCCTGGCTGACTTACCAGTAATAGGCTAGGAAATCTACTATGGTCAATTAACTGACCATAGTAGATTTCCTAGCCTATTACTGGTAAGTCAGCCAGGGATGAGTGTAGTGTCATCATGTTTAACCCTTTCCCTCATACAACAACTCTGCAGCAGACGACTTTGAACATATTTTTTCAAAACATAGAAAATCTCTATAATTGAATGGATAACCTATGACTTAAAGTGGAAAACATTGTGGCAAAAGGAGAAATTGCTAATTTTGTCACTGTTTTCAAAAAGCCGTCTGCTGCAGAGGCGTCAGAAAACGTCTACATGAGGGAAAGGGTTAACAGAAATAATGCTGAAAACTGATTAAAACACTTATAGAATAGATACATGTAAATAAATGCACTTTTTGAATATCTCGGAAGCAGACATGGAGAGTTATGTGATCCGAATTGCAAGATCTATAGTTTCATATTGGATTTAAAATTGATAGATTTAAACTACATGTTCCGCATATTATGTTGTAATACCAGTTATCCCAACACAGAAAATTGCTGGTTTGATATTGAATCTCATCCTGGTTGTGCCAAAGACTGTAATGAATAGAACTCAGTAAACTATATGAGAAAATAAATATTTATAATAGCAGAAGACATAGAACTGATTATTAATTTCCTCCTGAATTCAGTGAATATAATATTTACAGTTTACATGATATGATATTTTAAAAGTCATCTGCTTCAAGCGTATTTGAGGAAAAACATGATAAATCTTAAGAAGTATAAGCCTCAATTTCAGAAATATTGTAAAACTAAATGGGCTATAGACATCGCCTAGTTGTCAGCAATGCATTCTTGGTAAAGTTTTATGTTTGTAGGTAAAATTATGCTTACAATTCATTAGGAATGTTCCTTTGGTGGTCCTCTTTCAAAAATGTTAAAAGAGACACTTCAATGAATTGAATTATATGTAGAACTTTGGTTGTTGCAGCATCAGAAAGGGGTTAAATGCCAAAACTTTAATGATTTGAAAGTAATTTGGCACAAATATTTCCTTCTGTGACCCTCTACCAAGACTTTTCAAATTTATCAATACATTGAGAAAGATGGCCACATTAGAGTAAGAACTAATGAATCAGATGAGCAATATAGGATCATCATGGTCTTCTAGTGTTCTTATTTGCTTTGCGATGCATGCAGTTATCAACAATTGTTATCTTCCCTGTGCACAAAGTGCTGAATGTGAGTATGTGATTGCCCTTTGTCCATCGTTTGTTTTCCTTTGTCAGCAAATTGCTTGTTAACACAAGCAGCATTTTTTTTCTTCCAATCCTCCAAGCCTCATAAATCTTTTTAGTTTGTTTATCTTGCTTATTTCTAGGCCAAGTTCGAATATGGGTCATTTTGGATAACAAACTAGGTTACTAGGTCAAATTAAACGACTTTGAACATATTTTGTCAAAATATAGAAAATATCTATAATTGAATGGATAAAATATGACTAAAAGTGAAAAACATAGTGGCAAAAGGAGAAATAGCTTGTTTTGAGCAATTTCTTCTTTTGTCACTAGGAATCCGCTGTGGTCGAGTGGTTAGTGTCGGAGATTTGAAACTGGGCGTCCCAGGTTTGATCCTCAGTCGCGGAACGACGGTCATGGTGGAGTACTCTTGGGCAAGGCACATTTCCGCGATATAACTGAAATAATGTTGAAAGCGGCATAAAATCCCAATAAAAAATCTTTTGTCAATATGTTTTCAAAAGCTGTCTGCGGCAGAGGAGTTGGAAGTCGGAAAGCGTCTATATGAGGGAAAGGGTTAACACTTCATGTCCTTAAAATCCTTTGCTGCAGGTTAAATGACATGGCTTTGAGACTAAGAATAGTTATTGAGAATTGTAATTGAATTGACTCAATCTTATAAGCAATTGGCTTCCACTTCCAGTACTATTGTTTGAAAGGTGTTCTTGGATATGTCCAGCTTTCTACATCTTTTTCTCAGATGTTTTTTGTCTTAAATAGCAAAGGAATAAGGGGTATAGATTGGGAATACAGTCTCACCAGAGGCTCCACTCTATGTACTTTCATTTAGAAAGGCTATTTATGCAACCTGTCTAGAAAACCTTGGTTGTAGTCCATCTGCTTTAACTCCAATTTCCTTTTATTTGATGCTGTAACTTGGATGCAACAAGACCTCACATAGTTAACCCTTTCCCTCATATAGACGCTTTCTGATGCCTCTGCAGCAGACAGCTTTTTGAAAACATAGTGACAAAAGAAGAAATTGCACAAAACGTGCAATTTCTACTTTTGCCACAATGTTTTCCACTTTTTGTCGTAGGTTATTCAATTATGGAGATTTTTTATTTTTCGACAAAATATGTTCAAAGTCGTCTGCTGCAGAATTGTCGTATGAGGGAAAGGGTTAAATAACAGAAAATATTGTGATTCATGACTCATTGTCTTTTTGTTCCAGGAATGTTTTAGAGCTTGGAAGTGGGCTAGGTCTGACTGGAATCATTACGTGTAAACAATGCCAAGTGAAATCATTCACTTTTACAGACCTTCATAAACAAGTACTCGAGCTACTTGCAAATAATATAGATATAAATTTGTCACATATGACAGCAGTGGACGATGGACAATCTAGTCAAGATGGAGAGGAAAGTACAAACAGTGAATTAGAAATGGTGAACCCGCCAAACTTTCCAAATAAATGTTTACAAACTGAAAATTTGCCAAATAATTGTGTACAAGGGGAAAGTTTATGTGAAACTGTTTCAAGTTGTGATAACTGTGATAAAGTTTTACAAAGCGATAAACAATATGAGGGTCATGTAGAGTTAGATCAGACTGTACAGAGAGGAGAGGAAGACTTGTTAAATCTAGATGGTGATCATTGGGAAAGACATGCTAGTTTTGGTACATATTTGTACAAGAATAGAGCTGGTGTCAGATTAGCCCCACTGGATTGGGAGAATCTAGAGGAGCCACTGATGAACCATTTATCTGATACAGATATAGTCTTGGCTGCAGGTAAGAAGTAAGGGAGTTGAAAGTATAGATTGATAAGGAGAAATTTACTTTCATTAAAAGAGCTTTTCCATTGTTTTGCATTGATGTTTTCAATTTCGTCTGCTAAAGACTTGTTGTGTTTGTCTAATTGTGCATTATATTCTTTTAAACCTTTCCCACATACAGACGTTTTCTGACGCCTCTGCAGGAGATGACTTTTGAAATAATTTCAGCAAAAGTAGGCATTGCTAATGATGAGCAATTTCTCCATTTGCCACAATGATTTCAAGTCAATTCAATAATCATACTATTATTTATAGAGTTTTTTCATATTTTGTACTTGATCATTTAAAAGTTGTCTGCTGCAGATTTATAGTATGTGGGAAAGGATTAAGAGCTGTTTAGAGAAGAAAATTTTAAGATCTTGGTAATAAGAAATAGAAGTGATGATATTGTTTGAAAGAAGGAGAATTTGCATATTATGAGCATATTATTCTCTTTCTGCAAGGTTTACACACTGTTTATTGCACAGGTGTCAAAAGCAGTGTATATCATTAACTGACTGAATTGTATAGTCTGATCTTGATCTCCGCTAGACCCAAACTCTCATAAATGTCAGTTTACCAGTGGTATCATTATGGCATTTTCACTATAAGATTTACTTTTGCTTTTCTCATAGCATTAAATCTATTTATATTTCAGATGTAGTCTATGATAACAGAATTATTCCATATTTGGTGTTAACTTTGAAGAAAATCTTGTATTCCAATCTCCATAAAAGTGTCCCAACGTGTGCATACCTGGCTTCAACAATACGTAATGAAGATACTCGGGACCAATTTCTTATCACACTGAGTAAGTATGTTGATTATTATGGTTCAGTCTCAGAGACCTCCGGAACGCATTACCTGTATATTGTTCAATTTAAGAAACCTTTTGAAAATAAATTGTTCATGGTTCAAATCTTAAAAGTCTTGAGCATCAGCAACTTGTTTATTATTCAAGCTTGAAAATATTGAAAACCAGTAATATAATTATTGTTT
Source organism: Serripes groenlandicus (assembly GCA_031761405.1). NCBI lineage: Eukaryota > Metazoa > Mollusca > Bivalvia > Cardiida > Cardiidae > Serripes > Serripes groenlandicus. Next base: position 42,319,994 of record JASEVX010000004.1, read on the forward strand.
CAATGTAAGAAATTTTGAGTACAAGTAACCTGTTTATTATCCAATCTAAGAGACCTAAAGAAATAGCAACCTGTTTTAACCCTTTCCCTCATATAGACGCTTTCTGACGCCTCTGCAGCAGACGGCTTTTTGAAAACATAGTGACAAAAGCAGAAATTGCACAAACCTTTTGCCACAATGTTTTCCACTTTATGTCATAGGTTATCCATTCAATTATGGAGATTTTTTATGTTTTGACAAAATACGTTCAAAGTCGTCTGCTGCAGAATTGTCGTATGATGGAAAGGGTTAATAGTTCACTTTAAAAAATCAGAACAAGTAACCTGTGTAATGTTCAATCTTAGAAACACTGAAGGGGTAACTTGTTTATTGTTCAATCTATGAAACACTGAAAACAAATGACCTGTTTATTGTTCAATCTATGAAACACTGAAAACAAGTAACCTGTTTAATGTTCAATCTTAGAAACACTGAAATGGTAACCTGTTTATTGTTCAATCTATGAAACACTGTAAACAAGTAACCTGTCACTAGGTCAAATTGAACGGAAATCTTGTTTTCACTCTGGAGGTCGCATTTTTAACTTGAGCATATTGAAACTGTATCTGAATGTGTGACTTGATGATATGTAGCCAACTTCTAATTTTGATCATGTCTGTTAAAAAAATAGGTCGCTAGGCCAATTTGAAGGAAAATCTTGTTAACACTGTAGAATCCGCATTTTTGCTTCAGCAGCTTAAAATTGGGTCAGAATGTTTATCTTAAATGATATCTAGGCTAAGTTCGAATATGGGTCATGCCAGTTCAAAAACTATGTCACTAGGGCAAAGTAAAAAGAAAATCTTGTTAACACTCTGGAGGCTGCATTTTTTGCTTCAGCATCTTGTAAACCGGTACATAAAGGTAGACCATCTGGTAAACATGTACATGATTCATCAAGGTAGACCATCTTGTAAAATGGTACATCAAGGTAGACCATCTTGTAAACAGGTACATAGAGATAGACCATCTTAACGGGTACATAGAGATAGACCAGACCATCTTGTAAAATGGTACACAAAGGTAGACAATCTGGTAAAAAGGTACATTTTAATTATTTTCAGGTTCTGAAGGTTTGAACTACCAGCAGGTGGAGGGACCAAAGTTATGGTTGTTTCACTATGATAAAAGTGTTCCCATAGAAATTCTTAAAATAACTGCTGCTGATGTTTGATTGTGCCATGAACTAGATTTAACCACACCCTTGCCCTGAAAGAACAGGATCTGGTCCTAGTGATGTTGACTATAATTTCAAACTTTGAGCAGTGTTCCAGCAAATTCACCTGTATACAATTATTACATGTGTAGAAAAAGATGTGCATGCACATTTATGCTTAGGATCCAATTGGATACAACTTTACAGATGTTTCTTGAAACCTCCTATAGCTAATTGGCAAACAGTGCAGAGCCAGATCAGAATGGTTGTAAATGCTTTACGGTTTGTTTTCGAAGAGTGTCGTTTAAAGTGAAAATCACCTTGTTACACAAACACAATGATTCCTATCATTCTAGTACGGATCAGTCAATTATTATTTCCTAAAGTTAAAGCAGAAAGTTTTGAGTAGTTTGCCAGATATGATATTTCTTAAGTCAACTCCTTTGAAAACATAAGAAAATAATGAAATATCATTTAATACCTGGAATATTGGAAGAATGGTTAATGTACAGTCAGTTGAAAACAATATTCAAATAGGAGAACTCGCCTGCTAATAGCTATCTCTTGTTTTCAAAAATTGTCTACTTAGGAGGTACTTGTCTTCCTCAGGAAAATAGTTGAACAATAAATGAACATTTCATGCCACTTGTCTTCCCTGGGTGACATAAGATCACTTCTTCCATGTTCGTTCTGTCTATGACACAGCGACTTATTGACAATTGACTCATGAGATCCCTTCTCCCATATTTGTTCTATCTGTATATGCCTCATACTTATTGACATGTGACGCCACATGATATCACTTCATCCATGTTCTGTCTGTCTATGACAGAGAGACTTATTGACAGGTGACACATGAGATCACTTTTCTCTTGTTCTGTCTTCCTGTGACACAGAGACTTATTGACAAGTGACACATGCGCTCCTTCTAAAGCTTGCTTAACCCTTTCCCTCATCCGAAAGTTCTGCAGCAGATGACTTTGAACATACTTTGTCAAAAAATAGAAAATCTCTGTAATTGAATGGATAACCTATGACTAAAAGTGGAAAACATTGTGGCAAAAGGAGAAATTACTCGCTTTGAGCAACTTTTTTGACACTGTTTTCAAAAAGCTGTCTGCTGCAGAGGCATCAGAAAGCATCTATATGATAGAAAGGGTTAACAAGATAACACTGTACAGAAGAAGAACAAGAGTGCTCTACGATGAAACTATATTGCTCACCGTAGAGATGGGTTAACCCTTTCCCGCATACAGCAAAACTGCAGCAGAAGACTTTGAAATTACCTAGGCAAATTTACGGAATATCTCTATGAATGAAAGTTGAATTATTGAAATGAGTTGAAAACATTCTGGCAAAAGGAGAAATTGTTTGTTTTGACCAATTTCTCCTTTTGTCACTATTATTTCAAAAGTCGTCTTCTGCAGAGGCGTTATGTGGGAAAGAGTTATATCCTGCCTACACATTTTCAAGATGAGATATTGTTATCAATATGTGAATGTAGTCGTCTTAATGTTACTTTAACTATTTTTTACACATACAACAAATCTGCAGGACCTGAAATCTGCAACAAACAAATCAGAAAATGCTTAGTAAAAATGTTCAAAGAATAAAACTCAATATAATTCAACATTACGATTCATTTGGTGACCCCTATGGAAAAATGATTCAATTAATTTTGATTGATTAAAAACATGGATGCTAACGTTTAAACAAGGCTAGTTTCCATTTTAATTACATTGTTCATCTTCTTCTCTGAAACTATAAAAGCTTGGATTTCAATACATTATACAGAACTGTTTATACAGAACTGTAACTTAAATTCAAGATTGTTCATCTTGATTGGTCAAATGGGCAGGACTAATTTCATAAGAATCCATATTCACATTTCAAAAAAAACCTTTTTACTTTCCTTAGGTGACTACTGCCAAGTTTGTTCTAGTCATATTGATTGATTGAACTTCGTGATCAACACGTATTTGGGCTATATTTCTGTATGCTCAGAATTAAGACATCAAGTGAACATTATGTGGTTGAAAAACATTGCTGCCTTGTATGGCTGCCCTGAATCATACAGATATGAGAGTACATATATATCAAAGATTCAAACTGGCTCAGTTCCTGAGGACTATGTGTTGGTGTTGGGTATTACAAGGGGTATTCGATAAAATGGCGTCGCTAGTCTTTGAATGTTTAAAAGTTTCACTGCATCCAATATTTGTTGACATCAATCATTCATAGTATTCACCTGGCACAGATACACTCTTTTGTAGTGTTGCTATCCACAACCTAAATGCTGCAATGTAGTCCCCCCTTTGATATACTGTTGAGACACTGAACAATTGCAGAACCAAGGTCACACTTAGTAGCATATCAATTACCTGAGCTACTTTTTGTGTCACCTGCGTAGCATGGTAGGCACTTAGGGATTACTTTTTTTTTTGTCCGGCGTCTGTACATTGAAACTTCTGACATATGTTTATATCAATGTGTGTGATTCGTTCTCAAAAGGCACAAAAGGAAAAAATAAGTTAACCATCTTCCTCATATAGACGCTTTATGACGCCTCTGCAGCAGATGGCTTTTTGAAAACATGGCTACAAAAGAAGAAATTGCTCAAAACAAGCAATTTTTTCTTTTGTCACCATGTTTTCAACTCTTTTCAAATACTTTCTGTTCTTTTGCTTTGCCATTTTCAAAGTTGTCTGCTGCAGATTTGTTGTATTTGGGAAAGTCTTAAGTCAGAGGAATAAGGTGTGTGTTTAATCTGAATAACTTTTTTCTTGTTCTAAGAAAGATTCTTCCATTTTATTTTTGTGGGCTGAATCATTGCCATGAATAAACTTTTTAACTGTCAGCATTTATTATGTTCCATGAGGAGATGGTCCCTACTCCTTTTTAGCTCCTTTTTAGCTCACCTGTCATGTTGTGACAAGGTGAGCTTTTGTGATTGTCCGTCGTCTGTCCACAATTTCTTGTGAACACGATAAAGTTTTCATTTATTATCCGATGTTTACCATGAGAGCTCGGTTCCTTTCGAAAACCAGCCAGAACCATTCATGCATGATGGGATTATGGCCCTTTAAAATTGTCAAAATTGCTATAATTGACCTTGTGAACAAGTTGAAGTCATCATTTATTATCCTATGTTTACCAAACTTATTCAGTAGCTAGATATCCATGAGGGCTGGGTTCCTTTACCAGCCAGATCTGTTCATGCATGATGGGATTATGGTCTGTCGTCTGTCCACAATTTCTTGTGAACTAGATACAGTCTTTATCCGATGTTTACCAAACTTATTCAGTAGCTAGATATCCATGAGAGCTCTGTTCCTTTCGAAAACCAGCCAGATCTGTTCAGGCATGACGGGATTATGGCCCTTTAGAATTGGCAAAATTGCTATAATTGACCTTGTGAACAAGTTAGTCATCATTTATTATCCGATGTTTACCAAACTTTTACAGTAGCTATAAAAATGAGAGTTCGGTTCCTTTCCAAAACCAGCCAGATCCATCCATGCATGACTGGATTATGGCCATTTAAAATTGGCAAAATTGTTATCATTGACCTTGTGAACACGATAAAAACTTAATTCATTATCCGATGTTCACCAAACTAAGCTAGATATCCATGAGAGCTCAGTTCCTTTCGAAAACTTTTTCGAAAAATTGTAGAGCAATTAAATTAGGAACCTAAAACACTTAATAAGGTGAGCGATATAGGGCCATCATCTTGTTGGGTCCCCTGGTCAAAGGTCAGTATTAAGGGCCATCAATTGAAATTGGTTTCCGCTCAATATCTTAAGACTCCTTTAATCTTCACCGGATGATTAGTCTTCTATGTGAGCTGATGACACTATGATTGTATAATGCGCTTTTTAGATCACCTGTGCACAAAGTGCTGAAGTCAAGCTATAGTGATCGTCTTTTGTCTGTTGTCTGTTGTACGTCGACAGCAATTTCTTTAGCCAACATCTACTCTGAAACCACAGGGTTTATAAGTCAAACTTTACAGGAATGTTCCTTGGGTGATCCTCTTTCAAAGTTGTTCAAAGAAATTAGTTCAATGCAGAACTCTGGTTGCCATACCGACAGGATTTGGGTTTTTTGCCTGAAACCGAAAGGCCTAGAGCATAGATAGTTAGTGTATCGCATTTTCTAGTGGTCCTCTACAAAGATTGTACAAATTATGCCACTGGGTTCACCTGTTTTACATAGAGATAAACATGTATAGGGGACAACTTTGAAATTCTTCTTCTCTGAAACCGAAAGGCTTAGAGCTTTGATATTTGGTGTGTAGCATTGTCTAGTGGTCCTCTACGAGAATGCTCAAATTATGCCCCTGGGGTCAAAATTGTCCCCGTCCCTTGGCATCATCTGTGTTAGATAAATTTATAGGGAAAAACTTAAAAATTCTTCTTGTTAAATACTTACTTATAGATTGTTGTTTTTCACTCTGTGGTAGTGAAGCTATACTGGTCCTCTTGTTTTAACTTAGCTGACCCGAAATGAGTTATTGTGGTTGGCATGGCAAATCACATTTGAAAAGCATCTTATTGTTTTGATAGAATATTTTAATAGATGCAAGTTCTTATTTTATAAACGTTGCATGTGATGGTTCCGTCCTCTTTGCAGGGAATATATACATCAGTGCCATGGAAGAATATGGCATATAAAACCTTCTTGGCATTGCCCGACTTTTACCTAGTCAGTGTTTGCTACCTGGGTCTCAAAAACATAAACCAGTTTCATCCCCAGTGAGCAACGCAGACATTTTACTTGGATTACACTTTGAGCCCCACTGGCTGAAAGCCAGTCATGGAGGTCTGTAACCACAGGGCCAATTGGGATTACTTCACAGATCGCATATTCTAAATTCCTTCATTTTGAGCTCCACTGATGAAAACCTCAAAGGTATTGTCCTCTCCTTTTTTCCCCTCATTTATTTTGGTTCAATGCAAAATGTTGGCTTCAGAAAGAAAGCCTTTGTCCTCCCGTAACTATTTGGATGATTCCAAAATAATTTCGTAGAATGTTTGTTCCCTTGGTGACCATGTTCAAGATTCCATCAAGTCATGTTGATTGGAAGAAAATGATTGCCACCAGGGGGTGGGGCTCTTTCGCTTCATATGGCTATAGGGAAAACCTTAAAAGTCTTCTCCTCAAAATGTATACAGCTGATTTGCAAATAATTTTGTAGAAATATTCTAGGGGATTCTTAAAGCCATGTTGATTGGTCAAAAAACATGGTGATAAGCTGGCTGTGATGTTTTGGCTGTTTTGATTTTATTCTTGCAGGACGGAAATGGAGCAATACTTGGTCCTCCTGATTTTGGATCATTGCAAATTTCTGAATTCCATGGTAAACCAAAAGAAAAACACTTATTTCGAACTGGCCAATTTTCAAATAATCTTGTAGAAATGTTCCCCAGGTGACCCTCTTTAAGATTCCTTTAAGACATGTTGATTTGTTGAAAAACATGGTTTGCCAAGGGTGGGGCTGTTCTGCCTTATATGACTATAAAACTTCAACGAAAGAGTTTGGCAATTTTCAAATAATTTTGTAGAAATGTTCTTTAGGCGACTTCTATGGGATTCCTTCAAACTATGATGACTTGTTGAAAAACATAACCACCAGGGGGCGACACTGTTTTAACTACTGTTCAAACTCTAAAAAATCAACGGATCAGAATACTTTGAACAATTTTGGTAGAGTCATCAAAGGAACATTTGTGCCAAATTAGGTCAATACTTTTGGACAAGAAGATTTTTCACCATTTATATATATATGTATAAGTAAAACAAGCTCCGCCCCCAGATAACTGATCGGAATACTTTGAACAATCATGAAAGAGGATCACCAAAGGAACATCTGTGCCAAATTATTTAAAAATAGGTCCAAGACGGCCTGTATCGCTCCACTGCCATTAGGCAAAAATTAAATCTCCAAACAGTCCGCCCCCTGGCAGCCATATTTTTAGACCAATCAACATGGCTTGGTGGAATCTGATAGTCACCCAAGGAACATAATTATTTAACAATCGGCCAAATACTTTTGTCCGAGAAGATTTTTTAATTTTTCAACTAAGCCGCCTGGTGGCTTGAAGGAATCGGATTGAGGGTCACCCAACAAACATTTCTACAAAATTATTTGAAAATCGGCCTGACACTTTCGAAGTACAAGATTTTTTAAGTTTTCACCATAGCCATATAAGGCAAAATAGCCCCGCCCCCCTGGCGGACATAGTTATTTGATCAATCAACATGGCTTGAAGGAATCTGAATTTGTTTGAAAATCGGCCCAACACTTTTGGAGTTTTCACTATAGCCATATAATGCAAAATAGACCTCCCCTCTGGGGGCCATGTTTTTTTACCAATCAACATTCTGCTCAAGGGTCTCCCAAGGAACATTTCAACAAAATTATTTGAAAATCAGCTGACACTTTCGCTATAGCTATATAAGGCAAAATAGCCAGCCCCCTGGCGGCCATATTTTTTAACCAATCAACATGGCTTGAAGGAATCTGATAGAGGGTCATCCAAGGAACATTTCTACAAAATTATTTGAAAATCAGCCAACCAGTGTAAGAGAAATATTTTAATGTTTTTTCTATCAGTTGCCATGGAAACCAGAATTTTGTATGGATCCAAACAATTTGAAGAAATTTAGAAGAGGACATTGAGAGGATGCTTCCTATGAAGTTTTATCCTAATTGGCCAAGTGGTTAGGGAGGAGAAATTGTTTGAAGCAAAAAGTTGACGCACACATGCACGACGGACAATTCTCCATGACAAAGGCTCGACTTGTTTCAGCCAGTGGAGCTAAAAATCAGGCAAGTACTTTTGGACAAGAAGATTTACTAAGTTTTCACTATGTATACACATATAAGGAAAACAAGCTCCGCCACCTGGCAGCCATGTTTTGCAATTTATGGTAATAATTTGAACAATCTTGTAGAGGGTCATCCAAAGAACTTAAATGGGCACTTTTGGACATAATTTTTTTTTCTGTTGCCATGTCGACCAGAGTTACGCATGGAATTCGATTCTTTGACTTTTTTTTGAAGGGGGACCACCAAAGGAACATCCCTGTTAAGTTTTATCAAATTTGGCCAAGCGGTTTAGGAGATGTTGTTTGAAGCAAACTATTGATGGATGACTGGTCACAATAACCCACTCTGAGCCTCTGAATCAGTCAAACATGAGAAAAGATTTTTTTCTGGCTTTCGGCCAGCTGAAATGCCTTCTCTGTTACTACTGGGCTAAATTGGATGAAACTTTATAGGAAGCATAACATTCTGGTTTCCATGGCAACCAAAAGACAACATTTAAAAAACCTTCTCCACCCAAACTGGTTGACTGATCAAATAATTGTGTAGAAATGTTTCTTGGGTGACCCTCTATCACTCATTCAAGCCATGTTTATGGGTAGACAAGAGGGCCATGATGGCTCTGGATTGCTCATCTATGCAATATAATTTGTAATGTGGTCAGGTAAGCGAATACAAGAGGTCCAATGTCAAGTATATCTTTATTTGACACCAGGCAAAATAATCTAATCAATCTTGTGCAGATTTTGTCAAATTAATAGGACATAAGGAAACTGAAAGGTCTGTTTCAGATAAGAAGAGTTCGAAGTTTTTCCTATATCTCTATGTAAAACAGGTGAACCCGGGGTGTGTCTTTTGACCAGGGCATAATTTGAACAATCTTGGAAGAGCACCACTAGAAAAGGCTCCATACCAAATATCTAAGCTATAGGCCTTTTGGTTTCACTTTCAGACAAGAAGATTTTAAAAGTTTTTCTATAAATCTCTATGTAAAACAAGTGACCCCCCTGGGCGGGGCAAATTTTGACCCCAGGAACATAATTTTGTAGAGGGCCCCTAGACAATGCTATACACCAAAAATCTAAGCTTGAGGTCTTTTTGTTTCAGCCAAGAAATTTTTCTAACGTATCAAAATTATTTGAACAATCTTGCTAGAGGGTTATCCAAGGAACATTTGTACTACATTATCTTTAAATTGGGCCAGTACTTTTGAACAATAAGATTTTTAAAGTTTTAACAATGCACATATAAGGAAAACAAGCTCCGGAAATATTTGAACAATCTTAGTAGAGATTGAGGAACATTTGAGTAAATTAATTTTCAAATCGGGCCAGTACTTTTGGACAAGAAGATTTTTAAACGTTTTGGCGGTTTTCCCCTTTTCTGATGCCGCAGCAACCAAAGTTCTACTGCGAATTAAATTCTTTGAATAACCTTAAAAGAGGATCACTCCTGTGAAATTATTTTTTAAATCAGTCCATTCGTTTAGTAGGAGAAGTCATTTTTAGGAAATTGTTAACAGACTTACAGCTAAAAATATGGCTGTAAGGAGGAGCAGGGAATTTTTGATGGATCCCCCAAAAATGAAAGAAATTAAGAGAGGATGCTACCTGTGAAATATCTTCCAGATTGACAGACAATTTGGCATTACAAGTGACATTACAGCAAGTGGAGCTAGTAAGCCAGTCAAGCTAAAATTTATCTCCCAAAACAATAACTGTCCAACTTACTTTAATACTAGTACATAAACATTTCTTTGATGACCTACTGTCAGTTTCCTCAAGTCTTATTAATTTGACAAAAGACAGACAGCATAGAGTTTAGAATATTTCCACTTGTGGCAGTGGAGCTGGGTCTCTTGTATTAGCTAACCTTATTGCAAAACAAGTTATTTAGAGGCTAATAAAATAGAAATTAAATGCATATACCTGTGTTGTGGCATTTTTTAATGTGGCATAATTTTAACAGATGTACAAGTTTCATAATAACTATATAATAATTATAATAATAGAAATATTGTTAACAAATGTGCAATAAAAATGTGAGACTAAAAATTTTTGAAGTACATGTATATGGTTAATTTTTAATTCTACACAATAGACTAGACAAACATATATAAAGCATGACTATGTTTTATTGAGTAATATTATCATTAATAACCGAACAGGGCTATATTAACATGAAGGGATTTGCACTTTCATGTTTGTTACACCTTAAAAAAGAATATCAATTGTTTCCACAACATTTTCATTTTGATATTGCATGCATGAGCAGCATGATACATATTTTCATTATTTAATATTCTAAATCTAAATATCAGAGAGAGAATTCTAAATGGATTGCTTTAAAGAATAACTTTCTATAACAGAAAGGACTTTGTAACAAAAATAATATTAAAATAAAATTCAAAGTCTGGAATGTAATAATATTTTTTGGTTCTGTCAAAGCCAAATTCTTTCTTTCCTTTTTTTTTTTACAAAAACAGTATTACATTACAAGTGTAGTATCCCTTTCCCACAAAAATCACATCACAACTGACAACTGAAAATACGTAGGCACAAATATGGAAAATCTCTATAAATGAAAGTCCAATTACTGGAGATACTTAAAAAGAATGTGACCAAAACTGAAATTACTCATTCTGTTTTTGCCACAATTATTGCAAATGTCTGCTACAAACACATATAATGGGATCATGATGGCCCTGGATTGCTCACCTGATGTTATACCAACCACATAGTCAATCACAATAACTCATTTTGTGGTCAGGTAATCTATTATTAGTGTTATCAAGATTTTCCTTCACTTTGGCAAAGTGACCTATTTTTATTTTTTTACAGAACTAGAGCGATGTTCAAATCTAGCCTAGCTATCGTAAAAACAGCCATTCTGACGTTTCAACATGCTCAAATTGACATGGCAGCATTCAGTATTAAACAAGATTTTCCTTCAATTTGGTCTAGTGACCTAGTTTTAACCTGACAAGAGCCATATTCAAACTTGGCTTAGATATCATCAAGACAAACATTCTGACAAATGTTCAAGCTGTGCAAGCAAAAAATACTTTTTTCTTCAAATTGGCAGAGTGACCAAGTTTACGACCAGACATGACCTTTATTTAAACCTTAGCCTAGATGATACCAAGCCAATTATTCTGACAAAGTTTCAACATGCTACAAATTAAAATGTGGCCTCCGAAGTGTTAACAAGAATGTCCTTCAATTTGACCTTGTGACCTAGTTTTTGACCTCACATGGCCCTTTCAAACTCGGCATAGATATCATCAAGACAAACATTCTGACAGTTTCAAGCTGCTGGAGCCAAACATGTGGTCTCTAGAGTGTTAACAAAGTTGTCCTTCAATTTGGCCTAGTGACCTAGTTTATGACCAACCCTGTCCTACATTCAAACTTAGCCTAGATATCATCAAGACAATAATTATTATTCCATCAACGTTTTAACATGCTGAAGTTGAAAATAAGGCCTCAAAATTGTTAACAAGATTTTCCTTCAATTTGACCTTGTGACCTAGTTTATGATCTTACATGACTCAGTATAAAACTTGGCCGAGATTTGTTCTTATAAACTTTCATGAAGATTGGATGGAAAATGTTGCTTGTAGAGTTAACACAAGGCAATCATTGACAATAGACAAATTGTGGTCACAATAGCTCACCTTGAGCTAAAAATGCTTCTGAAAGTTGAGACAACTTAACTTAAGAAAAAATAAAGCTTACCATCTAAAGAGTATAATTATAAAGACTATCATTTAATCACAATGTTTTCTAAAATTATCTCTTACCAAGGCATCAAAAGAAATGTAATGGTTATGGAAAATCATGTGTTTGGAGTATCATTTGGTCAAGCTAGCTTTCTAGTACCAAAAATCAAAAATCATTGTTTCATGTATAATATCATTACAAAATATATGTCACTGTCAGACAAAATGTTGATTTTTTCCCCCCTTTTTATTTATATTGATTCAGGAACATTGGTTCCTTGTATCAGGAAGATTCTACTGAACTAAATACACCAGATAAAAAATCGTTGAAATTATTCCACACGTAAATGAGTGTTTTATTTTGAAATGATGCAAATGTGACCAAAACCCTTCCTTTTCCAATCATGTAATGTTTTAGAAAACGCATTTTGGTGCTTGTTTCTGTCATGGAAAGACATATTTATGGAAAATATAACAATTTGATTACAAAGCAAAAAAACCCAAACATTTTGCTTTATAATACAAATAAAAAATAAAAAAGTATATAAAATATGACTAGTTAATAGTACAAGAGGCCCAAGAGGGCCAGTATCGCTACACTGCCATTATGCACAAAATAAATCTTCATGTTGGCCATGTTTTTTTAACAATCACCATGGCTTGAGGGAAACTCTTAGAGTGTTAACCAAGGAATATTTTTGCAAAATTATTTGAAAATCAGCCAGTTTTCACTAAAGTCAATATAAGGCCAACAGGCATGCACCCTGGCAGCCATTTTTTAAAAAGAACAATCAACACGGCTTGTTGGAATCTAATAAAAGTCACCCAAGGAACATTTCTTCAAAATTATTTGAAAAGCGGCCAGATACTTTGGTCCGAGAAGTTTTTTTTAAGTTTTCACTCAAGCTGTATAAGGCAAAATAGCGCCGCCCCCTGGCGGCCATAGTTTTTGAGCAATCAACATGGCTTGAAGGAATCTAATAGAGGGTCACCGTAGGAACATTTCATCAAAATTATTTGAAAAAAAATCGGCCAGACACTTTTGGAGTAGAAGATTTTTTAAGTTTTCACTATAGCCATATAAGGCAAAAAAAAATAACATTTTTTCGATCAATCAACATGGCTTGAGAGAATCTGATAGAGGGTCAGCGTAGGAACATTTCTACAAAATTATTTGAAAATCGGCCCAACGCTTTCAGAGTAGAAGATTTTTTAAGTTTTCACTTTAGCCATATAAGGCAAAAGAGCACCGCCCTCTGGCGGCCTTGTTTTTCAATCAATCAACATGGCTAGAAAGAATCTGATAGAGGGTCACCCTAGGAATATTTATACAAACTTATTTGAAAATCGGCCCGACGCTTTCAGAGTAGAAGATTTTTTAAGTTTTCACTGTAGCCATATAAGGCAAAATAGCCCCGCCCCCTGGTGGCCATGTTTTTTGACCAATCAACATGGCCTGTAGGAATCTGATAGAGGGTCACTCAAGGAACATTTCTACAAAATTGTTTGAAAATCGATCACTATAACCCTATTAACTAAAATAGCCCACCCTGTTGCGGCTATGTTTTTCGACCAATAAACATGGCTTGAAGGAATCTAATAAGAGGGTTTTGCATGGATCCAAAAAAAAAATGAAGGAATTAAGGAGAGGACATTGAGAGGAGGCTTCCTATGAAATTTCATCCTAATTGGCCAAGTGGTTAGGGAGAAGTCGTTTGAAGCAAAAAGTTGACGCACACATGCACCCACAAGGGACAATTCGCCATCGACATAAGTAAGCTTGACTGGCTTTCAGCCAGTGGAGCTTATAATATATAGAAACAGAAGACCATGAGGCTCCGGATCTATCACCTCTATGAGCTCTAAAGACAAAATTAATATGTACAGGCCACTAAATTATTCAGATCAATGCAACTTAACACTTTCCCATTACTATTATTGTAAAGGAATTGAAATGAATAAACCATCAAACTATGTTGAAAAAATAACCAGGATTAGCCAATTAACATTGGACAATATAACATTTTATTACCTGCTAATTCCTAGCTATTCAGCATATTCAGGGTATGAAATTCTAGGGAAATGAAAAGATAAAAGTTATCACCTGCTAATTGAGGTGCTACATTTACGCTAGTAGTTCAAATATGCTATTTGTTGTCTGCAATAATGCTATATTGCTATAAATTTACACATGATTTATAATTTGCATAATATATGGGGGTTTTCTGGGTTTTTTTATGAAAAATTCAATAAGAAGTGAATGCACTCAACATTTTTAGTGTCACTTAATGACAAAGCCTTGGATGGCACATTCATACGGAACAAAGTGCATGCTTACCAACCCTCCAAATTGGCAAAAATGTTTGTAACTAAAGTCACCCTTGACCTTTATGTTACCTACGTGCCATTATTCAACTCGATCAACCTTTCACGATTAATTGTGCCGACACCATTTTGTGTGTGCAAATTCTAAGTTTACAAGGGGAAATAGCTCTATCAAAGGTTGCCTTTGATGATTTACAACCAAAATAGAATCTGTATTTTAAAGTCTTATCCCTGTGATGACAAAAGGCCCTCCCCCCCAAACAAAAATCCGCAAGACAAAATTAGCAATGGCAAACAAAAACAACCTCGAGATATTTTGAAATTTATGATATTAAGGATGAGTTTTGCATATTTTTATTGCCTGGTTATAATCATTCTCCACAGGATTCCAGGAAATTTGTAAGACAAGAAAGTAACAAGAGCGCCAAATGTCACAAAATACGTCCGTCCTGTTTTTGTGAGACCAAGTATAGTGATAATTGGTTGTACGTCAGCCAAACTTGAGTGCGGACACTATTAGAACTGTTTTGGCCATTTCGAGGGACATAGGTGTGTAGTGACTAAGATAACGTAGTAAGTTATTAAACCTGACCAAGATATTTTACCCATCAACATATTATTTAAATTTGGTGATGATCGGATAAAGGCTTCACAAGTTATTTAGCTGACAAGACCAATTTTAGGTAAATTCTATAATTAAAGGGCAATAACTCTCTATCGACTAGAGCAATATAGCTAGTTATCAAACTTATCCGAGATATTACGTCAATACAGATTCTGACAAAATTTGGTGATGATTGGACAAAGGCTTCTAAAGTTATTGAGCTGACAAGACCAATTTTAGGCAATTTCTATTATAAAAGGGAGATAACTCTTGATTGACTAAATTGATATGGCTAGTTATCGAACTTGTCCGAGATATTATGCCAATACACATTCTGACTAAATGATGGTGATGATTGGACTAAGGCTTCTAATGTTATTCAGCTGACAAGACCAATTTTAGGTCATTTCTATAATTAAAGGGCAATAACTCTTGATTGACTACAGCGATATGGCTAGTTATCGAACTTGTCCGAGATATTATGCCAATACACATTCTGACAACATTTGGTGATGATTGGACAAAGGCTTCTTAAGTTATTGAGCTGACAAGATCAATTTTAGGTAATTTTTATAAATAAAGAGTGATAACTCTTGATTGACTAAAGCAATATGGCTAGTTATCAAACTTGTCTGAGATATTATGCCAATACACATTCTGACCAAATTTGGTGATGATTGGACAAAGGCTTCTAAAGTTATTGAGCTGACAAGACCAATTTTAGGTAATTTCTATAGGGCGATAACTCTTGGTTGACTAGAGCGATATGGCTAGTTATCAAACTTGTCCGAGACATTATGCCAATACACATTCTGACCAAATTTGGTGATGATTAGACAAAGGCTTCTTAAGTTATTGAGCTGACAAGACCAATTTTAGGTAATTTCTATAATTAAAGGGCAATAACTCTCGATTGACTGAAGCGATATGGCTAGTTATCGGACTTGTCCGAGATATTATGCCAATACACATTCTGACCAAATTTGGTGATGATTGGACAAAGGCTTTTAAAGTTATTTAGTGACAACATACTGGACGCCGCCCGCCCGCCTGTACGCCGCAGGTAAAACTATAATACGTTACAGGCGTATAAAAAGGGAAAAATTGAAATCAGGCTGCAAATAGGCAGGCTGATATGGCTTTTCTTTTGTTGTAAAAGTCCTGCTTGTTGATTTTTGTTTGTCATGGCTGACTATAGTATCAATATGGTTCCCTTGATGGGGAGCATAGTTCTTTGTTACAATAAAGTGCATCATTTAAATTTGCTATAAGTTATTCCTATAAACAAGGGGGCCATGATGGTCCTGGATCACTCACCTGAGTTATGCAATAAGATTTGTAATGCCAATCACAGTAACTCATTTTGCCCAGTTGAGCTCCAATTGCCACAAAGCGAATAACCCAACTTATATTGTCTACCTTTTGTCAAATTAATATGAGTTGCAGAAACTGATAGGTCTGTTTCAGATAAGAAGATTTTAAAAGTATTTCCTATATCTATATATGTAAAATAGGTGACCCCCAGGGGCAGGGAAAATTTTGACCAGGACATAATTTTAACAATCTTGGAAGAGAAAACAAAGATAATGCTGCATACCAAATATCTAAGCTCTAGGCCTTTTGGTATCAGACAAGAAGATTTTCAATTGTTTCACTATATATATATATATATAAAGAAAACCAGCTCCAACCCTAGGCGGACTTATTTTCCAACAGATCGGAATATTTGAACAATCTTTAAAGAAGACCCCAAAGGAACATTGTGCCAAGTTCTTTTCAAATCAGACCAGTTCTTATAGACAAAAAGATGTTTAAAGATATTACTACATACATTATAATGAAAATAATCTTCTCCCCCTGGCTGCCATGTTGTTCAATCGGGCCAATTCTTTTGGACAAGATTTTTTTTAAAGTTTTTCCTTTCAGTTTCAATAGCAATCCGAGTTCCGCATCGAATTCAATTGTTAGAACAACTTTGAAAGGGGACCACCTGAGGAACATCCCTGTAAAGATTTATTAAAATTGGCCAAGCGGTTTAGGAGATGTTGTTTGATGCAAAATGTTGACAGACAAAGACGGGTCACAATAGTTCACTCTGAGCGTCTGGCTCAGGTGAGCTAACAAAATGTACATAGACATATTATACAGACATTAACAGAAGTTATGTCATTTTGGTTTGAAAGTTGAAAATTCTGTCCTTCAAAAACAAAAGTCCTCTGTGACTTTGACCCTTTTCTTCATATAGATGGTACTTGACAATATGTCTTCAAACAAGTTTTTAAATTTGCATGAACAATGTAATGCCATGTTTCTAGAAACTAAACAAGTTTTTCATGATGTTATGCACTTTGTAAAAAAAAAAAAATTACAATATTTCGAGATGTTTTATTCTCCAGGAGATTCTAATGGAAGGAGTTCAACAAATTTATATTTTGTGATTTGTTTCATATTTTTCAATGCAACAATTTACACAAACCTATGAAATATTCTACCTGAAATTATTCAAACTAACAAGATACAAAGAGTTGAGATTCTACCAAAAGATGCCAAATTTACTTGCTAAAGTGAATGATATTATCTTTTACCTCAGAGGTTAATTAAGTGGAAAAAATGTAAAAAGAAACTTAACTTAAATTATGCAAAATCTGGATACATGAAAGCGTAATTTTGACAAAAATCATTTCAAATAATACAATACAAGGGAATAAAGAATATAATGACGTTGCTCAAGGGTGGATTATATGCAGTAATGGAAGAGGTGATTTTCATGAAAAACATCTTTATCATATTTCTAGAATATTCTAAAAAGCTTGCTTGATGGTTTTTTGTAATAATCATTGTAATAATCAAAGTATTGGGCAATACCCAAAACATATAAAGCTTGCACTTCATTAAAATATAATGATTTAGCTATTGCAGACATAGCATGGCCCTGGATAGCTCACCTGAGTTATGTGATGGGAGCCTCGCTTCTGGCGGCCATGATCTTTGACCAATCAACATCGCTTGATGGAATCTGATAGAGGTTCACACATGGAACATTTCTTCAAAACTATTGGAAAACTGTCATATCCTTTCGAAGGTGATGATTTTTTCACTATAGCCATATAAGTCTAAAACAGCACTGCTCCCTGGCGGCCATGTTTTTTGACAAATTAACATGGCTTAAAGCCAAGTTGAAGGAAACTTTAGGTTTACCAAATGATCATTTCTACAAAATTATTTGAAAATTGGCTATTCTTCCCAGGGAGAATAGTGTTAAAGTTTTCACTAAAGCCATATCTGACAAAATAGTACCATCCCGTGGCGTCCGTATTTTTTTTCCAACCAACTCTGATAGAGGTTGCCCATGGAACATTTCAACAAAATTATTAAAAAGTCTTCCAACCAGTTTGGGAGGAGAAGAACTTTAAGTCTTTTTCTTTTGTTTGCTTGTATCAGAACAAACTGAAGGAATTATGGTGAGGACATTGAGAGGATGCCTGCAGTGAAGTTTCGACCCAAATGTTTACAGACGTCAGACAAAGGACGATCACGATAACTCACCTTGAGACTTTTGTGCTCAGGTGAGCTAAAAGTACTATAAAATGAGGTATAGCATGTAGCACTATAAAGTTCTGTGCATGCTAGATCTGGTAGCAGGTACGTTTGTGGGTTTTTTTAAATTTGGAAAAATCAGATCTTGACAAAATACCAATTTTACAAAAATTGACTTGTCTGACATGTGTTCCTGTACTACATAAAGCATGTCCAGAATTTTAATATGATTTTTGTGTTACAATATTTCACATATATTACTTGCCTTACTAAGTAAGATATTTACAAAGTACCATGATGGTCCTATATTGCTCATCTGATATTATAGTAGAAATTACAAAGTTTTCAATGTTCTTATGCTTTGTATACATGGAAAAAGCAATGCCAGCTGGTGGCCATGTTCAGAATCATTTCAACAATCTTGGTAGAGGGTCAACCAAAGAAATATTTTTAAATCAGGCCAATACATTTGGACAAGAAGGTTTTTAAATTGTTCACTATATAAACATATAACAAAAAAAAGCCCCTGGTGGCCATGATTTTCAACAGTTCCAAATAATTTGACTATCTTGGTAGAGAATCACCCAAATAACATTTGTGCCTAATTATTATAAGAAGATTTTTAATGTTTTCACTTTATAAACACAAAAGGAAAACTTGCGCCACCCCATGGTGGCCAAGTTTTTCAACAATCATGGTAGATTCATCAAAAGCAATATTTGTCCCAAATAATGTCAAATCAGGCCAGTTTTTTAGGACAGGAAGATTCTTTAAGTTTTTACAATACACATATAAGGAAAACCTACTCTAGACTCCTTGCGGCCACTGGTTTTCAACAGTTCGGAATAATTTGAACAATCTTGGTAGAGGTTAACCAAAGGAACATGTGCAAAATTATTTCCAAATTGGACCAGTACTTTTGGACAAGAAGATTTTTTAAGTTTTGGCATTTTACCCTCATTTTTATCCAGCAGCAACAAAAGTTCTACAAGGACTATGAGTGATCACAAAAGAGTAACTTGAGCACTTTGGGCTCAGGTGAGCTAAAAGGGTTTTTTCACCTGTTCCATGAGATTTATAAGAGGCTTACTTTTCATTTTAAAGTAAGGGTCTATGTACCTTTGCAAACGCAATATCAATCATTGATACTGAATCAATCTCCTTAAAATGATACCTTTATTTATCCAGACTTCTTATTATTCTGCTTGTAACTTGCAAGTGTTTTTATATGGCCAATCAAATAAGGAATTCATTAAGTTCAATATTCATGATTCACCCTCCCATGGAGCGACCACATTCGATTTTGGGACATTGAGTGCCAAACACTGTGACACTGCCTCTGATTTGCGATTTGAATCGCTTGTTCCACTGCTGTAGCCTGAAGACCTTGGAACGTCAAGATTACTACGGCGCCTACTTTCCTTTGTGGCGTTTTTGTCAACGTCATCTGCTCTTCTACGAACTGAAGGTGAGTTTGATTGCCTAAAAAAGGAAAGAATAATACATCATTTAAAATCAATTCGATGGATTTCTTTTAGATGGTTACACCATTGCCTGCTTCTGTAACCATTTACATGAAATGCAAATGTTTACTCTTCCAAATTGAAATCATCTGAACATCAACTCTTCAAATCAATAGCGGTCATCTAATTGTCATGCCCAACTTCCCTGACCTTTCCTTTGACTGCAGCATAAATAGGGGTCATCTGCTGTGGATGCCCACCTCCCTGTTATACATATAAATAATCATTTATTTTGTTTTCTTTTTTAAAAGACAAGTTAAGTCTTCTTTCTCCATCTATCAAATCAGATTTCAATACAATGGCAGGTATCAATCACTCCTCAAGATTGGTGGTTCTGAACTTCCAAATGTCTTTCTTATCTTTCATTTGACTCACATATAAGACACTCCCCTTATACTTTATTTTTGAATGTTTATGTTAAAAAACCTGTGTCTTATAAGTGAGTATTTATGGTAAGGATACATTAAAGGGACTTTGTGCCTCTACATAATGTGTTAAAATATACTCACACACTAAATACTCATACATAAACAAGATACATGCACGTTGTGTTCCTGTAGATTGTTTGTAAATTTATATATACCCTGTACATATTTAGAAAGACTAACACAAAAACAAAATCAATTTTGAAAAACATTTTTCCCTATTTTCTCTTACAAACATGTCTTTACTTTAAGTTTTGTTGCAATAAATATTGTACATATTTTTTAACATTTATATCTAAAATAGTATGCATATTTCTATTTCTCAAAATATCTCAATTCTAAATTCAGAACAAGGGGATCATAATGGTCACCTGACATCTTTTGGGATATTTGACAAAGAAGAAAAAGAGATTTTGAATTTTGGTACAAGGCAAATTAAGGTATACAGTACATGTGTGTGAATTAATTTTGATATTGGTATATCAGTTTAGGATATGTCCTGTAAGTATTTTACTATTTTAAGCACTGACAGTCATACAGAAGACAAAATGTTTGAAGAATTTTGGTAGAAGGCCATTAAAGGAACATAAATATGTGTTTTTAATTTATTTTGAAAATTTGGCCAGTGAATAAGATGTTTTTCAATTATTTTCTATTTTTAGGTCTGGCTTTCATCTTGAAGAAATGTTTTAATTTCCTTTAATTGGAGCAGTGTTCTAGATGTTGTTTCGAGATTTTTCTATTTTCTAACCAAGGCTGCCATCTTTTGCAGCAGAGAGAAAGGATTTGAATACCTTTGGGAAAAAAGGCTACTAAAGAGACATTTAGTCATATTTTCTATATTAAGGCAAATGAGAGGTCATTTAAAGACTTTTATATTTTAAGTTCTGGTGGCAAAACTCATGCAGAAGAGTGGAACTATTTGAATGATTTCGTTAGAATGTAAGGTAAGGAACCTGCCACCACTGGAATGGAGGCCTAGACCCTTGGTATGCGAGGTCGATGCTGTACCACTGCACCACTGTAATTAGGGAGACGTGGTTTAAAGATTTTTTAATTTTTAGCTCTGATGACCAATTTTGTAAGAGAATCACATATGGACACATCCCTGTGAAAATATTCTGTATTAGACTAGTAGTTTCAGGGGAAAATATTTTAATCTACAGCCTGTCAGTGATCACCAAAGCTGTTCACCTTCAGCACTTTGTACTCAGTTGAGTTAAAATGAATCCATTAAACTAATTAATAATTAAAATTACAAATGCCTTACTCAAATTGTTATCTTTTCAAATTCGCTGAATAACCCCTTTCGCTGATACATACAATATCTGATGCCTTTGCAGTAGACAACTTAAACAACTTTTAAAAGCATTCTGGAAAAAGGAAAACATCTTCTGAAAGATTTCTCCTTTTTCCTCAATGCTTTTAAAATTTGTCAACTGCAATAGCATCATAGTGGGAAAGGGTTATGCAAAATGAATACACACTATTATATGGTATGCTGTGTTGTCAGATACACACTATTATATGGTATGCTGTGTTGTCAGATACACAATATTAAATGGTATGCCATGTTGTCAGATACACACTATTATATGGTATGCCATGTTGTCAGATACACAATATTAAATGGTATGCCATGTTGTCAGATACACACTATTATATGGTATGCCATGTTGTCAGATACACACTATGATGATATGGTATGCCATGTTGTCAGATACACACTATTATATGGTATGCCATGTTGTCAGATACACAATATTAAATGGTATTCCATGTTGTCAGATACACACTATTATATGGTATGCCATGTTGTCAGATACACAATATTAAATGGTATGCCATGTTGTCAGATACACACTATTATATGGTATGCCGTGTTGTCAGATACACAATATTAAATGGTATGCCATGTTGTCAGATACACACCATTATATGGTATGCCGTGTTGTCAGATACACAATATTAAATGGTATGCCATGTTGTCAGATACACACTATTATATGGTTTGCCATGTTGCCAGATACACACTATTATATGGTATGCCATGTTGTCAGATACACACAATTATATGGTATGCCATGTTGTCAGATACACAATAGTAAATGGTATGCCATGTTGCCAGATACACACTATTATATGGTATGCCATGTTGTCAGATACACACAATTATATGGTATGCCATGTTGTCAGATACACAATAGTAAATGGTATGCCATGTTGTCAGATACACACTATTATATGGTATGATGTGTTGTCAGATACACACTATTATATGGTATGATGTGTTGTCAGATACACACTATTATATGGTATGCCGTGTTGTCAGATACACAATATTAAATGGTATGCCATGTTGTCAGATACACACCATTATATGGTATGCCGTGTTGTCAGATACACAATATTAAATGGTATGCCATGTTGTCAGATACACACTATTATATGGTTTGCCATGTTGCCAGATACACACTATTATATGGTATGCCATGTTGTCAGATACACACAATTATATGGTATGCCATGTTGTCAGATACACAATAGTAAATGGTATGCCATGTTGCCAGATACACACTATTATATGGTATGCCATGTTGTCAGATACACACAATTATATGGTATGCCATGTTGTCAGATACACAATAGTAAATGGTATGCCATGTTGTCAGATACACACTATTATATGGTATGATGTGTTGTCAGATACACACTATTATATGGTATGATGTGTTGTCAGATACACACTATTATATGGTATGCCATGTTGTCAGATACACAATATTAAATGGTATGCCATGTTGTCAGATACACACTATAGAAAATCTCTATAATTGAATGGAAAACATTGTGGCAAAAGTAGAAATTGCTTGTTTCGAGCAATTTCTTCTTTGTCACTATTTTTTCAAAAAGCCGTCTGCTGCAGAGGTGTCAGAAAGCGTCTATATGAGGGAAAGGGTTAAATGGTATGCCGTGTTGTCAGATATTAAAAAAAAATACTATTTATGTGGTGGGCTCGAGGAAAACCTGAGAGTATTTTCAACCAGAGCAGATTCAAATCACCCTGAACATCTGCACTGTCTGATCTCGCTTTTCATGTTTGTCAGAGAAATATTCCTCAAGCTTCTTAAAAACACTGCACATTTGGATCATAAAGCTAAGCTGTGCAAATAGATCTTAATCTACACTTGTTACAAATACTCTTAAGTTTTTCTGGAGCAATGCTCATAGTTTATAGATTATAATCATTAGTGTGTGAATTGATATTTCAGGAAATAATTCAAAGACCTTGAAACACAACTAAATTACTTTGCTACCTCCGAGTTGTCAGACCTCAAAATACAATTTGTTCATGAATGAGCTTAATGTGACCACTAACAGACCATTTCTGACCACGCAATATACACGCTCTGAAAACGTGTTGCAAAAAGGTAAAATTGCTCGATACAAACACGCCTCTGTGCGGTAGGTCGCAGTTTGGAACACCAGTCTGGTCATACCAAAGACTTTTAAAAGAGCGCCACATTCTACCTATGAACCCCTTTTCACAATCTAGGAATGGGAAAAATTTAAAGATGAAACAACAATATAAGGTGGGTTCTAATTGGTTGACAAAGGTCAAATTGTATTTATTAGATTTCTAGGTCAGGAGTACACAACGTGAACAGCAAACAATTCACAACAAACCTTTAGCTTGTAGGCAAATACACAAAACATAATACTGGTAAAAACACAGATAAGGACTTTAACCCATTCCCATATACAATAAAGCTACAGTAGACGACTAAAGATTTCGGAAACATCTGGTCAAAATAATAAAGCTATTTATAAAGTAAAGTATAATTATTGAATTTAGTTAAAAATAGCGAACATTTCTAATAGTACAATTTATTCAAATTGCGACAGATTCTTGAAAATGCATCTGCATGTGGGAAATGGTTTAAATATGGCAGTTATCTAGAATTGAAATACACATTACAATTTCCAGACACCAAATAAATCACATTGACAAACTGATACAGGATACATTTGGCAATTCTGCAGCAGAAGACTAATTTGGCAAAATAAGGAGAAGTAGAGCAATGTTCTCCTATATAACCATAAAGGGTTAACCCTTTCCCTCTAACGACATTTCTGCAGCAGACGACTTTGAATTTATTTTGTCAAAGCATAGAAAATCTCTATAATTGAATGGATAACCTATGACAAAAAGTGGAAAACATTGTGGCAAAAGGAGAAATTGCACGTTTTGTGCAATTTCTTCTTTTGACAATATGTTTTCAAAAGGCCGTCTGCTGCAGAGGCGTCAGAAAGCATCTATATAAGGATAAAGGTTTAACTATCTTTTGTGTTAAAAGATACTAAGATGCTTCAAAAGCAGACAACTGTGTATATAACATATGAGATTAACAGTTTACCCTTTCCAAAAGACAACCTGAAAAACTTCTTAGCAAAGTTATGGAAAGTCTCTATTAATTAAGGTATTTTTTATTATAGACAAGAGTTGAAAATATTGTGGCAAATGGAGAAATTGCTCAGTATGAGCCTTTTTTTCTTTTACAACAATGATTTCAAAAGTTGTCTGCTGCAGAAGTGTCAAAAGCGTCTACATGACAGAAAGGTTTAAACATGTTACTATTTGATTTTTAGATTAGGCTATAATTTTGGGAAAAGCTACACATATTATGGGGAAAGGAGAATTTGCTCAAACAGGCACTTTAATCATACTATTTTGATAAAGTGTGTTCTGTATCAGGCAAATGATTAACTATGAAAAAAGACAACTCTGGGTAGAGGGGTTGCACTTTACTGTTATTGCATTACCTACCCTACATATATACTGCTGTCTGACCCAACATAGGAGTCTCTGGTAGGATGAAAAAGGAAATAAAAAACAACAATGTAATACCTAGACGCCTAGATAAGGAGGAATAAACAGGCATTTGCCTTAGAACATCCCTTTAATTAAGCTTTTTGCCATATATTGCGGGAACTCAAAAATAATTTCTCACTGACACAACTCTTCTGAGTATTCATACTAGATGTTTCGGAGGTAAAATACTTATTCCAGAATATGAAAACACAAGGGTTCTGAATATGGTACAACAGTGCACTCACCATTTATGAAAACAAGATGGCCATGATGGCCCTGGATCGCTCACCTGAGTAATGCAATGTGATTTGTATACCACAATAACTCATTTTGCGGTCAGGTAAGCAAATACAATAGGCCAAACAGGACCAGTATAGCTCCACTGCCACAAAGCAAAATAAGGAGGGTCCCCCATGGAACATGTCTACAGAATTATTTGAAAATCAGTCTGATACTTACAAAGGAAAGATGTTCAAGGACGGACTCAGGGCGATCACTATAACTCACCTTGAGCACTGCATGCTCAGAAGTGCTAATAAAACCAAGCCATTTTTAGACTAGTTTTATGATTAAAATGGACACTTTCTTATCTTCATATACTTTGATTGAATGTAAATCATGTGTGGTGATTCAGATATTAATCCTTTCACATATAAAAGGAATATTATTTTGTAGTAGCGATACTGGGTTTGGTAATGTCAACTAGGGGCGTGGAAAATTTATATCTTGCGGACCGAAGGTCAAGAGAGATGTCAATTTGACCTCGCTTCAAGTAGACACAATACAATGCAATGTCTCGCTATATAATAAATTGTAATACAATATTTTTGCAGCAGAAGACGTTAAGAAAAGTAATCCGGACCAACATAAACAAGAGGGCCATGATGGCCCTATATCACTCACCTGATTTAATAGAACTTCAATAGTTTTCAAAGTTTTTACTCTATACATATAAGGAAAACAAGCAACCCCCCTGGTGGTCATGTTTTTCATCGGAGTGGATTTATTTGAATAACCTTGGTAGAAGGTCACCCAAGGAACATTTGTGCCAAATAATTTTTAAATCAGGCAGGTGCTTTTGGATTAGGAGATTTTTAAAGATTTTACAATGCACATATAATGAAAACAAGACCCGCCCCTGGCGGCCATGTTTTTCAATGGATCGGATTAATTTGAACAATCTTGGTAGAAGGTCCCCAAAGGAACATTTGTGCCAAATTAGCTTTAAATCGGGCCAGTACAGTTAGAAAAGAAGATTTTTAAAGATTTTACGATGCATGTATAAGGATAATAAGCCCCGCCCCTGGCGGCCATGTTTTTCTACGGATCGGATTAATTTGAACAATCTTGGTGAAGGGGGCCCCAAAAAACATTTGTGCAAAAGTATTTTTGAACAAGAAGATTTTACAGTTTTGGCAATTTTCCCCTTTTCTGATGCCACAGCAACCAAAGTCCTACTTGGAATTAAATTCTTTGAACAATTTTAAAAAAGGGCCACCTATGGAACATTTCTTTAAAGTTATCTTGAAATCAGTCCATTGGTTTAGTAGGAGAAGTCATTTGTAGAAAATTGTTAACAGACGGACGCAAGACGGGGAGTGATAACAAAAGCCCACTTAGGTGTTAGCTAAAAATCTCTTAAAAGTTTTATTACTAAATACGTTCATACTTATGTAAAAAGATTCTACAGCACAAACAGCAAAATGTGCCTGCATGTGGGAAAGGGTAACCCAAGTTTAATCCTTTTCTTGGAAGAAGATGACTTTCGACAAGATTGTGGGAAAAGGATAAGTTAATCAAGTTAGTTATTAAACCCTTTCTCACATACAGATGCCTCTTGAGCTGGCTACTCTTGAAAACTTTGTGGCAAAAGAAGTAATTGCTTATAATGAGTGACTTCTCCTTTTGTCAATATGTTTTCAACATATTTCAGTAATTTTTCTTTTATTTAAAATGTTTTTCCATACTACAACTAAAATGTTTTCAGTCTTCTGCTGCAGAATTGTTGTAAGTTGGAAAGGATTGAAACCAATGAAGTTCCAGACAAGCAGGAACAAGGATTTATAAGAATCTAGACTTTTGATAAATTAAGTCACTTAACGATTTGCTGACTGATGCTTTTCGACCTTTCAAAACAGAGAATGTCTATGGAAAAACTAGTAAGCGGACAAATGTGTAAAATATATCAATTTATTTATTTTTTTACACTTTATCATTATAACTAGTTATTTAATTTTATATTTTCTTTGGAAACATACAAGAAAATATAGGTAGTACATGTATTTTGAAATATTTTTTTATTTTGGAAGAACAAATTTTGCAGAGTTGAAAACATACTGGGAAACAGAGAAAATGCTAGTTTGCAGCAATTCCTTCTTTTCCAAAAGTGTTTTTCAAAATTCTTCTGTGTCAAATGCTGTCTCCATCAAGTCATATATAAATAAATATAATATTTACCGTAATGCCTTTTTGGGTTTTTCATCTAACTCGCGGAGGTTCCCAGTGCTATATGAATGGTTAGAAGATCCGGCAATATCCCCATCTCCGCCCAGTCCATTATCACTAGATGTGCTGCCACGACGGCGCGGCTGAGGGCTGGATGACACTGCATTTTTCTTTCTGTTGCTTCCAAAACTGAGGAATCTAGAAAATAAATCAATAATACCTTGCTAAACAGACTATGTGTAAACTTCAAAAATAAGCAAATTAAGTTTATACATGTATGAACATAACTGAACACTGTACAAGGAACTTTTCAACAATGTTTTCAAAAACAAGTTTATAGTTAAGTTTAATATGTGTTCTCAAAGGACAGCAGTCTCATCTATATGAAGTGCTTGTCAATTTTAAGAAAATAAATCTAAATATTAACTGATTCCACCATATTGACGCTTTCTGATAGCTCTGCAGCAGATGACTTTTGAAACCTATGTGGCAAAAGGAGCAATAACTCGTGAGCAATTTCTTCTTTTTTTTTTTTTTTTTTTTAATTATTTAATTCTATTCTGTAACTATACTTTTATTTATAAAGATTTTTCATATTTTTGTCAAGATGTATCCAAGTCGTCTGCTGCAGATTTAACTCTTTCCCACATACAACAAATCTGCAGCAGACGACTTTGAAAACATTGTGACAAAACCAGAAAAATCTGCATAAAAGATAGCTTAATTGTTAAATAAAGTTGAAAACATCGTGGCCAAAGGTGAAATTGCTCATCATGAGCAATTTCACCTTTGGCCACAATGATTTCAAGAGTCATCTCCTATTATTTTTCTTTGAATGTACATTGGTATAGTTCCTAGTTCTCCGTATAGAGCTTCGAGGTTGGTTGATTTTTTAACACATAACATCTTTCTACAAAATTTGGAGTGCATAGTTTCTACATCAGGTGATTTATGCATTCCCCAAATCTAAAGGTATCACCATGCTGGAGAATAGAGCTTGGACAAGTTTATTCTTAAAGTGGGGTCATAGATGAAGACCACAGTGACCTAACATTATTGTGTGACATAATTTATCTACAGAGAAGTCAAGCATGTACATAACCAAATTTAGTTAATATATTTCTTATTCTTTGCGCACATGTAGAAACATTTGGAGGAATATGAAGTAGACGATTTTTGCCATAATGTTACCAACTCTGTTCAATATTAAACTTTAATTTATCAAATAATTTCATATATTTACTGACAGATTTTGTCAGATTTTGATTGAAAACTTAACTTTAATTTATGAAATAATTTCATATATTTACTGACAGATTTTGTCAGATTTTGATTGAAAACTTTGTAGCAAAAGGAGACATTGCTCATAATGAGCCATTTCTACTTTGGCTACAATGCTTTCACCCTTTTCAATTAATTGTTCTTTCATTTAAAGAAAGGTTCCATATTTTGAAAAACATTTTCAAAGTTGACTGCTGCAAACTTTTTGTTTTTGGGTTTAAAGTCCTCTGAATCAGGACAACAGAAAAGAGTAATTTGTAGGAAATTAGCCTGTATGAGGGATATAGTCTTCAACATTTAGCATGTATGAGGGATATAGTCTTCAACATTTAGCCCGTGTGAGAGATTTAGTCTTCAACATTTAGCCCATATGAGAGGTTTAGTCTTCAAGATTTAGCCTGTATGAGAGATTTAGTCTTCAACATGTAGCCTGTATGAGAGGTTTAGTCTTCAACATTTAGCCCATAGAGGTTAAGTCTTCAACATTTAGCCTGTATCAGATTTAGACTTCAACATTTAGCCTGCATGAAGGATATAGTCTTCAACATTAAGCCCGTATGAGAGATTTAGTCTTCAACATTTAGCCTGTATGAGGGATATAGTCTTCAACATTTAGCCTGTATGAGAGATTTAGTCTTCAACATTTAGCATGTATGAGGGATATAGTCTCCAACATTTAGCATGTATGATGGATATAGTCTTAAACATTTAGCATGTATGAGAGATTTATTCTTCAACAGTAAGCATGTATGAGAGATTTAGTCTTCAACATTTAGCATGTATGATGAATGTAGTCTTAAACATTTAGCCTGTATGAGAGATTTAGTCTTCAACATTTAGCATGTATGAGGGATATAGTCTCCAACATTTAGCATGTATGATGGATATAGTCTTAAACATTTAGCATGTATGATGGATATAGTCTTAAACATTTAGCCTGTATGAGAGATTTAGTCTTCAACATTTAGCATGTATGAGAGATTTAGTCTCCAACATTTAGCATGTATGATGGATATAGTCTTCAACATTTAGCCTGTATGAGAGATTTAGTCTTCAACATTTAGCATGTATGAGGGATATAGTCTCCAACATTTAGCATGTATGATGGATATAGTTTTAAACATTTAGCATGTATGAGAGATTTAGTCTTCAACATTTAGCCTGTATGAGGGATATAGTCTTCAACATTTAGCATGTATGATGGATATAGTCTTCAACATTTAGCCTGTATGAGAGATTTAGTCTTCAACATTTAGCATGTATGAGAGATTTAGTCTTCAACATTTAGCAATATGAGAGATTTAGTCTTCAACATTTAGCATGTATGAGAGATTTAGTCTTCAACATTTAGCATGTATGATGAATATAGTCTTAAACATTTAGCCTGTATGAGAGATTTAGTCTTCAACATTAAGCATGTATGAGGGATATAGTCTTAAACATTTAGCATGTATGATGGATATAGTCTTAAACATTTAGCCTGTATGAGAGATTTAGTCTTCAACATTTAGCATGTATGAGAGATTTAGTCTCCAACATTTAGCATGTATGATGGATATAGTCTTCAACATTTAGCCTGTATGAGAGATTTAGTCTTCAACATTTAGCATGTATGAGAGATTTAGTCTTCAACATTTAGCATGTATGATGGATATAGTCTGAAACATTAAGCATGTATGAGAGATTTAGTCTCCAACATTTAGCATGTATGATGGATATAGTCTTCAACATTTAGCCTGTATGAGAGATTTAGTCTCCAACATTTAGCATGTATGATGGATATAGTCTCCAACATTTAGCATGTATGATGGATATATAGTCTTCAACATTTAGCCTGTATGAGAGATTTAGTCTCCAACATTTAACATGTATGAGAGATTTAGTCTCCAACATTTAGCATGTATGATGGATATAGTCTTCAACATTTAGCCTGTATGAGAGATTTAGTCTCCAACATTTAGCCTGTATGAGGGATATAGTCTTCAACATTTAGCCTGTATGAGAGATTTAGTCTTCAACATTTAGCCTGTATGAGGGATTTAGTATTCAACAGTTAGCCTGTATGAGAGATTTAGTCTCCAACATTTAGCCTGTATGAGGGATATAGTCTTCAACATTTAGCCTGTATGAGAGATTTAGTCTTCAACAGTAAGCCTGTATGAGAGGTTTAGCCTTCAACATTTAGCCCGTATGAAAGATTTAGTCTTCAACATTTAGCCTGTATTTAGTCTGTAGGAGGGATATACTCTTTAACATTTAGTCTGTATGAGGGATATAGTTTTAACATTTAGTCTGTATGAGGGATATAGTTTTCAACATTTAGCCTAAATGAGGGATCTATTCTTCAACATTTAGCCAGTATGAGGGATATAGCTTTCATCATTTAGTCTGCATGAGGGATGTAGTCTTCAACATTTAGCCTGTATGAGGGATATAGTGTTCAACATTTAGCCAGAATGAGGGATATAGTTTTAACATTTAGCCTGTATGAGGGATATAGTGTTCAACATTTAGCCTGTATGAGGGATATAGTGTTCAACATGTAGCCTGTATGAGGGATATAGTGTTCAACATTTAGCCAGAATGAGGGATATAGTTTTAACATTTAGCCTGTATGAGGGATATAGTGTTCAACATTTAGCCAGAATGAGGGATATAGTTTTAACATTTAGCCTGAACGAGGGATATAGTGTTTAACATTTAGCCAGAATGAGGGATATAGTTTTAACATTTAGCCTGTATGAGGGATATAGTGTTCAACATTTAGCCTGTATGAGGGATATAGTGTTCAACATGTAGCCTGTATGAGGGATATAGTGTTCAACATTTAGCCAGAATGAGGGATATAGTTTTAACATTTAGCCTGTATGAGGGATATAGTGTTCAACATTTAGCCTGTATGAGGGATAGTGTTCAACATTTAGCCTGTATGAGGGATATAGTGTTCAACATTTAGCCTGTATGAGGGATATAGTGTTCAACATTTAGCCAGAATGAGGGATATAGTTTTAACATTTAGCCTGTATGAGGGATACAGTGTTCAACATTTAGCCTGTATGAGGGATATAGTGTTCAACATTTAGCCTGTATGAGGGATATAGTGTTCAACATTTAGCCTGTATGAGGGATATAGTGTTCAACATTTAGCCTGTATGAGGGATATAGTGTTCAACATTTAGCCAGAATGAGGGATATATTCTTCAACATTAAGCCTGTACGAGGGATATAGTGTTCAACATTTAGCCAGAATGAGGGATATAGTTTTAACATTTAGCCTGTATGAGGGATATAGTGTTCAACATTTAGCCAGAATGAGGGATATAGTCTTCAACATTAAGCCTGTACGAGGGATATAGTGTTCAACATTTAGCCTGAACGAGGGATATAGTGTTTAACATTTAGCCTGTATGAGGGATATAGTTTTAACATTTAGCCTGTATGAGGGATATAGTGTTCAACATTTAGCCTGTATGAGGGATATAGTGTTCAACATTTAGCCTGTATGAGGGATATAGTGTTCAACATTTAGCCTGTATGATGAATATATTCTTCAACATTCAGCCTGTATGATGAATATATTCTTCAACATTTAGCCTGTATGATGAATATATTCTTCAACATTCAGCCGGTATGAGAGATTTAGTTTTAACATTAAGCCTGTATGAGAGATTTAGTTTTAACATTTAGCCTGTATGAGAGATTTAGTTTTAACATTTAGCCTGTATGAGGGATATAGTCTTTAACATTTAGCCTGTATGAGGGATATAGTGTTCACCATTTAGCCTGTATGAGGGATATATTCTTCAACATTAAGCCTGTACGAGGGATATAGATTTCAACATTTAGAGTAACAATAGGATTTTCAATTGAGAGTGATTAAGGGGGGGAAAGTTTGTATAGTGATATTACCTTTTCTTGGAATAGTGACTCTGAGCTGATTGGAGAAGGTCTTTATACTGATCTGATCTGAGGAATCTGGAGTAACTGTCCTTCTTCATTAGTGCATACACATGGTTCATGGCTGGTTGGAATACATACCTGTCAGCAAATATAGGAAGTTCAACATATTAATTGTTATACTTAGCTGTGAAATATGAAGAAATATCACATCATCAGTGAGATAAAATTCTTTATTTAATGTCAAGCGAAGACATTGCAAAATATAAGTCAGAAAAAGAAAGTTATATCTCACTATGCTCTATGCCATTTAAAAGATATTATCATAATTTTAAAAAGTATTTAAATGCAAGCATTTTTTCCCCCCGCATTAACCTTTCCCTCATATAGACGCTTTCTGACGCCTCTGCAGTAGACGACTTTTTGCATAACGCTTTGTTCAACATTACAACAAAAGACAGGTAAAAAAAAAAAAATCGATATCGTTATCGAGCGGCTGCTTGCATAATGCTTTCAATATTACAACAATAGACAGATAAAAAAAAATTGATATCGGGTGTAATAATTGTTTGTGCATTACGCTTATTGTGTTCAGTCACCTTGCAAACTGATACAACTTTAAACGACCGCAGCTGTCATGGTGAGACAAACGAACAAGTTTAATTTCAAACTTCATAATGTTACAAACAACCAATTCTGAAAATTGCGCAAAATTTTGATCGGATGTCATCCATTTCTTCAATCTCCGTAGTGAATACAACTTCGGCAACCCAAAATATACATGTGATATACACGTGACTATTCCAGCCAATTGTATTTGCGATATGTAAATTAAAACTATTTAGCCCAAATGTATGTGCATAAACGTCATCAATATTGGGGCCGTTGAATAGGCATGCGCACAAGACATGTATCGATTGTAAACTTCTGCGAATATTGCAAAACTGAAAGTATACTCCCAGCCACTCGGTAAATCTCGAAAGTTCACTGCAATAACCGCAAATTGTCAAAGAAATAACCCTGTAAAAGATCAACGATTAGAAATGCGTATTATTCAGTCCAAAAATTTCACTCGCAAAAATATGCTGGTGCCTGAAATCTCACCACGCAAATTGAAATTTGCACTTGCAATTCATGAGTATGCAAGCTTAAATTCGAGCCCTGATACATCTATCAAATAAACAGGTAAATATATCTTGCAAGCTTGTTTTAGCCCAAAACACTCTCTCTTTGCAATTGAATTAGTGTATGCATTATATTTTAATGACTCAGCAAATTTTTGGAACAGCGTTATCAATTTAACCCCGTTAATATCGCTGTGCAAGACCATGGCTCCCAAGTACAGCGTTGCAATGAGTCTACAGTGTATATCTATGTCAGTGTCATACATGAATATATGATGTCATTACATATCATCCTAGGAACTGGTATTATCCAATTGGGAATATAAATTTCTTAATGTCGACATACTTCTATAAATCTAAGTAATTTTATAATATCACTCTGAAAACCATTCTAATGCAGTGGGTTTTTTATATGTTTAAAACACATATACTAGAAGCAAGAGGACCATAATGATATCCTATATCACCTGATTTTATATAACTTTAGCCCTTTCCCACTTGTAAACACATTCTGACTCATCTGCAGCAGACGGCTTTTGAAAACATTGTGACTATAGAAGAAATTGCTCAAAACAATTTCACCTTTTGTCACAATGTTTTAAATTTTGTTCAGTAATTACACATTCATTTATAGAGCTTCCATGTTTTTGTATGATTGTTTTCAAATTCATCTGCTGCATATTTGCTGCATGTGGGAAAGGGTTAATACAGTTCAATGTTATACACTTTATACATATAAGGCAACATGACCAGCTTCCAGAGGGGCCATATTTTTTCAAAAGATTAGTACAGTCTTGGTAATTGGTCGCCAAAGGATCATTTGTGTCAAAATATTTTCAAGTCATGCACACACTTTTGTACAAGATGATTTTTTAAGTTTTTACTTTATAAATATAGGATAGGATCGGATAATTTTAAAAAGTTAGAAGAGTGCCACACAAAGAGTTTGTGATAAATGATATTGAAATTGGGCCTAATCTTTTAGATAAGAAAACTTTTTTAAAGCCTTTACTCTATGCGTATAAGGAAAACAAGTCACACTATCTGGTTGATATGTTTTCATAAAAGATGGAAATAATTTCAACAATCTTGGTAGCATAGTCACACAAGAAACATATTAATTTTGTGCAAAATTATTCCCAAATCGGACCAGTACTATTTGACAAGAAGAATTGCCATGTTTAGCAACACATTATTTGAACAAATCTTGGAAGAGGGTATGACAATGAACATAATTTCCATCTTATCTTCAAATCGAGCTGCTGGGTGGTGAGGCATCTCAATTGCTTACCCAGGGAACATTGTGCTCAGGTGAGCTAAAAGTATTTTTGCATGAGATAAAGGTATTAATTGTAACTATTTCAAGAGATAATAAAATATCCATCACACCAACAGAAAACAAGAAGCCTAAGAGGGCCAGTACCGCTCCACTGCCATTAGGCAAAAATTAATGCACCTTATCCATATACAACAAAACACCCTCGCCCCCCGGTAGCCATGTTTTTTGACCAAGGAATATTCACAAGAATATGGCCGCTAACTTTCAGAGTAAAATAGTTTCACTTTAAGCCAAATAAGACAAAACAGCCACCCTGGTGGCCATGTTTTTTTAGTCATCCAAGGAACATTTCTACAAAATAATTTGAAAATCAGTTATAAACTTTGGGAGAAGATTGTTGAAGTATCCATTTTAGCCATGTTAGGCAATCCAGCCCTGGAAGCCATATTTTTAGACCAATCAACATGGCTTGAAGGAATCTGAGAGGAAAGGAACATTTCTACAAATTAATTTGAAAACTGGCCACACAGTTTCTGGAGAAATTTTATTATTTTTCCATATACGGCTAAACAGCCCCACACCCGACGGCTATGTTTTTGACCAATCAACATGGCTAAAGGGTGATAGACGGTCAGTTTATTAATGTTGCCACGGAAACCAGAATTTTGGATGGATCCAAAACAATTGAAGGAATTAAGGAGTTGACATTGGAAGGATGCTACCATGTGAACTTTGATCCCAATTGGCCCAGTGTTTACAGATAAGAAGTACAGGCGAAGGTCAATTCACCGAATGCAACAAACCTGCAGCAGATGACTTAAGCAAAATTATAAACAGTTTTCTGCTATAAGAATGAGTCAGGAGAAAAGCGTTGCATCTTCATAAGTGGGAATATAATATTTAACCCTTTCCCTCATACGACAGTTCTGCAGCAGACGACTTTAAACGTATTTTGTCAAATTATAGAAAATCTCTATAATTGAATGGATAAACTATGACTAAAAGTGGAAAACATTGTGGCAAAAGGAGAAATTGCTCGTTTTGAGCAATTTCTTCTTTTGTCACTATGTTTTCAAAAAGCCATCTGCTGCAGAGGCGTCAGAAAGCGTCTATAAGAGGGAAAGGGTTAAACAAATTTAAAATCATTTTGGGACAAAGGGAAATTCGGTCCTCATATAGTCTTTATTTTTTTTACCCTGTTCTATAATACAAATACTTTTAAATGACTTTGTGGCAAAAGACTTTTGAACAAAAATGGGCAAAGGTGTTAATTCTATGCAATTTCTCCTTTTCATACAATGTTTTCTATTCTGCATGAATACTGTTCTGTCAAAAACTATATACACATATTAGATACTACCACTCTGATTACTCAA
Organism: Serripes groenlandicus; assembly: GCA_031761405.1. Lineage (NCBI taxonomy): Eukaryota > Metazoa > Mollusca > Bivalvia > Cardiida > Cardiidae > Serripes > Serripes groenlandicus. The sequence goes on from JASEVX010000004.1 coordinate 42,356,431, forward strand.
TACAAATAAATAGAGAATATTATAAGTGTATGTATACATTTGTACATCTAGTGAAAATGGGGTCACTCTATTACTTGCCTTAGATCTGACAATGTGTCATTCCTATAAAAGCAACATAAAAATAACTTAATTCACATTAGTTTAAAAACTGTTGTTTTGTCACATTGTTTCCTCAAGCCTTTCGCTGACATTGATGACTTGATCATTTTAAAATATTGTGGAATAAAAAAAGAAAAGTGCTAATAATGATTGATTGATTGGGGTTTAATGCCTTTTTTAACAATTTCTCAGTTATATCACGGCAGCCAGTTCACCTACTCATGCATTTCCTGCTTTTCCACACAGATTTAGCCAATTGGTGGAAGAATATGACGCATGTCGCATTGACTTTTGTCAATCCTCGGAAAGAAAGTTGGCCGAGCCGGGATTCAAACTCACAATCCCTGGATTGAAAGCCTGCGTCGCTACCGGGGCTCGGCGTGCTAATAATGAGTAACTTCTATTAAAAACATTTTCCAGTCCTCTTTTTTCTTTTGTTTTCTCTTAAACCAAGATGTTTTCAATTTGAAAATAGAAAATGGAATATACAAGAGGGCCATGATGGCCCAGGATTGGTCACCTGAATTATGCAATGTGACTAGTCATGCCAACCACAAATAAAAAACATTTTTTACACACCAAATTGCATTGAAATAATCTCGTAGAACGTTTCTACAAAATTATTTGGAAATTAGCCAGATATTTTCAGAGAAAAAGGTTTTTAAAGTTTTCAATATAACCATATAATGCAAAACAGCCCTGCCGCTAGGGACAACTTTTTCCAACCCATCAACATGGCTTGAAGGAATTGGAATTGGCAGTCGGCCACATACTTTTGGAGAAGAATCTTTTTAAAGATTTCACTCTAGCCATATAAGGCATATACGGCAAAACAGCCCCAACCCCTGGCGGCCATGTTTTTCGGACGATGAACATGGCTAGAACTTTTCTACAGAATTATTTGGAAATTGGCCATACTTTTGAAGAAAAGATTTTTAAAGTTTTCACTATAGCCATATAATGCAAAATAGCCCTGCCCTCTGGCGGCCATGTTTTTTTATTAATCAACATGACTTGCAGGAATCTAATGGAACATCACCCAAGGAACATTTGGGAGGAGAAAGGTTTTTTTCTTTTGGTTGCCATGGAAACTAGCATTCTGAATGGATAAATAACAATAGGGCCATGAGGCTCACCTGAGAAAGGGCTGATTAAGACCTAACTCTTTCAGCGCCAATGGCAATATCATCAAGACAAATATTCTGACGAAGTTTCAACATGCTCAAGCCAAAAATGTGGCTTCCAGATTGTTAACAAAATTGTTCTTCAATTTGGCCTAGTCACCTAATTTTTTTGACTGGACATGACCTGTTTTCAAACTTGGCCTAGACATCATTAAGACAATCTTTCTGACAAAGTTTGAACATGCTCAAGCCAAAAATGTGGCTTCCAGACTGTTAACCCGATTTTCCTTAAATTTGGCCTTGTGAGCTAGTTTTTTGACCGGACATGACCTGTATTCGAACTTGGACTAGATATCATCAAGACAAACTTTCTGACAAAAGTTTGAACATGCTCAAGTTAACAAGAGGGCCAAGATGGCCCTCAATCGATCACCTGAATGAAAGTAAATTAGAAGCAAATATTTAACTGCAAATATCTGTGAAAATTTGATCAGGAGTTCAAATGAAACTGCAAGGAGTGGACACTCAGTTAAAGAAATAGTTTATCAGTAATAGCCATTTGTATCTTGAAATCTAACAAGAACTTTAATAAGAATGGAATTATAAAGTTTTGTCATTTTGCACCTTTCCGCTTTGCTGCCCTGTTTGTTTGGGTGGGGCAAACTTTGAACCAAGGGGCATAATTTGAACAATATTGGCAGCAAATATTTAAGCTGCCTTTCCGTTTCAAATAAGAAGATTTTTTAAGTTTTTCCCTATATATCTCTTTTTCAAACAGGTGACCCCTAGGGGGGCATAATTTGAACATTCTTGGTAGAGGAACACTAGACAATTGAGGCAAAAAAGAGAAAATTGCTTGTTTTGAGCAATTTCTTCTTTTGTCACGATGTTTTTCAAAAAGCTGTCTGCTGCAGAGGCATCAGAAAGCGTCTATATGAGGGAAAGGGTTAAATCAAAGTTTTATTTCCAATTTTCATGATTTTTTTAAAAAAAATCCCTCGAATGTATCCAGGACAGAAGATTCTTTAAATGAGCCATCTGGTAAATGTTTAATGTACGTACCTGTTGTTTTGTGAACTACCCGACTTCAAATTGGTCATCACAGTTTCTAATGTTTTACAGTCAACGTTAACTTCCGCCTGTGCCCCAGCTGTGAGGTATTCCCTGAAATTCAAAAACCAATTAACCCTGTTCCACATGCAGACATATTTTGACATATCTGCAGCAGAAAACTTTCGTACACATTGTGCCAAAATGGTAAGTGGCTCATAAAAACGAATTTCTTCTTTTGCCAAAATATTTTGAACTCTATTCAATAATAAAACAAGGCAAGACAGACAATACTAATCCTCTAGCATTGTTGTTTTGTACAGATGTATTATATCTTTAAATCTGTCTACAAATGAAAGTGCTAGAGTGATGACGTCATTTCGAACAGACATATTATATTCACTGTGACCTTGACCTTTGACCTATGTCGGTGAAATGTGAACTGGTACAAGAGATGATGCGAGAATATAAGTTAAGTTCCATATCAATCAGATAAGAAATGAAGTAGCTAGAGCGATGACATAGTTGGTACACATATATATGTTAGGTCAGATCCCTATATCACCTCAACAACCTCAGCCTTAACCCTTTCCCTCATATAGACGCTTTCTGCAGCAGACAGCTTTTTGGAAACATAGTAACAGAAGAAGAAATTGCACAAAACGTGCAATTTCTCTTTTTGTCACAATGTTTTCCACATTTAGTCATAGGTTATCCATTCGATTATAAAGATTTTCCATTTTTTGGCAAAACATCTTCAAAGTCGACTGCTGCAGAATTGTCGTATGAGGGAAAGGGTTAAGGAATCATATGTGCAATGTTTTCAAAGTAATCTGCTACAGATTTGGTGTATATTGAAAAGGGTTTATGCCTCTTTCCATCTAAGAAATTATTTCTTTTGGCTTTTCATTTTTGAAACATAAAAACAGTATAAAAACAATTAAATTGCCATAAAACTACCAAAGGTAAAAAACAGATACCAAAGGATCTTAACCCTTTCCAACATACAACAATTGCATTGCTGCCACATCCCTAACACATGCAAAATGCTTCAAATTTGCATAAACTTGACTTAATTTTTTTCAATTGTATTACTTCTCTTAATCTCTAGGGTACATCTTCAACTGTTAGAATCAGTAAGTGTTCACAGAAGTTAACCCTTAACCCTGCAGCAGACAGCTTTTTGAAAACATAGTGACAAAAGAAGAAATAGCACAAAACGTGCAATTTCTCCTTTTGCCACAATGTTTTCCACTTTTTGTCATAGGTTATCCATTCAATTATAGAGATTTTCTATTTTTTGACAAAATATGTTCAAAGTCGTCTGCTGCAGAATTGTCGTATGGGGGAAAGGGTTAAAGAACATTTAAAAATATTCCATTAATGTCAGTCAGGTTACTTGTCAACGCAAAGGTTTGCAACTCAATCGATTGTTCATAAACTGTCAGTATATATTGTGTCCTTGGTCACAATACACTGTATGTTAAATATTATGACACTATTTATATGATCAATTACAACACTCTGAGAATGCTTTCAACTGACAGTTATCTTCATCTTTAACCCTTTCCCACATACAACATTTCTGCAGCAGACGACTTTGAACATATTTTGTCAATAAATAGAAAATCTCTGTAATTAAATGGATAACCTATGACAAAAAGTGGAAAACATTGTGTCAAAAGGAGAAATTGCTCGTTTTGAGCAATTTCTTCTTTTGTCACTATGTTTTCAAAAAGCCGTCTGCTGCAGAGGCGTCAGAAAGCGTCTATATGAGGGAAAGGGTTAATGTACGGTACATGCATATAAGGCTATTTGAGTAACAAACTAAACAGTTTGTTGCAGAAACAGAAATAATACATTTTGGGGTTCTGTAGAGATGTGAATTTCCAGTGGGAATGATTATAATTCTCCTAACAAGGATGTCACACTAACCTTGCAATCTTCTCTTTCCATCTAATAACATCTGTTACAGGACAACAAATTAACTTTTTGCATGCTTGATAGAACAAAATATTCTCTTGGCTGTATTCCTTCTTTAGAAACATTTCAAATTCTGACCATCCTCTACAATCTCGTAAAAGGTCTTCAAAACTCAGACCCCATTTCTTCACACGCATGATTGTTGGTACCTCAATGCTGAAAGTAGAAAATAACCCTTTCCCACATACAACAAATATGCAACAGACATCTAAGCAAAAATATGTGAACTCTCAATAAATAAATGGTGAATAATTTTAAACAAGAGGACCATGATAACCCTGGATCCCTCCCTACAGTTATGCTATGTGATTTGACATGTAACCACATAGACACAATAACTCATTTTGTGGTCAGCTAAGCTATTACTACTGTCCACAATTTTATTTTAAGTTTAGGCTTGGAACCTGGGTTTTGACCCTGTATGACCAAAATTTGAACTCGGCCTAGATATCATCAAGACAAATCTTCTGAGAAGTTTCAACATGCTTAGGTAAACAAGAATAACGTGTAATTATATTTCTTGCCGTTCCCAGCTTTGACTATCAATACAAGAAATTAGAAAGCAAAAACATTAAATGCATATTTTTTTCATTTATTATATTATGATTATTATTATTATTATATTTCTTTGTGCAAAATTTAAAATCTTTGTAACAGAAAATGAAGAAGACATGTCCAATTCTCAAAATCTACTAAAAACCATCAAAATTCATGTTTTTAACCCCAAAAATAAGATAACACTCAGCATTTTCAGCTATCAATACTCTATATATATATGGAAAACAAGCAACCCCACTGGTGGCCATGTTTTTCAAGGGATCAGAATAAATTAAACAAGGAACATTTTTGCCAAATTATTTTCATCAGATCGGAATAATTTCAACAATCTTGGTAGAGGATCACCCAAATTGGGCCAGTACTTTTGGACAGAAGATTTTTAAAGTTTTTACAATAAACAACCCCAGCCTCTGGCTACCATGTTTTCTAACGGATCAAATTAATTTTAACAACTTTGGAAGAAGGTCACCCAAGGAACATTTGTGCCGAGTTATGGACAAGAATATTTTTAAAGATTTTACAATGCACATATAATGAAAACACGCTCCGCCCCCTGGGGGGCAATGTTTTTAAATGGATCGGAATTATTTGAACAATCTTGGTAGAGGGTCCCCCAAGGAACATTTGAGCCAAATTATCTTCAAATTGGGCCTGTACTTTTGGACAAGAAGATTTTTAAAGATTTTACAATGCACATATAAGGAAAACAAGCTCCGCCCCACTGGCGGCCGCGGCTATGTTTTTCAACAATTGAAATAATTTGAACAATCTTGGTAGAGGGTCGGTCCCCCAAGGAATATTTGTGCAAAATAACATTCAAATCGGACCAGTACTTTTGGGCAAGAATATTTTTAAAGTTTTGGCAATTTTCCCCTTTTCTGATGCCGCAACAACCAAAGTTCTATATGGAATTAAATTCTTTTACCAACTCTTAAAGAGGATTACCTAAGGAACATTCCTGTGAACTTATCTTGAAATCCGTCCATTTGTTTAGTAGGAGAAGTCATTTGTAGGAAATTGTTAAAGACGATAGACGACGACGACGGACTGTGAGTGATCACAAAAGCTCACCTTGCACTTCGTGTTAAGGTGAGCTAATAAAGCAAATCAGCCCCATCCCCTGGTGGCCATGTTTTTTTAATCAATCAATATGGCTTGAAAGAATCTGATAGAGGATCACCAAAGGAACATGTCTACACAATTATTTCGAAATCAGCCAACAGGTTTGGGAGGAGAAATTTGTTTAATTGTTTTTTTCTTCAGTTGCCATGGTAACCATAATACTGCATGGCTTGTAGGAATCTGATAGAGGGTCACTCACGAACATTCATACAAAATTATTTGGAAATTGGCCAGATACTTTCGTAGGAGAAGATTTTTAAAGTTTTCACTATAGCTATATAGGGCAAAATAGTCCTGCCCTCCAGCAACCATGTTTTTCGACAAATCATGATGGCTTGAAGGAACCTGATTGAGGGTCACTCAAGGAACATTTCTATAAAATTATTTGGAAATTGGCCAGATACTTTAGGAGAAGAAGATTTTAAAATTTTCACTAAGGCCAAATAAATTGAAAACAGCCCGGCCCCTGGTGGCAATGTTTTTCAACCAATCAATATGGCTTAAAGGAATCTGATAGAGGCTCACCCAAGGAATATTTCTTTTTCTTTCGGTTACCTTGGAAACCAGAATTCTACATGGATAAGAACAAATTAAAGGAAATCTGGTGAGTACATTGAGAGGATAGTTTCTGCGAAATTCCATCTCAATTAGCCCACCGGTTACAGATGAGAAGATGTTGACGCAGAGACGCACTGGCGCATGCACACATGCACGACGGACAATTTGCCATGACATAAGCTTGACTGAGTTTCACAGCTAGTGGAGCTAAAAATGAAAATGTTACCATGTACCATGTTTACATATTGTTCTCAGTCTTCATTCAGGTAAAGTTGAAAATGGAAAGGGAAAGACATTTTGAGTATTTTCTCATTGTTGCCTATAGAGTGTTTACAAGGCAATTGTTGACGACGCACAACAGACAAAATATGGATGACGGACACAAGGTTATCGCAATAGCTTAACTTGAACACTTTGTGCTCAGGTGACCTAACAATGCATACAGGAAGCATTAACGTGTATCCATTGGGGAAAGGGTTATTGGATTTTATCGTTCCACTTTGCAGAAGCTAAGGGGCAAAGGGTTAATAGAATGCTTGTGTACGAGAATATCAACGGTTATTATACATACTCATTCCTGTTTATGTCCCATACAGTTTCATCCTCGGAAATCCATGGGTTGTTTATGGCACTGGTGTTGTCTAGTAGGGGATCAAACTCTAAATATTGCTCAATCCGCTGGAGAAATCTGTCCAAAAGCAACAAAATAAATCGGGGAAACAGTTTACTTTTGGGACTATTTTAACTGTTTACTCAATAGGGAACATATTGTTCCATCATTTGAGAAAACAGAACTCTGAAAAAATAACAAGAGCTGACTATCAGACAGTGTGCTAGACTTTTTTAGTGCTTGTCAATAAAACACATTTTTGGCAGTAAAAGTCAAAACAAAAATCTCTTTAATTGTCAGTGTAAACGAGGGTCATAAGCAGCAAGATATTAAGTCAAGAGTTATCTTACTGAATTGTTTGATACCCCTCCTGAACACTACAGCAAGGTTTGAAATGGTTGAGTCAAAAAGTGAGCTGGTACAAATATTAAACAAAGATTCCAAGTCGATAAAGTACCTTAATTTAACCCTTTCCCTCATATAGATGCTTTCTGATGCCTCTGCAGCAGACAGCTTTTTGAAAACATACGTGCAGACAGACCGGCCAAAAACTAGATGCCCACCGAATCGGTGATTTCGGGGGCATAAAAAGGGCCATAATTCTTACAAAAACCTTGACAGAGTTATGTACTCTTGTCTGTTGATGGAGTTAATGATGGTGAATAAGTGTTGTAAGTTTCAAAGCAATATCTGTAATGGTTTTGACAAACAAGAGGGCCATGATGGCCCTGGAATCGCTCACCTGATTTTTTTTTTCACTTTAGCTATATAAGCCCCGCCATCTGGCGGGCATAGTTTCCAACCAATCAACTTGGCTTTAAGGAATCTGATAGAGGGTCACCCTAGGAACATTTCTACAAAATTATTTGAAAATCGGCCTGACACTTTTGAAGGAGAAGATTTTTTAAGTTTTCACTATAGCAATAAAAGGCAAAATAGCCCCGCCCCCTGGCGGCCATGTTTTTTGACCAATCAACATGGCTTGAAGGAATCTGATAGAGGGTCATCCAAGGAACATTTCTACAAAATTATTTGAAAATCAGCCCGACACTTTTGGAGGAGAAGATTTTTTAAGTTTTCACTATAGCTATATAAGGCAAAAAAAAACCGCCCCCCCCCTGGCGGCCATGATTTTCGACCAATCAACATGGCTTGAAGGAATCTGATAGAGGGTCACCCAAGGAACATTTCTACAAATTTATTTGAAAATCGGCCTGACACTTTTGGAGAAGAAGATTTTTTAAGTTTGCACTATAGCCATATAAGGAAAAATAGCTCCGCCCCCCCTGGCGGCCATGTTTTTCGACCAATCAACATGGCTTGAAGGAATCTGATAGAGGGTCACCAGAGGAACATTTCTACAAAATTATTTGAAAATCGGCCTGACACTTTCGGAGGAGAAGATTTTTTAAGTTTGCGCTATAGCCATATAAGGAAAAATAGCCCCGCCCCCCCTGGCGGCCATGTTTTTCGACCAATCAACATGGCTTGAAGGAATCTGATAGAGGGTCACCCGAGGAACATTTCTACAAAATTATTTGAAAATCTGCCAACCAGTTTGGGAGAAGAAGAATTTTGAAGTTTTTTTCATTTCGTTGCCATGGAAACCAGAATTCTGCATGGATCCCAAAAATTTGAAGGAAATCTGGTGAGGTCATTGAGAGGATGCTTTCTGTGAAGTTTCATCCCAATTGACCCGCTGGTTACTGAGGAGAAGAAGTTGACGCACGACGGACGACGCACGACGGACGCCGGACAAAAGGCGATCACAATAACTCACCTTGAGCAAAGCTCAGGTGAGCTAAAAAGGGGATTGGTACAAAAACCTTAACCAAGGTGTGACGCCGACGCCGGGGCGAGTAGTATAGCTAAACTTTTCTTCGAAAATTCGAGCTAAAAAAGTGGGTGGAACGAAAATTCCAAGTCATAAAAGAGCCTTAATTTTTAAAAAGTCCTTGACAGAGTTACTTCTCTTGTCTACAGATGGCGGGTGATGATGTATTCCAAATTTTACAGCATTATCCTAAAGGGTTAAGTCAACAATTGGATTTGACCCAGATTCAATGTATTTTCTGCGTTACATAACTCTTGTCTGTTGATGGAGGTTATGATGGTAAATAAGTATCATAAGTGTATAAGCTATATCTCTAAAGGTTTTGAAAAAAGTGGGGTGTTACAAAAATACTTAAATAAAATTCTAAGTCCAAAAAACTTAACCACAGTGTGACGCCAATACCAATGCAAAGGCATGTAGGACATTTTCTTTGAAATGTCGAGCTAAAAATGTAACATGTAGAAAACAAGAAGAAGATGATAGTTAAAAACATTGTGAGAAAAGCGAAAATTAATAATATGAGCATTTTTTCCATCTTTAACAATGATTCCTGTAGCTTTCTTAAGCAGGTGTCAAAAGCTGTATTTATAGCTGGTTAGGGTTTGAATCTCTGTTTTTTTCAAAATGGTAATAACATTCATACACAAATAACATTTTATTTTTCAGGCGGAGAGGAAAGCATTCTAAGAAAAGGAAAACTAGCATATGATAAACAATTCCTCCTTTCTGAGAATACAAAAGTTGTCCCTGAGCAAACCATCAAAATGTGTGGCCAATGTGACAGATCTTATTAACCCTTTCCCTCATATAGACGCTTTCTGACACCTCTGCAGCAGACGGCTTTTTGAAAACATAGTGACAAAAGAAGAAATTACACAAAACGTGCAATTTCTCCTTTCGCCACAATGTTTTCCACTTTTTGTCATAGGTTATCCATTCAATTATAGAGATTTTCTATTTTTTGACAAAATACGTCTGCTGCAGAATTGTTGTATGAGGGAAAGGGTTAAATATGAACTTTCCAACACACAGATTTCTGGCTCAGGTGATCTAATTGTTTTCCCATTCTCCTCATCACAAAGTATAAGTGTCCCATCTTTGAAGTGAATCTGTAAACTAAAACAAAGTTATGACTAATGAATGCAAAGTGTGACAGACACACACATGATGCAGAAGTGGTCCATAAGTGTCTCTCTGCTTTACAGACAGGCGGCACAATTATCAACAAGAGTGCCAGTGCCGCCACAAAATATAAAGATCAAGATTGATCCTTTTAATTATTGCTTTTAACATGTATCACAAGACTACCATTGGAATCTCTATCAAAATGGCCGAACCGAAAAATGGTAATTTCATGAAAAAAAAATCACAAAACTACCATTATGGTAAAACAATCATTTAATGGAAAAGAAACAGCAAACAAAGTATTGGATTGGATTGTTGGAGCTTAATGTCCCATTCAACAAATTATTTCAGTCAAGAAGAAAATAGGATACATATAAACAGAGATAGAACCCTATAGAGGCTTCCGATATGAAAGTAGGTCAAATGGCAGTGTCGATATGTATCCTTTTTTTCCTTCTGGGCATAACTCTTGCAAAAATCACTCTACCGGATAATCCCTGCTTTATGCACTTCTACCTGTTTGGAAACTTGAGTTGCGTTCTCAAGTGAATATGCTATAGAGACCAAGTTTCGAAAGGCATAACTATAACTATTCGGTCAGAAACATAGGAAGAGTTGCGTTCACAAGGCTGCAATATCAATCAGCTACAGAGACTAAGTTATAAGGGACATTAATCTTGCAAAAATCAATGAACCGGAAAATCGCCGCTTCATGCACATCTACCCATTATAGTCATGACATTGACCAAGTTTTGAAAAGATTCGGTCAGAAACATAGGAGGAGTTGCGTTCACAAGGCTGCAATATCAATCAGCTACAGAGACTAAGTTACAAGGGACATAAATCTTGCAAATATCAATGAACCGGAAAATCGACGCTTCATGCACATCTACCCATTATAGTCATGACATTGACCAAGTTTTGAAAAGATTCGGTCAGAAACATAGGAGGAGTTGCGTTCACAAGGCTGCAATATCAATCAGCTACAGAGACTAAGTTACAAGGGACATAAATCTTGCAAATATCAATGAACCGGAAAATCACTGCTTCATGCACATCTACACATTATGGTTATGACATTGACCAAGTTTTGAAAAGATACGGTCAGAAACGTAGGAGAAGTTGCGTTCACAAGATATGGACGTACGGACGTACAGACGGACAAGATGACGCCAATATACCACCGCCTCCGGCGGCGTATAAAAAAACAATTAAGCATTGTTATTTAAAACATGAAAGTTGCAATACTTACATTTTGAATGACTCGGAAAATTTCATTCTGGGTCTTGTCAATGCCCTTCTGAAATACTCAACCTGCAACAAACAAACTCATTGAATTGATAACACCAATGGGCTGTAGCTACTCTGAAGAAATGTTCATTGAAATATTAATCAAATCCCTCTTACATGCCTTACAATATAACTTTTGTAAATATAAAATGGCAAATTTAGCCACTGTTTTGAATTATGTATTACATTATTCTTCAAATTCATCAAGATTGTACATTTTTATTCAACTTTTTGAAGGAAACACCTCTAAATAGATCACATCCAGTAACATGAAAGATCTAAGAGAGTTAGAACTACACTGTCACCTCTGTCATTAGAAAACTTGTTAGAATGACAGTTCAATATTTTCCCTATTTTCACAAAAAGCAAGTGAGCTAATAAAGACAACAAGAGGGCCATGATGGCCCTGGAATCGATCACCTGAAGTTATAACTATATGCATATAATGAAAAACAGTCAAGCCCCGTGGTGACCATGTTTTGACCAATCAACATGGCTTGAAGGAATCTGATAGAGGATCAGCCAAGGTACATTTCTGCAAAAATGATTTGAAAACGGCCAGACACTTTCGGAGGAGAAGAATTTAAAAGTTGTTTTCGTTTCGTTGGCATGGAAACCAAAATTCTGCATGGATCCCAAATATTGGAAGGAATTCTGGTGAGGTCATTGAGAGGATGCTTTCTATGAAGTTTCATCCCAAATGACCGACTGGTTACTGAAGAGAAGATGTTGACGCACGACGTGCACCGCACGCCGGACAAAAGGCGATCACAATAACTCACCTTGAACACTTTGTGCTCAGGTGAGCTAATAAAGAATAAAGAAATGTTATCTTTAGTGTTAGAGTGGAAAACATTTTAGGAAAAGTATAAAATGCTCATTACAAGCAATTTCTCCATTTTGTCTGCATCCAGATGCAACAAATAAGTCTTAGCAGGTGAAAGTTTAAACCTCCCTGGATCAGCTGTATTGCTTTGCCTGCAGCAGATGTTGCTCAGTTCACAACTTCCAGAATGGAGTTTAATTAATTACAGGCTTACCTCTTTCATCTTTAAATCTCTGTTTTTCTTTTTCCTGGCCAGCATCTGGTTAGGCTGAAAGCACCGGCTTGGTCCTTCTTCCACATGACGAATATGGTTTGGCTGTAAATTATATGTAAACTAGAAGATCACAACTGATTTAACAGAATTTAAATAGTTTTTCAATGTGCGTATAAGGAAATCAATCCCTGCACCCTGGTGGCCATGTTTATCAATGGATCAGAATAATTTGATCAATATTAGTAGAGGGTCACCAAAGGAACATTTGAGTTAACTTATTTTTAAATTGGACAACCTCTTTTGGACAAGAAGATAAATTAAGATAAGACTATGTATTCCTCTCCCAAATGCAAAAACTAATATGCAAAATATATATAGGTCACCGAGATATATTTGTGTATAGAGTACTTTCGAAAAACGACGATTTAGTCAACTGTAGTCAAATTTTCGAGCATTTTATTGGAAGTCTAAATAATAACAAATTGGCTTGTATGCATACTTTCAAGTCTTTGCTGGAGCTAACTCCTGCTCAATTTGGTGCTCTATGTATGTGCAGCTGGAAAGGCATCAATAATTGTACAGAATACTATATAAATATAAATTTATGAGGCCAAAAAGTCAGACTGGAAACCATTTTTGGGGCGCCTTTTGAAGCAATTGTTTCCACTTTTAGGGTAATAAACAAAATTTGACCATTTCTAATTCAAACTAAATGAATTATAAACATTTCTCCATATCTTACTGTGGTAAAAAGAGCCAAAAAAGGATAGGTTTCCATGGGTTTAAAAAAAATATATGCGTTATTGTACAACCCTACCCCCATTATTCATAAATCGGCATTTTCGGCAAAATATAGTGCATTCATACACAATCAATACATAACATTATATCATTGTAGGTAAACTCCCATTCAAATATACAGGTACACTAGATATGTACTTTGGAACAATATACAGAAATGTATATGTGAAAGACTAACAAATAATTAAAACTTGCATAAGTATTGACACGTTAGATAACATATCGATTTGGCATCTGATGATCCCATTTCTTCTCCCTGGCTTTTATGAAGCTACCATGCCATTTGGATGGCATTTTCGCAAACAGTTCTTACGCATTTTTACTTTGATGCTTGATATAAAAACAAAACAATTATACCATGCGTTAAACCGGAAATGAAGGGGAAGTAACTGTGACTGACTCGGGGAACAACTCTGATAAGTCAAAGTTACGCAGCTGTGATGCGCAGTGGCAAATCCCGCATATGCCTTTAATAACATTTGAAAACAGTTGTGGCAAAAAGAGCTTTCTCTCAAAACAGAATTGTTCCATTTCCCTTTAACTTTGTATGTTAATTTTACTGGTTACCATAGATCATATCTTTCCAATCAAGGTTTTTAAGATAAACACTCAAAAGATGATCTTTAGAAACAATCATGCTTCTTTCCTTTTGCCACTAATGTAGATAAGAGGGGTAAGAAACTCGCCCGCCTTGTACACTTGTTATTTGATTGAAACATCATGTAGAGAAGGTCAATCTCCAAAGGTGTACATTTTGTAGCAAATCAAACTTTGAAGTCATATCTGGCAATTCCTTTTATTTTAGTTTTATTTATTTCAATCATGGCATATAAGATGCATATGATAAATCAGCTTGTAACAACACAAATCACATAACATATTCTGAAAGCTTAGTTCTTTCAATCGATATTGCAGACAAAATAGAAAACCTATATTTTTTATGTAATTTGAATTATGCTTTGGTTGTTTTTTGAATTATAACAACTTTTTTAGGAGTTAATAGAATGATATTGATAAAAGGATAATAAAGTATCAAGAAGTATGATTATCGTATTTTCACTATAATTGAATGGATAACCTATGAATAAAAGTGGAAAACATTGTGGCAAAAGGAGAAATTGCTTGTTTTGAGCAATTTCTTCTTTTATCACTGTTTCATAAAGCCGTCTGCTGCAGAGGCGTCAGAAAGCATCTATATGAGGGAAAGGGTTAATCCCTTCCTCCCTAGTATTCGGACAAGAATATTTTGGCACTTGTACCTCTTTCTGGTGTCGCAGCAAGCAAAGTTCTACATAGAATTAAATTATTTGAACAACTTTGACCACCAAGGAAAATTCCTGTGAAATTATTTTGAAATTGGTCCATTGGTTTAGGAGGAGAAGTTGTTTGTAGGAAAATGTGAACGGACAGAATGCCACCAGACGGCGAGTTATCACAGAATACTATCAGGTATACAGTTGAGATGAGTCAGACATACTTTATTATCTTCATGGCCTTTCTTAGTATATTTCTGGGTAGTTAACCTGCGTAATTTCTGGGAATCAAATCCTTTTGACTCAAACAGTGAATCAACATCCACACTTTTAGGTCGATCTTTGACTGGGGTAGTACACTGGTTAGTGCTATGTAGGCTCCTTGGGTGTCTGGTTTTTCTAAGTCCAGGGCTATAGCTTAGTGGCCTTGATCTCAACACTGGCTGTTTGCTTTCCCAGGCATCCAAACTTTTTGGTCGTCTTATGACCATGTAGCCACTAGGGTTGAATGGGGCAATTAAAGGAGGGGGATGCAACTTTCCTGAGATGGTCATATTGTCCGATTCTTCAACAATACTCGGTAAAGATTTATTAGAGCTTTCGTTCTTCCGTACAGATGTTAAAGGTTCATCATTTGTACCTTTTACATCCACAGTTGGAGAATTACAATTTTCATATGACAATTGTTCAGGAGACTCTTTAATTTCATATCTCTGTTCTTGAGAGCTATCTACTGTACCTCCTGGGTGGATGCTATTTTCATCTAGTTTGACGGATTCATTTGGATCTGCCTGGTCAACTGTGATCTGTTTATTTTTACTCTCACCACAATAGACTTGTAGACTCTGTCTGTGCCATGGTTTATCTTCACTGGTGTAATCCGACTTGGATTCTTGTGTACCAGGAACCAACGAGGAGTCCTCCCCAGGTTTTCCTGTTACACATCCACACATCTCTCCTCTACACTCGGCTTATAAGATCATATTCATGGTTTGTAAGTACTACCTCCTGAATCACCACTGTATGCATCAAGTGTTATATTCTTTACACATAATTCCACATGTTAACGTTTTATACAAGATACCAATTTATCATCATTTAAATGAATTAGGGATAACTAAAATCTTCACTATAAATTATAACAACAATTAACATGAAATGACACAGAGAGTATGAACAGGAAGAGAACTCTGTTAAGAGGAAGTGATCCCCTTGAACCAATTCAAATCCCTTCTCCCTGCAGATTAAAACTATTTCATAAATGGAAGTCAATGCACATATCATATTCTATTGATACAACTTCGGTCAAACTTACTTGAAATAATGAGTAATTTCTACTTTTGCCACAATATCTTCAGCTCTATTCAATAATAACACTTTCATTTTGGAGACTTTCCACATGTTTGCCTGGATGTTTTAACCCTTTCCCTCATAAGACAATTTTGCAGCAGACGACTTTAAACGTATTTTGTCAAAACATAGAAAATCTCCATAATTGAATGGATAACCTATGACAAAAAGTGGAAAACATTGTGGCAAAAGGTGAAATTGCACGTTTTGTGCAATTACTTCTTTTGTCACTATGTTTTCAAAAAGCCGTCTGCTGCAGAGGCGTCAGAAAGCGTCTATATGAGGGAAAGGGTTAAGTCCTCTGCTTCAGAATTGTTGTATGTGGGAAACGGTTTACCTATTTCCTGATGTAAGCAAATTTGTTAACTCTAGAACAATTAAAGGGAAATTATTTAGAAAGAGTAGAAAGCATTGTGGAAAAGGTATAAATTTCTCAATGCCAGAAATGTATCCATTTCATTTCCTTAAAAACATTGCTAGAGACTTGATTGACATTTTAGTTTACACTTTTCACAACTTATAAAATGTTCTTGTATCTAGCCAAATGCAACGTTTCCACCTATCATTATTTTTCAATGTATGTTGGCTCCTAGCTACTATCAACAAGAGCACAGTATGTGGATGCCATCGCTCATCTGATTTATGAACATTCAAAAGGACCATTATTCAAGTATAATACATGGTAGGGTTATCCCCCTTTCAGTTTACAGTCACCATATAATGTTGAATGAGTTTTTAAAGTTGCACAGTCATAGCTTGTATTGTCTAGGAAAAAAGTGGACATTCATAAAGACTTTTCATCAAAATTCTAAGGCGACATAAGGTCATTATTCCGGTAATATACATACCCAAGTTATGATCCTGGCAGTATACCGTCACCTTATGATGTAGAATAAATATATTTAGAACTAGAAATATCCCTGAAGATGATAAATACCCCCAAAACAGCACCTTCATTTAAAATATGGCTTCCGACCGAACAACAAAAGGGCCATAACTCTGTAAAAAACATGCAATTGTAAGACCTTTATGATATGCACATCTTCTTGGTATGGAAGCTTCATGTAAAATTTTATTGAATTCCACCCAGTGGCTTGTAAGAAATAGGCCGGACAAAATATGGCTTCCGACCGACGAACAACTTAATAAGTAAAAGGGTCATAACTCCTCTTGGTATAGAAGGTTCATGTAAAATGTTATTGAATTGCACCCAGTGGTTTGTAAGAAATAGGCTGGACAAAATATGACCAACAACTTAATGAGTAAAAGGGCCATAACTCTGTAAAATAACATGCAATTGTAAAACCTTTAGGGTATGCACATCTCCTCTTGGTATAGAATGTTTATGTAAAATGTTGTTGAATTGCACCCAGTTGTTTGTAAGAACTAGGCCGGACTAAATATGGCTTCCGACCGACCGACAAACTGCTCGATACAGTGACTCCCATATGGCTTCTGACTGACAATAACTTAATTTAATAAGTAAAAGGGCCATAACTCCTCTTGGTATAGAAGGTTCATGTAACATTTTATTGAATTGCACCCAGTGGTTTGTAAGAAATAGGCCAGACAAAATATGACCAACAACTTAATAAGTAAAAGGGCCATAACTCTGTAAAATAACATGCAATTGTAAGACCTTTAGGGTATGCACATCTCCTCTTGGTATAGAAGCTTCATGTAACATTTTATTAAATTGCACCCAGTGGTTTGTAAGAAATAGGCCGGACAAAATATGGCTTCCGACAGACACAGTGACTCCTATATACTCGGGCGTATAATTATAAATTAAATATATAATTCAGTTTATATTGATAAATAAGCGATATAGACTTTTACTAATAGGGCTTCATAATTATCTAATCCAGTATTGTTTGTTTACTACCCCTATTATTAAGATAAAAAAATGACACATATTAGTGCATTATGTTGGATAAGTGCTTTTGTGTAAATAATTATCCCCGGTGATTATACAATGGAAGATAATTTCCTTAACCTATCTTCCTGCTTTGTCAGTGTCTTAACCCTTTTTCCACCTGCAGACGCAATAGCAGCAGAAGACTTTGGAAAACATTGTGGCCAAAGGTGAATTTGCTCATGATGAGCAATTTCACCTTTGGCCACAATGTTTTCAACTTTATTTAACAATTAAGATACCTTTATTGAGATTTTACGGGTTTTTGTCACCATGTTTTCAAAGTGTCTTTAAGTCGACTGCTGCAGATTTGTTGAATGTGGGAAAGGATTAATGTATCTTCCAGCTTTATCAGTGTCTTAATATGCATAACATCAGCACCATGAACCTCTTTTGATAAACTAGACAACCAATCATATTTTGTGATTTTACCCATGTGATTGCTTATTGTATTATCCCTTTTTACCGGATGCAGCAAATATAAGAGTTAAAATGGAAAAGTCAATATCAAACTAGAACTATCACTGGAGAAGATAAATACCCCCTAAACAGCACCTTCATGTAAAACTTTATTGAATTCCATTGAGTTACCTAACCTGATTGTTTGATACCGTAAAAGACTATATTGAAGTTTAAATCAATCCCTGAGTGGTTACTGAGATATGTGCATGATAGTACCATGCATGCAAAACTTTAACCAAATTTTCAAAGTCAAACAAGGGCCATAATTTGTATTTAATTCATACAAGAGTTATCTAACGTGACTGTCTGACACCCCTGAAGACATGAATGAAGTTTCAAGTCAATATAATTAGTGGTTACGGAGATATATTCTTGAAGGTACCTTGCATGCAAAACTTTAACCAGAATTTCTAATTAAACAAGAGGGCCAAGATGGCCCTAAAATCGATCACCTGAATGATAGTTAATTAGAAGCAGATATTTAACTGCAAATATCTGTGAAAATTTGATCAGGAGTTTAAATGAAACTGCAAGGAGTGGACACTCACAGTTAAAGAAATAGTCCATTTTTATCTTGAAATCTAACAAGAGCTTTCTCAATTTCTGATGCTGCAGCAACAAAGGTTCTACACAGAATGCAAGTATTTGAACAATTTTGAAAGAGGACCATCAAAGGAACATTCCTGTGAAGTAACGTTGAAATTGGTCAAGTGGAATGGTAGGAGTTGTCATTTGTAGCTAAAAGTTCAATTTACCCCTTTTGTGATGACGCGAGGTTGCTATGATTTTGTAACTAATCAAAACAGCTTGAACAAATTAAATGTAGAGGATCACTGAAGTAGGATTTATATTCAATTTCCTTAATATCAGACAAGAACTTAAAAAACAAGAGGGCCATGATGGCCCTTGAATCGCTCACCTGATTTTTTTTTTTTTTTTCACTTTAGCTATATAAGCCCCGCCCCCTGGCATCCATAGTTTCCGACCAATCAACTTGGCTTGGAGGAATCTGATAGAGGGTCACCCTAGGAACATTTCTACAAAATTATTTGAAAATCGGCCAGATACTTTTGGAGGAGAAGATTTTTTAAGTTTTCACTATAGCCATATAATGCAAATTAGCCCCGCCCACTGGCGGCCATGGTTTTTGACCAATCAACATGGCTTGAAGGAATCTGAAAGTGGGTCATCCAAGGAACATTTCTACAAAATTATTTGAAAATCGGGCTGACACTTTTGGAGGAGAAGATTTTTTAAGTTTGCACTATAGCCATATAAGGCAAAATAGCCCCGCCCCCCTGGCGGCCGTGTTTTTCGACCAATCAACATGGCTTGAAGGAATCTGATAGAGGTTCACCCAAGGAACATTTCTACAAAATTATTTGAAAATCGGCCTGACACTTATGGAGGAGAAGATTTTTTAAGTTTTCACTATAGCCATAAAAGGCAAAATAGCCCCGCCCCCTGGGGGCCATGTTTTTTGACCAATCAACATGGCTTGAAGGAATCTGATAGATGATCACCCAAGGAACATTTCCACAAAATTATTTGAAAATCGGCCTGACACTTCTGGTGGAGAAGATTTTTTAATTTGCACTATAGCCATATAAGGCAAAATAGCCCGCCCCCCCTGGCGGCCATGTTTTTCGACAAATCAACATGGCTTGAAGGAATCTGATAGAGGGTCACCCAAGGTACATTTCTACAAAATTATTTGAAAATCGGCCTTACACTTTCGGAGGAGAAGATTTTTTAAGTTTTCACTATAGCCATATAAGTTAAAATAGCCCCGCCCCCCCTGGCAGCCATGTTTTTCGACCAATCAATACGGCTTGAAGGAATCTGATAGAGGATCATCCAAGAAACATTTCTACAAAATTATTTGAAAATCTGCCAACCAGTTTGGGAGAAGAAGAATTTTGAAGTTTTTTTCGTTTCGTTGCCATGGAAACCAGAATTCTGCATGGATTCCAAAAATTTGAAGGAAATCTGTTGAGGTCATTGAGAGGATGCTTTCTGTGAAGTTTCATCCCAATTGACCCACTGGTTACTGAGGAGAAGAAGTTGACGCACGACGGACGACGGACGCCGGACAAAAGGCGATCACAATAACTCACCTTGAGCAAAGCTCAGGTGAGCTAACAAGAGGCCCATGAGGGCCAGTATCGCTCCACGGCCATAAGGCAAAAATCAAATCTCCAAACAGCCCTGTCCCCTAGTGGCCATATTTTTTACCAACCACCATGGCTTAAAGGAATCTTGTAAAGTGTCACCCAAGGAATGTTTCTGAAAAATTATTTGAAAATCGGCCTGACACTTTCGGAGGAGAAGATTTTTTAAGTTTTCACAATAGCCATATAAGGCAAAATAGCCCCACCCCATGGCGGCCATATTTTTCAACCAATCAACATGGCTTGAAGGAATCTGATAGAGGGTCACCCAAAGAACATTTCTACAAAATTATTTGAAAATCTGCTGAACACTTTCGGAGAAGAAGATTTTTTAAATTTTCACTATGGTCATATAGAGCAAAATAGCCCCACCTCTGGCGGCCATATTTTTCGACCAATCAACATGGCTTGAAGGAATCTGATAGAGGGTCACCCAATGAACATTTCTACAAAATTATTTGAAAATCGGCCTGACACTTTCAGAGAAGAAGATTTTTTAAGTTTTCACTATTTTTTTCTTTTCGTTGCCATGGAAACCAGAATTATGGATGGATCAAAAAAAATTGAAGGAATTTAGGAGAGGACATTGAGAGGATGCTTCCTATGAAGTTTCAACCAAATTGGCCAAGTGGTTAGTGAGAAGAAGTCGTTTAAAGGAAAAAGTTTACGCACGCATGCACGCATGACGGACAATTCGCCATGACATAAGCTCGACTGGCTTTCAGCCAGTGGAGCTAAAAATGGAATTTCCAAATTTTGTCATTTTGCCCCTTTTCTGATGCCTCCTGACTGCCATGTTTTTTCAACCAAACAGTATGCCTTGAACGATCTTTGTAGCGGCTCACCTAAGGAACATTTCTACCAAACTATAATGGAATCAGACATGCAGATTCAAAGAAAAAGATTTTTAAAGCTTGGACATTTTGCCCCCTTTCTGATGCTGCAGCAACCCTGGCGGCCATGTTTTTCAACCGATCGGAAATATTTGAACAATCTTGGTAAAGGGTGCCCCAAGGAACATTTGTGCAAAATAATTTTCAAATCGGGCCAGTACTTTTGGACAAGAAGATTTTTAAAATTTTAACAAAAAAAAAACAAGCTCCGCCCCCTGGCGGCCATGTTTTTCAACGGATCGGAAATATTTGAACAATCTTGGTAAACGGTGCCCCAAGGAACATTTGTGCAAAATAATTTTCAAATTGGGCCAGTACTTTTGGTCAAGAAGATTTTTAAAATTTTAACAATGCACATATAAGGAAAACAGGCTCCGCCCCCTGGCGACCATGTTTTTCAACCGATCGGAAATATTTGAACAATCTTGGTAAAGGGTGCCCCAATGAACATTTGTGGAAAATAATTTTCAAATCGGGCCAGTACTTTTGGACAAGAAGATTTTTTAAGTTTTAACAATGCACGTATAAGGAAAACAAGCTCCGCCCCCTGGCGGCCATGTTTTTCAACGGATCGGAAATATTTGAACAATCTTGGTAAAGGGTGCCCCAAGGAACATTTGTGCAAAATAATTTTCAAATTGGGCCAGTACTTTTGGTCAAGAAGATTTTTAAAATTTTAACAACGCACATATAAGGAAATCAGGCTCCGCCCCCTGGCGGCCATGTTTTTCAACCGATCGGAAATATTTGAACAATCTTGGTAAAGGGTGCCACAAGGAACATTTGTGCAAAATAATTTTCAAATCGGGCCAGTACTTTTGGACAAGAAGTTTTTTTAAGTTTTAACAATGCATGTATAAGGAAAACAAGCTCAGCGCCCTTGCAGCCATGTTTTTCAACGGATCGGAAATATTTGAACAATCTTGGTAAAGGGTGCCCCAAGGAACATTTGTGGAAAATAATTTTCAAATTGGGCCAGTACTTTTTGACAAGAAGATTTTTAAAATTTTAACAATGCACATATAAGGAAAACAGGCTCCGCCCCCTGGCGGCCATGTTTTTCAATCGATCGGAAATATTTGAACAATCTTGGTAAAGGGTGCCCCAATGAACATTTGTGGAAAATAATTTTCAAATCGGGCCAGTACTTTTGGACAAGAAGATTTTTTAAGTTTTAACAATGCACATATAAGGAAAACAAGCTCCGCGCTCTGGCGGCCATGTTTTTCAACGGATCGGAAATATTTGAACAATCTTTGTAAAGGGTGCCCCAAGGAACATTTGTGCAAAACAATTTTCAAATCGGGCCAGTACTTTTTGACAAGAAGATTTTTAAAATTTTAACAATGCACATATAAGGAAAACAGGCTCCGCCCCCCTGGTGGCCATGTTTTTCAACCGATCGGAAATATTTGAACAATCTTGGTAAAGGGTGCCCCAATGTACATTTGTGCAAAATAATTGTCAAATCGGGCCAGTACTTTTGGACAAGAAGATTTTTAAAGTTTTAACAATGCACATATAAGGAAAATAAGCTCCGCCCCCTGGCGGCCATGTTTTTCAACAGATCGGAAATATTTGAACAATCTTGGTAGAGGGTACCCCAAGGAACATTTGTGCAAAATAATTTTTATATCGGGCCAGTACTTTTGGACAAGAAGATTTTTTAAGATTTGGCAATTTTCCCCTTTTCTGTTGCCGCGGCAACCAAAGTTCTCGATGGAATTTAAATCTTTGAACAATTTTGAAAGAGGTTCACCAAAGGAACATTCCTGTGAAGTTTGGTTGAAATTGGTCAAGTGGTTAAGGAGGAGATGATCTAAATGTCTAAATGTTAACGACGGACGACGCCGGACGGACAAAAAGTGATCAGAATAGCTCACCTTGAGCCTTTGGCTCTAGGTGATCTAAAAAGGGCCATTTTTGGCATATATCCTGGAAAGAGTTATAAAACTTGATTGTTTATATAGGTGTGATGGTTGGAAAGGGTTGTATTAAGTTTCAATGCAATGCATCAAGTAGTTACTAGGATATAGACTATTAATATCGTTTCACGCAAAATTTAACCAGAATTTCTAAGTAAATCAAGAGATGTTTGTCATACATTATCAGGGTTTTCCCTAAGCTTTGAAACTTGAGGGTCATTGTGACCCCCATGTCATCAAAGTTAAGGGGTTGGGGGTCCAAATTAGAACTTTATTATCAAGTGATTGATATAAAAAACATTCAAAAACAAGTTCTTTGTTTTTATTATCTCTTTAATATTAATAATGTCAATTTGTGAAAAAAAATTGTGTACATTACCGATAATGTTATCGATAAAACTTAAACCAGTCATTCAGAGTTAAATATAGTCCAAATAATTTAGACTTTCGGTTTCTCATTTATTGGTCAACCGAAGTCTAAATCCATAGCATGTTTCAGACAGACCTCGATTCACGTTATTATGCCGTTTATATCCTTGACAGCTATCGCAACGATAAAAAAAACCATATCTATAATTATTATTATATTAATTTGAGCCTAACATTTATGCAGCTTACCTCTTTACCACTTTAATCTATCAAAATTCAATTCACAACGGCGAAAAATTTGAAATCTGTAACAAATTTGTTTTCGGTTAAATAAATTAAGACAAAATCGGTAAAAAGAAATAAACGAAATATCGCCCAAACTTGTTTGAATAAGATATATTACTATTTCGTTAAATATCCATTTTGGTGTACTTTAACAACAATACCCACAATACCGTATTCGGATATCCTCAGTTCAAATCGACCACATTGTGAGTTATTAAATGTCAGGCCTCTAAGAGGTGGATTAAAAAGAGATTAAAACACATAACAAGAACTGTCGGAGGACAGCGCGCTCGACTACATGCCGCTTATTCACATAAAGCACTATTTCATTATATTGCACTTAAGTACTATTAAATCATATTATATACTCTATATGTAAAAGCAACTGAATAGATATACATACATTTAAATATAATTTAAAAATAAAATTTCTTAAGTCAATCAAAGTCATATTTAGGATACAATGGAGTTATCTAACCTAATTGTACGATGGTCCTTAACAAATATGTGAAGTATGAAGTGATTTGAATGATGTAACTTTAACGTTGAGCTAAACGCAAATGTTAAAACTGACAGAGTCCAAAATTAGCAAAACCTTAAAAAAAGGTTTTCCTAATGTTTGACACCATGCAAAACCCGTTTGATATGTTGAAGAATTATATTTGATAAATAAATGATCACAATTAGAAAGAAATGTAACCAAAAATTAAGAATTTATCTAAAATTCTCAAAATCAAACAAAAATCATGTTTTTTACCCCCTAAAAGTCACACTCAGCATCTTCAACATACAATGTGAAGAAAGGTATTACATGTAATTATATTCCAAATATGGAAGCCCCAACACAAGTACTTATTTAGAAAAATTAGAAAATTAAATGAAAAAGCCAACTTGCCCTAAAACTTTAACCACCCAAAAGCATGTGTTTTACCGCAAACAGAAGGTCACACTCAGCATCTTCAGCATATAATAAAGAAGAAATAAATGAAGAAATGTATTAAATGTAATTATTTTCCAAATATGAAACCCCTAGCACATGTTATTCAGAAAAAGTTAAAAAAATAAAATAAAATCCTACTTGCCCCAAAACTTTAACCACCGAAAATCATGTTTTTTACCCCAAAAAGAAGGTCACACTCAGCATCTTCAGCATTCAATGTGAAGAAAGGTATAAGATGTAACTATATTCTAAATATTAAAGCCCTAGCACAAATTCTTATAGAGAAAAATTAAAAAATTAAATGAAAATGCCAACTTGCCCTAAAACTTTAACCACCCAAAATCATGTCTTTTACCCCAAAAAGAAGGTAAAACTCAGAATCTTCAGCATACAATATAAAGAAAGGTATTAGATGTAATTATATTCCAAATATGAAAGCCCTAGCACAAGTACTTATTGAGAAAAAAAAATAAAAAAAATAAAATCCAACTTGCCCTAAAACATTAACCCCCGAAAATCATGGTTTTTTTCCCAAAAGGAAGGTCACACTCAGCATCTTTAGCATTCAATGTGAAGAAAGGTATAACAGATGTAACTATATTCCAAATATGAAAACCCTAGCACAAATACTTATGAATGAAAATCCCAACTTGCCCTAAAACTTTAACCTGACGCCGACGGAGACGGAGACGCCGGGGCGAGTAGTAAAGCTCTCATATTCTTTGAATAGTCAAGCTAAAAACGTGAGTAAGACCGTTTGTGTTTACTTTATACGATAGATAAATGGTCAAATGTTGTCCCATATGTGTATTTTGGTGTGACAAACATTACGTACGCCAGATTCGACCCTGGAAGCGTCGGAATTTTTCCCGCATGTTTTGGTGCAGGATAAGGACCAAGTTAAATATAGATTTTTGGAAAACCGAGATTATAGAAAAATAGAATGGACTTCATTTAGGGACGCACAGATGTTATTTTTGGGGGTCATTTGATTTGAAAATGCGTCAATGACGCAGGATTTGTGCGTCATGGAAAACCCTGCATTATGCCCCCCTGAGTGCCATGTTGTCAGGAATATTTGGACAATTGAGTAAAATTTGCATGAACCGAAATGCCAGTTGATTTGTCATTTCACATTGGATGTCTATGAGTCAGTTTTAAGATTATGAACAATGTTCATTCAAAGTTTGAGGATGGTAGGTACAGTTCTTAATCACATTGTGATGATGACTGATATTTGCCGATATTATGTATCCTCCAGGTCCAGGCATTGTCGAGTTATCACTCGGACAAGCTTAAACAAGAGGGCCATGATGGCCCTGGAATCGCTCACCTGATTTTTTTTTTTTACTTTAGCTATATAAGGCCCGCCCCCTGGCGGCCATAGTTTCCGACTAATCAACTTGACTTGAAGGAATCTGATAGAGGGTCACCCTAGGATCATTTCTACTAAATTATTTGAAAATCGGCCAGACACTTTTGGAGGAGAAGATTTTTTAAGTTTTCACTAGAGCCATATAATGCAAAATAGCCCTGCCCACTGGCGGCCATGTTTTTTGACCAATCAACATGGCTTGAAGGAATCTGAAAGTGGGTCACTTGAGGAACATTTCTACAAAATTATTTGAAAATCGGCCTGACACTTTCGGAGAATAAGATTTTTTAAGTTTTCACTATAGCCATATACGGCAAAATAGCCCCGCCCCCCTGGCGGCCATGTTTTTCAACCAATCAAATTGGCTTGAAGGAATCTGATAGAGGGTCATCCAAGGAACATTTCTACAAAATTATTTGAAAATCGACCTGACACTTTCGGAGGAGAAGATTTTTTAAGTTTTCACTATAGCCATATAATGCAAAATAGCCCCGCGCCCCCTGGCGGCCATGTTTTACGACCAATCAACATGGCTTGAAGAAATCTGATAGAGGGGGTCGGTCATCCAAGGAGCATTTCTACAAAATTATTTGAAAATCTGCCAATCAGTTTGGGAGAAGAAGATTTTTTAAGTTTTCACTATAGCCATATAAGGCAAAATAGACCCGCCCCCCTGGCGGCCATGTTTTTTGACCAATCAACATGGCTTAAAGAATCTGACAGAGGGTCATCCAAGGAACATTTCTACAAAATTATTTGAAAATCGGCCAGACACTTTTGGAGGAGAAGATTTTTTAAGTTTTCACTATAGCCATATAATGCAAAATGGCCCTGCCCAGTGGTGGCCATGTTTTTTGACCAATCAACATGGCTTGAAGGAATCTGAAAGTGGGTCACTTAAGGAACATTTCTACAAAATTATTTGAAAATCGGCCTGACACTTTCGGAGAAGAAGATTTTTTAAGTTTTCACTATAGCCATATAAGGCAAAATAGTCCCGCCCCCCTGGCGGCCATGTTTTTCGACCAATCAAATTGGCTTGAAGGAATCTGACAGAGGGTCATCCAAGGAACATTTCTACAAAATTATTTGAAAATCTGCCAACCAGTTTGGGAGAAGAAGAATTTTGAAGTTTTTTTCATTTCGTTGCCATGGAAACCAGAATTCTGCATGGATTTAAACATTTAAAGGAAATCTGGTGAGGTCATTAAGAGGATGCTTTCTGTGAAGTTTCATCCCAATTGACCCACTGGTTACTGAGGAGAAGAAGTTGACGCACGACGGACGACGCACGCCGGACGCCGGACAAAAGGCGATCACAATAACTCACCTTGAGCAAAGCTCAGGTGAGCTAAAAAGGTTTTTGTGTTCAAGGTCACTGTGACCTTGACCTTTGACCCAATGACCTCAAAATAAATAGGGTTCATCTACTGGTCAGGCCCAACCTCCAAGTCAAGTTTGAGGACCATAGGTCCAGGCATTGTTGAGTTATCACTCGACAAGCTTTGGTCTACAGATGGACCGACGGACCGACTGACCAACTGACAGACAGACATGTGCAAAGCAAGATACCCCTCTTCTTCGAAGGGGGAATAAAAAGGGCTAAAACTTGCAGTAAATGCGGCTATCTTACTTGATAATCTTAATAGCTGTGATGGTTGGGAAGGGTTATATAAAGTTTCAATGCAATGCATCAATTAAATACAACATTTGATGGAGATGAATGTTCTGATAAGCTTTCATGAAGATCGGATGCAAGATGTAACCTGTAGAGTGTTAACAAGGCAAAATGTTGAGGATGCGTGAGGGACGAATGCCAATCAAAAATTTGATCACAATAGCTCACCTTGAACCCTTCATGCACAGGTGAGCTAAAAACCCATTCTGACAAGTTTCAACAGAATAAAAATGTTTCCATCAATTTAGCATAGTGACCTAGTTTTTGACTTGACATGATCCATATCTAAACTTTTCCTAGTTATCATCAAGACAACATCTTGACAAAGTTTTAAACTGCTGAGGAAAAAAAATGCAGTCTCTATATCGTTAACAAGATATTTCTTAAATTGGCCTGGTGACCTAGTTTTTGACCAGACATGACCAATCTTCAAACTAAGCCTAGATATTATCAAAACACCCATTCAGATAAAGTTTAAACATGCCCAAATTAAAAATGCTACATTCAGAGAGTTAACAAGATTTTCCTTCAATTTGGTCTAGTGACATAGTTTTGACCCAAATTCAAACTTGGCCTAGATATCATCAAGACAAACATTCTGATAAAGTTTCAAGCTGTAGAAGCAAAACATGCAGTCTCAAATTTTTTATTCTATTTAAGACTAAACCTCTTTCCATAATATTCACTGAGAGTCTAGTCATTTTCTAATAATTCTGGCTCTCTCGATACAGGAAATAAAATAATACCAGAGTTGATATTATGAGAAATACTGACGGAATAAAAGTTGGGGTGTCTCAGGGAAAGAGAAAATCAGCTTCCAACTGTGTATTGCAACCAAAGGTCAATCTTTAGCTGGCTTGGACTGTTAACCCGAGATAGTATGCTAAGAGGGTTTCATGTCTGATTTTAAAACATCTGAGGAAAACAGTTTTGTATCTCAAGAAGTGGAAGCAATTTCCTTTTTATTAAATATATGTACAATTTGTTTGAAACGTGGAATTGCTCTTGTTGAGCAATCTCTCTATATTCCAGAGTAGTTTCAAAAGTTGTTTGCTGTTACAGGTCTCAGAACTAACTGTAATTAGTCGCCGGGCAGAAGCCCGCGACTTATGATTTTAATAACTTTTCGGAAATGACATGGGAGGAGAGTTATTGTTAGAAAAAAACAAATTTAAATGTCTTGAACATATTACAATTGTGTTTGTTTAAAAACACTTAGTTATGACACATCTAAAATGAAATAAATAATCCGGTGTTTTAAGTATTTGCAGTTTTTGGCTTATTTACGAAGAAAAAAAAAGAGTCCCTGCTAGACTTGCTGCAGACTGTTATGTGTCAATATCGAGATAAAAATCACGTCAATTTCTCCTTTTAATAGCAATTTTAACTTACTGAATGTTATTTTCATGTTCAACAAGATGTCTTTATTTGTATAGAATTCATTTAATAATGTTAATCCATGTATATCTTAAATAGGAACTGTTTTCTAAGCTAAATATAGTGACCTTTAACATCGATTTTTGCGCATGCGCATTTCGATATGAAGCAGCGAGTGGTCAAAATTTTATTTCATTTTAGATAAGTATCAACATAAACTGGTAGCATAAACAAAAACAAGAGGCCCATGAGGGCCTGTGCTCTACTGGGATGGTTCTTTGGTCATTTTCAATCCAGAGCATGTATGTATGGTGAAGATCGTATAGTAAATGGAGGCTCTACTGTGTTCACAAGCTGTATTATAGCAATTTTGACAATTTCAAGGGCCATAATCCAGTCAGGAAAGGGCACATCTGAATGGTTTTCGAAAGGAACCAAGCTCTCATCAATATTTAACTACTATCTAAGTTTGGTGAAGATCAGATAGTAAATGGAGTCTCTATTGTGTTCACAAGCTCTATTATAGCAATTTTGACAATTTCAAGGGCCATAATCCAGTCTTGCATAGGCGGATCTGGCTGGTT
This sequence comes from Serripes groenlandicus, assembly GCA_031761405.1. Classification (NCBI taxonomy): domain Eukaryota; kingdom Metazoa; phylum Mollusca; class Bivalvia; order Cardiida; family Cardiidae; genus Serripes; species Serripes groenlandicus. The sequence goes on from JASEVX010000004.1 coordinate 42,386,202, forward strand.
TGCGAAAGGAAACGAGCTCTCATGGTTATCTAACTACTGTATAAGTTTGATTAAGATGCAATCAAAACTGAAGACTGTATCGCGTTCACAAGCAATTGTTTACGGACGCACAGACGACGGACACCACGCCACGGCATAAGTTCTTCTGGAAATATTTTGTGAAAATATGTCTCAAATATATGCCTATTTATCGGTTGTTAAGGATAGTAATATAGTGAAGTTATCAATGATCAATATCGGTACATACTGCTGTGGTTCGTAACCTAGTTTCATAATGCCAAAATATAAAGGGAAGTAACCAGAAGTAAAATGTAAACTTAGACAAGAAACCGCTGAAGACGGTAAGGCCGAATTGTCGGCAATTTGACCTTGAAAATCGACAAACCAAGGTCAAGGTCAAAGTAACCATAGAAATCAATAGAACTTGTTACTGGTTACCTTCAGGCAAAGTTTCAAGTTTGTAACCCTTTCCAGTGCTGAGATTTTGCCTCAACCTTTAACTTTAACCAAAATGTTGACGGACAGACAGACATCGCCAATCTATAGACCGGAATTGCTAGAGCAATCCAGCCAAAAAGTGACGGGTTATGCAGAAAAAAAAAGTCGCTCGAAAGATTTATTTCTTATACGTCACAAATGATTGCATGGGCCGAATGTAGGAGAAAGAAAGATAATATAGAAATGCTGTTTTTCCCACTAATGCAGTGGAATAAAAAATACATTTAAGCTTTGCCTGATTTTTTATTCACTTTCTTTGATGTCACAATGACTCGATCTTCACACGAGGTCAACATTTCGAAAGAATGCTCAAACACCTAATATTACAGATAGTTAGCTAATATTACACACTTAAATGATTAAATATATGTGATATTAAATGTTTATTTGGCTTGAAACAAATTAAGAAAAGAACAAACAATAATTTTAGAAATAAAGAAAATCTGGTCTTTCGCACCCAATTAATTCCATACTTGCCACTTTTTAAATAGTAATTTATGGGACTCGCAACTGGCATTTCTCTTGCGCCATACATATATTGTATGCATCAATGATTTAAATAAACAATTTAGCTGATATATTGTTTCAAGCGTGGTCTACTTTTTAAACATATGAGGATAAATTTTAACATCTGTGAAATACTTATTATAACTATTATTAAAAAGGAGGAAGTTAATGTCTTCAGCAATTTAACCGTTTTCTCAATGTTTTAAACGTTTAAAGGTTTTCATTGTTGCTTCAGACATGGAAAGGGTTAAACAGCTTTTTATTGCATGTAGATTTAAATCCCAAACTGTATTTGTTGTGGTTTTATTGACAAATACAAAAAATCCGAAATTTTGACCAAAATAAATCCTGAAATTTGTATGTGGAATTTCAAAAATCCTGGAATTATTCCTTAATGAAAACATTATGTGTATGTTTAGACTAATGAAAGTCCAGAATACATGTGTGTTAAAAAATAAATCAATGCAGTCTTTTCCGGCGACATTGATGCCTTGCATCAACTTTCTCTTCATATTGAGTGATATTTATCTTTTACATTGAATGAGTAACTTTTAACTTTAACCCTTTCTCTCATATAGACGCTTTCTGACACCTCTACAGCAGACGGCTTTTTGAAAACATAGTGGCAAAAGAAGAAATTGCTCAAAATGAGCGATTTCTCCTTTTGCCACAATGTTTTCCACTTTTAGTCATAGGTTATCCATTCAATTAGTTTTCTATATTTTGACAAAATATGATCAAAGTCGTCTGCTGCAGAATTGTTGTATGAGGGACCTAAACCTATACAGAGAACAAGCTAGCTCCTTATAATGTTTAGTTACAATCATTTACATTTAACACCAAAGGGAAACAATAATATTTACATTCACTCTAAAATTGACCTTTAAACCCGCCTTCCCATTAACAACAAATCTGCAGCAGACGACATTGCAAATATCTAGGCAAAAATAGGACATTCTTTAATGGAATTGAAAACGTTGTGGCTCACTCATAATGAGCAATTTCTCCTTTTTGTTCAATGTTTTCAAGATTTGTCTGAGGCATTAGAAATCACCTGTTACTGTATGAGGGAAAGGATAAAACATTTTGAGTCAGATGAAAGATGACAAATACCACAGACTACATCCTAATACTTCCATTTCAACTGAATTCCTGCAATTGATATCCTATTTCTTCATTTTAATTTTTGTTTGCATGATTGTTAAATGATAAACAAATAGTAAACAATTTGCGAGCTGATCCTGGCCTGGATTTTATTTGCAAATATGTTAAAAGTAGGGATGGCAACGATTAATCGGTTACCCGTACGTTTTCCGATTAATCGGTTAGTAATTTCGGTAACCGAGTACTCGGAAAAAAAGATAAAATATATACACAGTTGTGTTTCACCTTTTGTTCTTTTCAATTTGTCACACGTATCTGACATGAGAGGTTGATTATTCACACCTCGATCGGCCAGTGTTTACGTTACTGCGATAACAGCCGCACTCGATTTTATTGATGATCGTTTGTTTGTGTAATTGTCAATTAAAGGACGCTTTGTTTCTTTTTAAAAAAGTTTGATGTCTAATAAAGGCAGAAATTATACGATAATGACTTATTAATTATATTCGGCGTTTGTTTTGATAATACAACTAATTGGAGTGAGTGTGATACATTTGAATTGTTGTCTTTGTAAATTATTATTTACCAACACGATTGGAACAGTAATTTGAAGTTTGTAACACATTTTCCCCTGAGTTGGTATCTAAAGATATGCAGCTATGTACCTTTTTCAATAAAGGCGATGGTAAATAAACCCATATGATGATGACCTTTTTCATTCAACATATTATAAATTGTAAAGCAGACACTTCATTAAAAAAAGATCTACAGAATATATTGCCATAATGCCGCTTGCTATATCCTTTGTCTGGAAGTATTTCAAACGCTGTGCTGATGATAAACAAGAGGGCCATGATGGCCCTGGAATCGCTCACCTGATTTTTTTTTTCACTTTAGCTATATAAGCCCCGCCATCTGGCGGGCATAGTTTCCAACCAATCAACTTGGCTTTAAGGAATCTGATAGAGGGTCACCCTAGGAACATTTCTACAAAATTATTTGAAAATCGGCCTGACACTTTTGAAGGAGAAGATTTTTTAAGTTTTCACTATAGCAATAAAAGGCAAAATAGCCCCGCCCCCTGGCGGCCATGTTTTTTGACCAATCAACATGGCTTGAAGGAATCTGATAGAGGGTCATCCAAGGAACATTTCTACAAAATTATTTGAAAATCGGCCCGACACTTTTGGAGGAGAAGATTTTTTAAGTTTGCACTATAGCTATATAAGGCAAAAAAGCCCCGCCCCCCCCCTGGCGGCCATGATTTTCGACCAATCAACATGGCTTGAAGGAATCTGATAGAGGGTCACCCAAGGAACATTTCTACAAATTTATTTGAAAATCGGCCTGACACTTTTGGAGAAGAAGATTTTTTAAGTTTGCACTATAGCCATATAAGGAAAAATAGCTACGCCCCCCCTGGCGGCCATGTTTTTCGACCAATCAACATGGCTTGAAGGAATCTGATAGAGGGTCACCCGAGGAACATTTCTACAAAATTATTTGAAAATCGGCCCGACACTTTCGGAGGAGAAGATTTTTTAAGTTTGCACTATAGCCATATAAGGAAAAATAGCCCCGCCCCCCCTGGCGGCCATGTTTTTCGACCAATCAACATGGCTTGAAGGAATCTGATAGAGGGTCACCCGAGGAACATTTCTATAAAATTATTTGAAAATCGGCCTGACACTTTCGGAGGAGAAGATTTTTTAAGAATTTTGAAGTTTTTTCATTTCGTTGCCATGGAAACCAGAATTATGCATGGATCCCGAAAATTTTAAGGAATTCTGGTGAGGACATTGAGAGGATGCTTTCTGTGAAGTTTCATCCCAGTTGACCCACCGGTTACAGAGGAGAAAATGTTGACGGACGACGGACGACGGACGACTGACGACGGACGACGGACGACGGACAACGGACGCCGGACATAGGGCGATCACAATAACTCACCTTGAGCACTTCGTGCACAGGTGAGCTAAAAAGTCAAGAGCAGTTTGTGTGGTAATAAACTGTCTTGGACTGGTGGAACCACTAACATGCGCAACCATATTCGACTAAAACAGTGGATATTTATTGTCTATGAATCTATACGGTTAACCGGGTAACCGGTTACAAAATTGTACGAGTAACCGGTTAGTAATATCGGTAACCGTTGCCATCCCTAGTTAAAAGTGTTACAAAGTAGGGTAAGCAAATGTTCTTTAGAGTTGCTTTGAGCTGGATAAGGGTAAAACTATTTAAACACAATTTGATGAATTGAGACCCCCCCTTATCCCACCAAAAAAGGCAAATAGTTAAAACAGTTACAAACAAGAGTGCCATGATGGCCCTGGATTTCCTAGTTTATCAACTTATACAATGTGATTTGTCATGTCAACCACAATAACTCATTTTGCAGTATGGTAAGCTAATAGCAATTGCTAGATGCCCAAGAGGAACAGTATGATTCAACTGCCACAAGGTGAAATAACCAACAACCTATGTTGTCTATCTTTTGTCAAATGAATATGACTAAAACTTTTAAAGACTTCAAAGAAATGTATATGTACCACTTTGTATTTCAAAATAATACATTTATTTAGTCCCAACATTCTTAGCCCCAACCCCTAGAGGCCATATTTTTTTTTATCAATCAACATGGTTTGATCAAACCTGGTAGAGGGCCAACCAAGGAAAATGTATACATAAATAATTTGTAATCAGTCTAATACTTTCAGAAAAATGTTTTTTTACATGAGTCAAAACTGCCCAGCCCATGTATTTTTTAACAATTGCATATTTTGAGCAATTTTTATCTTTTCCCACAATTTGTACAGACCTCACAAAAGTAAATGAACAAGGCAAGATGGTAAAATTGGTGGCAGAGCAAAAAAAAATCTTAAAATTTTGTGACGGTGGATAGAAAATATCTGTTTTTTTCTACAACAAAATTCCATTTAAAGCAGTTAGTTTGAGAACACAGGTAAACTCGAAATACCCTCAGCCATTCTTTACACAAAAATATTTGTAGTCTGCTGAAAATGAGTTAATACTTGTCTCTGACAATGCAGACTCATTCTAATGCATCTATAAATAAAGGTCTTAATGCAGATGTAATTTGAAAACTATGTGAAGAAATAAATACAAGAGCTGTCCGCAAGACAGCATGCTCGACTATTTGGTCATTTGATAATATAGCCAACAGTTGCTACTGAGAAAGTGGCTTGATAGTATAGAACTTTAAATCAAGTTGGATAAGTCTGCTGTTTGTGAGAAAAGGCCTTGCATGCAAAACTTTAACCCAAATTTCTAACATCACAAAGTGCCATAATTTATAATAAATTCAGTCAAGAGTTACTTGACCTGATTGTTTTATCCCTTAAAGACTATATTAAAGCCTTACATCAATCCCTGAGTGGTAACTGAGATATGTGCATGACAGTGCCATGCATGCAAAACTTTAACCACATTTTAAGTCAAACAAGGGTCATAATTTACACTAAATCCCTACAAGAGTTATCTTACTTGATTGTCTCACACCCCTGGTGACATGTATGAAGTTTCAAGTCAATATCATTACTGGTGACTGAGATATATCAATGAAAGTACCTTGCATGCAAAACTTTAACCAGAATTTCTAAGTAAATAAAGGGCCACAATTTGCATTATATGCTGGAAAGAGTTATCAAACTTTCTAATTAAAAAAGGGCCATTTTTGGCATATATCCTGAATAGAGTTATAAAACTTGATTGCTAATATAGGTGTGATGGTTGGGAAGGGTTGTATATTGTTTCAATGCAATGCATCAAGTAATTACTAGACTATGGGCTCTTAATGTAGTTGCACGCAAAACTTTAACAAGAATTTCTATGTCAAAAAAGGGCTTTAACTTGCAGTTAATGCAGGATAGAGTTATCTAACTTGATAATCTACATGTGAAGGTTGGGAAGGGTTGTATAAAGTTTCAATACCATGCATCGAGTAAATACAGAGATATGGATTCTTAATGTAGTTGCACGCAAAACTTTAACCAGAATATCTAAGTAAATAAAAGGGCATAATTGTGTCAAAATTTGATATAGAGTTATGGGACTTGTCCTGCAAGGTCATTTGATGATGTCCAATAAGTGTGTGAAGTTTCAAAGCAATAGCATCTGTTGTTTGTGAGAAAAAGCATTGCATGCCAAACTTTAACCAAAATTTCTAAAGTCTAAAAAAGGGGCATTATTGTGTCAAAATCCGACATAGAGTTATGGGACTTGACCAGCAAGGTCATTTGATGATGTCCAATAAGTTTTGAAGTTTCAAAGGAATAGCATCTGTGGTTTGTGAGAAAAAGCCTTGCATGCAAAACTTTAACCAAAGATGCAACGCCGACACACAAGTGACTGTAATAGCTCTCATATTCTTCGAATAGTCGAGCTAAAAATGCTCTTCTTGAACTGTTTTCAACATTAATACCTTCATTTATAGCAACTTTTCATACTTTTGCTCCATATTATCATACTCATCTGCTGCAGAATGAGACAGATACTTACAGGAGGTCTGTGAACTTTCCAGAATGCCCTTTCCTGTAAATCATGTACTAACTTGTCATCACGCTTCATCTCTTTCACTTGTCTACATGAAAAATGATGTACATAGTAATTATAGTAACTCTAACATAGAAATCAAACCATTTGCTTATTTTGAAAGCACATAACTAAAACGAGAGGACCATGATGGTTCTATATTGCTCACCTTATTTAATATAAGTTAAAGAGTTTTCAATAATCATTAGATCGATGTTAACAAGGAAGACGAGCAATTCCCCCTGGCAGCCATGCTTTTAAATGGATCGAAATTAATTTTAACTCTCTTGGTAGAATGAACATCTGTGTCAAATAATTTCAGGATCAGGACTAAACTTTTTGAAAAGAAGATATTTTAAATTTTTACTTTGTTTTCATGGCAACCACATTCCGCATGGAATTTAATTCTTTAAACAACATTGAAAGAGGACCTCCCAAGGAACATCCTTCTTAGGTTTTATGGAAATCGCCAAAGCTGTTTAGGAGGAGATGTTGTTTGAAGCGAAATATTGAAGGATGACAGACGATGGACAAAGATCGGACACAGAAGCTCACCATGAGATTCTGGTTTAGGTGAGCTAACTAGGACCACCCAGCAATACAAGAATTATATCTAAAAAGTCCCTGTATTAGTTATAAGTGTATGTGGTCATGCATCACACTTAACTGTTGTGTAAAAGATGATTTTATAATTTCTAAAAGCAATATGTAACTAGATAGTTGTTTTTGTCACAAAAACATATGTCTCCCCAATTGCATTTGTCAATGTTTGTAATACTGAAACCTTGACATTGAACCAAAGTAGTTGTAACATGCAATCTGCACATTGTCTTACTATGGTTAATATTCGTAGTTATTTTAAAAGTGGTTCAAAAGTTATGGAGCGGACACGAAATATAGTCAAATGACCTTTGACCTCTAGTTGGGACCTTGACCCTTAACCAAAATTGTTGTTATACATTGTCTCATATGGTGAACATTTGTGGTGAGCAATTTCAAAATCCTTCAAGCAGATTAAGTTATTAAAGTGACACAACATATAGTAATATGACCTTTGACCTCTAATAGCGACCTTGACTTGACCTTGAACTAAAGTGGTTGTAACATACACTCTGCACATTGTCTCAATATGGTGAACATTTGTGGTGAGTATTTTCAAAGTCTTTCAAGCGGTTCAAAACTTATGGAGCGGACAAGATTTGTGACAGACAGACAGTCAGAGCAAAAACAATGTCTCCTCATTACATGGGAGAGACATAATTCTGGGTAGGTTTAAAAAGACGTTACATAAATGAAACATTAGGCTGCAGAGGGCTTATCAAGTAAACAGGATCAATAACTTTAAATTTAGGACCTGGAATAATTTATTACATGTATTATAATTATCAGGTATTGTTTTTCAACTGTGTGTGGTTTCATATAAACAAAACGGCCATGGTGACTGGATCAATCACTTACGTTAAGCCAACCACATAGTCAATGACGATAACTAATTTTGCAGTCAGGTAAGCAAATACTAGAGTGCTTACAAGATTTCCCTTCAATTTGGCCAAGTGACTGTTTTAAAACCGACACAACTCATATTCAAACTTGGCCTAGATATCATCAAAACAATCCTTCTGACAAAATGTCAATATGTTCAAGTTAAAAGAATGGCTTCCAGAGTGTAAACAAGATTCTCCTTCAATTTGGCTTAGAGTGTTAACAATATATTGCTCAAATTTGGCCTTGTGACCTAGTTTTTGATCTTACACGACCTCTATTTTAAAACTTAAGTTAACAATTAAACAAATACAAAATTAGACGTAATCTTTATCAGATAAAGGGATTATTATATACCTACCTAACTTGTTCCTCTGCCTGTTGAGTACAAAACCCTAACTTGTCACAGAAAACCAGATGTAATTTACTGAAAGCATTCTGAAATGAAAATCGATTAATTATTTTGCTGATACAGAAAACTTTTGGCACAAAAGAAGACTTTCAAAGCACTGTGGGAAAAGGAAAAGTGCTTTTTTCCCCCAAGTTATCAACATCTGCTTGCTTTTCAAGAAATAACACTTTTTCCCCAGATCTTGTCACTTGAGACATCTCATATCAGGGATACGGTCATTGCTTTGACTTGATAAAACATACTTTTGCTGCCTTCACAGCTGTCAAATTTTTAAACTATTGTGGGAAAGGGGGAAGGGTTCACATTCAAAATGCTCTTATTCATAAGGCAAATATTTGATATCATGAGCATTTTCATTTCTTTTTGTGAAATGTCTGAAGTAACAGTTTTACACAAGAACTCTTGACCTAAGCGGAAACATTTTGACTCCTCTTTATTCAATAATTGTACTTTCATTCATAGAGAATTTACATTTTGTTGACCAATTGATTTCAAAATTGTCTGCTGCAGATTTATTGTTTGTGGGAAAGGGTTAATCTTAACTTGTACTAGCTAGCAAGATATAATTGTATTATCCCTTTCCCAAATACAGACACTTTCTGACACCTCTGCAGCAGATGAGCAAATTCCCCATTTGCCAAAATGTTTTTAACTTTTTTTGTAATTATACTTTCATCTAAAGAAATGTTTCCATATTATTATGGACAGAAGTTTTCAAAGTTGTTTGTTGCAGATATGCAGATATGCTGTATGTTGGAAAGGGTTATTTTTAAATAACTGAGGAAATACAGATTGGTTAAGTGAGGGCAAACAATAAAATTATTTCATTATGAATTGATTTGATATGGATAGACTTGCATTTTGCATTAATCCAACTAAAACCATGACATTAATTAATACCTCATACTACAGGCAATAACCAATCCATTTGTTTTATCACCAAACAATTGTAACTACATCTTAGTTTACAGTGATGTTACATCTGTTCTGTAGTTAGGCCATGTAATTCAAATCCAATAGTAGAAAATAGTATCTGGTGTACTCTTTTTAATTAATCATTTCAACCCTTTCCCAAATACAGATGCAATTTTACACATCTGCATTAGACAACTTTGAAAAGATTATGGCAAAATGAGAAATTTCATATAATGAGCACTTTCTCCTTTTGCCTCAAACTCTACTAAATAATTACACTTTCATTTCTTAACATTGTTTTCATAATTTTGCCTAGTAGTTTTCCAAGTCGTCTGATTCAGGTTTGTTGTATGTGGTAAAGTGCTAAACATTGCTCCAAGCAGGGCACTGATAAAATCAATACCATCATGACAAATGGTCATGGAACTTCTACAAACACTTTACCTCTTATCTACTTCAGACTGACAAAAAGTTGTATACTTTTAGAAAAAAGATAGGAAAATCTGACTGTATACCAAGGCATAGGGGTAGAAAACATGGTAGAAAAAGAGATACTCATAATTGAGCAGTACTTTTACAAATATGAAATCTCTCTAGTACCTGAAAGATGGATACATTGGATAAGGGCCAGGTTCAATCCAACCATGTACATGTATCTACTGATGACATATTAACCCTTTCCCTCATACAACAATTCTACAGCAGACGACTTTGAACATATTTTTTAAAAAAAAAAAATCTTTTAAATTGAATGGATAACCTGACTAAAAGTGGAAAACATTGTGGCAAAAGGATTTTTGATTGGTTGGTGTTTAACGCCGTTTTTTTAACAACTTCTCAGTTATATCACGGCCGCCAGTTCACCTACTCATGCATTTCCTGGTTTTCTCACACCAGTACTCCACACAACAATCTTCCCAAGCAACTGGCTGCTTTTCCACATAGACTTAGCCCATTGGTAGAAGACAAATGACGCATGTCGCATTGACTTTTGTCAATCCTCGGAAAGAAAGTTGGCCGAGCCGGGATTCAAACTCACAACCCCTGGATTGACAACTGTGTCGCTACCAACTGAGCTACCGTGGCAAAAGGAGAAATTGCTTGTTTTGAGCAATTTCTTCTTTTGCCACTATGTTTTCAAAAAGCTGATTGCTGCAGAGGCGTCAGAAAGCGTCTATATGAGGGAAGGGTTTACGTTTCAAAAGGTATAAAAATGGTCTGGCATGTTAACAAGTGTTACTATTTTATACATCACAGTAGCTTGCACCTGATTGTTAATTAAACCAAATAAACAATCTATTTTGCAGGCCAATGCAGGGTACCATTTAACCCTTTCCCTCATACGGCATTTCTGCAGCAGACGACTTTGAACGTATTTTGTCAAAACATAGAAAATCTCAATAATTGAATGGATAACCTATGACAAAAAGTGGAAAACATTGTGGCAAAAGGAGAAATTGCACGTTTTGTGCAATTTCTTCTTTTGTCACTATGTTTTCAAAAAGCTGTCTGCTGCAGAGGCGTCAGAAAGCGTCTAATATGAAGGAAAGGGTTAATGATGAAGATTAACATTTAAATACATTTTGAATTAACCCTTTCCCTCATACAGATTCATATTGATGCATCATTGACAAAAACAAGAAATAAGGACCAATTTCTCCTTTTGTCACAATGTTTTCAACTTAATTCAATTGTTGTGCTTTCATCAACCGAGATATTTCATGTTTGCCAAGATGTTTTAAAAATGCCTCCTGCAGATGTGTTGTATGTGAGAAAAGGTTAAACAAGTAAATGCATTGAATTCAGATCCTCTCCAAAAAAAAAATTGCAAAAGAACACTTGGACCACCTTTATAATTTAACAGAGGGACCTAGTTTTTAACCTCACATGACCCTGTCTTAAACCTGACTGGGATTTGACTCCAATAAATGTTTGATGATTTTTTCATGAAGATTGAATAAAATAGGTGAACTAGGCTATAATGTTTTGCACAAGTATTTTCTAAAATTTGATCAAGTAACCTAGTTTTTGACCCAATGTGACCCAGTTGTAAACCTGACATGGATTTGCTTGAGATGAATCTGCTGATGATCCCTGATGATGATTTGATCAACAGTGTTCATAAGGTGTTACTATAATTTGACCTAGTGACCTAGTTTTTTACCCTCCTTCACCCAGTTAATAGTTTGTCAGAGATTTGATGGAGATCTGATTAGATTGTTAACAAGGTAATTGTGATATCAATCATTATATACAGTACAAATACAATATAAGTTCAACGAGACATAACTCTGGTCTTTTTGAGGCAATTTTAGTGGAACTTGCCGTTGGATATTTCCCTATGGTGGTTAACATTTTCATACTGTTTTAATCAAATCCATCGAACCATTCCCTAGCTATGGTTCCGGACAGACAATACCAAACCAATATCTCATCCGCCTTTTGCAGGAGATAATAATTAAATGTTAAGGTACGGCTTTGGCTGGACACAATGATGGAAGGATTTGGTGTTTTTTGGTTTTAAACTTTCAATAGCTAAGATCATATCGCGGCTGACAGGAAAGAATGATGGTATTGGTCTCACACCTTATATGAAGATAGAGATAAAAATATATAAGGTATGAAACCAATAACACTCCACCTGCTGGAGCTCAAGAGTTGCATTGACTCCAATCATTCAGACCCGTGGCTCTTACAGTTCACACTATGGCAGCCATTCATATTAAGTGTCCCCCAAACCACAGGGGCAATGATAGAAGTAAAGACAGACAGATCACATCAAATTATACTTTCTGGCAAATGGTGAAAAAACTAGCTTTTACTGTTCAAACAAGGGTCAGACTATAGCTGCCATTCATATTGAGTGGTCCCCAGCTACAGGAACAATGATTGAAGGAAAGACTGACAGGTTATGTCAAATTATACAATTTTGCAAATGGTGGAAAAAACAAGCTGCAAATAAGGACTTGAACAGCTCAATAAGATTATGGGAATAAAACCAACCATGAACCCCACATACAGGAAATGACCGGTAAATACTGTGCAAAAAGGCAGGCTGATCTTGATCTTTTTAAAGTCTCCAAGGTCCGTTTTTGTGTGATGTGACCCATTTATGTGGACAAAGTAAACCCTAATCCAGCTTTAATGAGTTCAAGGCTAAACTCATAACCATCAACTTAGTGCTATCATTTCAATGTCATCTGCAATATTAATTTCTCTTGGGGGGGAAGGCAACATTTAGAATATTGGAGGTATAACTAAGACACTGTGTGGAAAACTGTTGGGAATCAGATAATTAGCTATTTTCCATTTCCATCCTATTTTCGGAATAATTGAAAATCATCTGGAATTCATTACATGGGAAACAAGTTTTTTTTTGTAATATCATAGAGGTTCAAAGACAGACAAGAGAACCATGATGGTCCTATATCATTTACCTGATTTAACAGATCTTAAAAAGTTTTTCAACTCCATCAAATCTTGGACAAGTTCGAAACTGGGCCATATGAAGTCAAAAAGTAGGTCACTAGGTCAAATTGAAGGGAAATATTGTTAACACTCTGGAGGCCACTGGAGGTTCTGAAAAACTTTTATGAAGATTGAATGCAAAATGAAGCCTGTAGAGTGTTAACAAGCTCAAATGTTGACGACGCACGCCGGACGGACAAAATGTGATCACAATAGCTCACCTTGCACTTCGTGCATAGGTGAGCTAAAAACAAGCCCCCCCCCACCCCCTGGTGACCATATTTATCAACAGATTACTCGAGGAAAATGTGTAAATAACTTTGAGCTTTGACATGACATAATCATGGACTCGAGTTAATAATCTATTCAGGAATTTTGTAGTTGTTTGAAACTCAGCATCAGCATTTTAACTTGTCAATACATCCAATATGAGGTCATTACATAATCACATCACTTGTGACAAAGTGTAAAGCCTAAATATATAAGGTAAAGAAGCTCCGCCACCTAGTGACCATGTTAATAAACAATCAAAATAATTTCAAAAATCTTTGTTAAGCAATTTCTTCTTTTGCCACAATGTTTTCCACTTTTAGTCATAGGTTATCAGGGTTAACGGTCTACCAAGTTCCCTTTCTGCAAAATTATTTTCAAATGGGACCTTTAATATTGCAAAGAGGATTTTTAATGTTTTGGCTATATATATATATACATAAAAGAAAAACAAGCGCTTCCCACTGGTGTTTGAAAAGTTTGAACAATCTTCTTAGATGTTCACCCAAGGATCATTAGTGCCAAATTATTTCAAAATGATTTTATACAAGAAGATTTTAAGAGGTTTCACTAGATATTCATACAAGTGGACCATAATAGTCCTATATTGCTCAACTGATTTATCAGAACTAAAATACTTTCAATGTTCTTACAGTATGTAATCATATTAGGACTATGAGCCTCGCCCCGTGTTACATGTTTATCAAAGGATCAAATAATTAAACAATCTTGGTAGAGGTTCACCCAAGTAACATTTGTGACAAATTATTTTTCAAATCATGCAGCCCTAAATTATTGTACTTGGAAGTTTTCACTATATTTGCATACAAGGAAAGCAAATACTACCCCCTAGTGGCCATGATATTCAAGGGAACAATTTCAAAACAAGAGGGCCATGATGGCCCTGGATCGCTCACCTTAATTATACAATGTACTGCAATGCAAAACATATCAAGACAATTATTCTGAATGCAACCTCCACAGTGTTAACAAGATTTTCCTTCATTTGGCCTAGTGATCTATATTGTTTTCCCTGATATGACCCATATTCCAACATGGACTAGATATCATCAAGACAACATTCTGACAAATTTTCAACTTGCTCAAAGTGAAAATGCGGCCTCCAGAGTTTGAACAATATTTTCCTTTATTGACCTTGTTTCTGACCCAATATGACCCATATTCAAACTTGACCTAGATATAATTCAGACAAACATTCTGACCAAATTTCAAGCTGCTGAAGCAAAAAATGCGGCATCCAAAGTGTTACCAAGATTTTCCTTCAATTTGGCCTAGTGACCTAGTTTTTGACCCTACATGATCCATATTCGAACTTGGCTTAGATATCATTTAGATAAACATTTTCATTAAATGTCAAGCTTCTGTAGCAAAAAATGCGTCTTCTACAGAGTTAACAAGATCTTCCTTCAATTTGGCCTAGTGACCTAGTTTCTGACCTAATATGACCCATATTCGAACTTGACCTAGATATCTTTAAGACAAACATTCTGAAGCAAAAAATGCCACTCTAGTGTTAACAAGATTTTCCTTCAATTTGACCTAGTGACCTATTTTTTGACCCAACATAACCCTTGATCGAACTTGACTTACATATCATCAAGAAAAACATTCTGATAAAGTTTCATCATGCTCAAGTTAAAAATGCAGTATGAAGAGTGTTAACAAGATTACCCTTCAATTTGGCCTAGTGACCTAGTTTTTAACCCGGCATGACCCATATTCGAACTTGACCTAGATATTATTTAGACAAACATTCTGACCAAATTTCAAGCTGCTTAAGCAAAAAATGCGGCATCCAAAGTGTTAACAATATTTTCCTTCAATTTGGCCTAGTGACCTAGTTTTTGATCCCGCATGACCCATATTCGAACTTGGCCTAGATATCATTTAGCTCAACATCCTGACCAAATTTCAAGCTGCGGAAGCAAAACATGCAGCTTCTACAGAGTTAACAAGATTTCCCCTCAGTTTGGCCTAGTGACCTAGTTTCTGACTCAATATGACCCATATTTAAACTTGACCTAGATATCTTTAAGACAAACATTCTGACAAAATATCAACATGCTCAAGTTGAAAATGTGGCCTCTACAGTGTTAACAAGATTACCCTTCAATTTGGCCTAGTGACCTAGTTTCTGACCCAATATGACCCATATTCGAACTCGACCTAGATATTTTTAAGACAAACATTCTGAAGCAAAAATTGCGGCCTCTGGAGTGTTAACAAGATTTTCCTTAAATTTGACCTAGTGACCTACTTTTTGATCCGATATGACCCATGTTCGAACTTGACCTACATATCATCAAGACAAACATTCTGATAAAGTTTCAACATGCTCAAGTTGAAAATGTGGCCTCCAGAGTGTTAACAAGATTTTGCTTCAATTTGACCTAGTGACCTCGTTTTTGACCTCATATGGCCCAGTTACGAACTTGTCCAAGATTTGATGGAGATGAATGTTCTGATACACTTTCATGAAGATTGGATGCAAAATGTAGCCTGTAGTGTGTTAACAAGCTGAAATGTTGACGACGCACGCCGGACGCCGGACGGACGCCGGACAAAATGTGATCACAATAGCTCACCTTGCACTTCGTGCATAGGTGAGCTAAAAAATGGTAGATGGTCACCAAAGGAAAATTTGTGCCAAATTAGTTTCAAATTGGCCAGTACTGTTGAACAAGAAGATTTTGTTTTTAAACTACAACATATATATAAGGAAAACAAGCAAATTCAGAGAATTATGGTCCCCCGCTTTGGGGGTTTTATTGGTTGGGTTGCAACGCTTCCTGGCATATTGTAACTGTCTTTTCTGTCTAGAGAAGGCTTTATTGTTTATAGTAATATGTCAGTTGTATTTGTGAAGTCTAAACAGATTGACCTCATTAAATTATATGGAAAATTAAATCATCCAAAAAGCGGTTGCAGAGAGATAGCCCGGAAATGAATTAAGTCATACATAGCCGGATGGTGGGGTAAAACTCCGTGAAAAATCATCCAACCGGAACGCAAACACGATATGCGCATCTACACTTGGTGGTGATCCTTCCTATAAAGTTTCATCAAATTCCAAAAAGCGGTTGCAGAGAAATAGCCCGGAAAAATGAATTTAGTCATACATAGCCGGATGGTGGGGTAAAGGGCCATAACTCCGTGAAAAATCATTCAACCGGAACGCAAACACGATATGCGCATCTACACTTGGTGGTGATCCTTCCTATGAAGTTTCATAAAATTCCAAAAAGCGGTTGCAGAGAAATAGCCCGGAAATGAATTTAGTCATACATAGCCTGATGGTGGAGTAAAGGGCCATAACTCCGTGAAAAATAATCCAACCGGAACGCAAACACGATATGCGCATCTACACTTGGTGGTGATCCTTCCTATGAAGTTTCATAAAATTCCAAAAAGCGGTTGCAGAGAAATAGCCCGGAAATGAATTTAGTCATACATAGCCTGATGGTGGGGTAAAGGGCCATAACTCCGTGCAAAATAATCCAACCGGAACGCAAACACGATATGCGCATCTACACTTGGTGGTGATCCTTCCTATGAAGTTTCATCAAATTCCAAAAAGCGGTTGCAGAGAAATAGCCCGGAAATGAATTTAGTCATACATAGGGGTAAAGGGCCATAACTCCGTGAAAAATAATCCAACCGGAACGCAAACACGATATGCGCATCTACACTTGGTGGTGATCCTTCCTATGAAGTTTCATCAAATTCGAAAAAGCGGTTGCAGAGAAATAGCCCGGAAACGAAAGTGTGACAGCGTGACGGACTGACGGACTGACGGACTGACGGACTGACTGACGGACTGACGAATGAGAAATAATAGTCCCGCGCTTTCGCGAAAGCGGGGGACAACAAGCTCAGCTCCCTGGCAGCTATGTTTTTCAACAGATGAAAACAAGAAATATGTGAGCTACTGCTCACTAGTGATACCCCCCCGCTCATGTTTTGAAAGACAGATCAAAAGTTGAATTGCATCATTGGGGTAAAAGTATTGAAGAGTATGAAAGGTTAGAATGAGTGAGGAAGTGTTGGTGTGTTATGATAATTTGAAGGAGTCCACAGTCTTAATATTGTGACAATGATTGCTTGTGAATATATTGAGAAATAGCCCGGAAATGAATTTAGTCATACATAGCCTGATGGTGGGGTAAAGGGCCATAACTCCGTGAAAAATAATCCAACCGGAACGCAAACACGATATGCGCATCTACACTTGGTGGTGATCCTTCCTATAAAGTTTCATCAAATTCCAAAAAGCGGTTGCAGAGAAATAGCCCGGAAATGAATTTAGTCATACATAGCCTGATGGTGGGGTAAAGGGCCATAACTCTGTGAAAAATAATCCAACCGGAACGCAAACACGATATGCGCATCTACACTTGGTGGTGATCCTTCCTATGAAGTTTCATCAAATTCCAAAAAGCGGTTGCAGAGAAATATCCCGGAAATGAATTTAGTCATACATAGGAGTAAAGGGCCATAACTCCGTGAAAAATAATCCAACCGGAACGCAAACACGATATGCGCATCTACACTTGGTAGTGATCCTTCCTATGAAGTTTCATCAAATTCCAAAAAGCGGTTGCAGAGAAATAGCCCGGAAATGAATTTAGTCATACATAGGGGTAAAGGGCCATAACTCAGTGAAAAATAATCCAACCGGAACGCAAACACGATATGCGCATCTACACTTGGTGGTGATCCTTCCTATGAAGTTTCATCAAATTCCAAAAAGCGGTTGCAGAGAAATAGCCCGGAAACGAAAGTGTTACGGACGGATGGACGGACGGAAGGACGGACGGACGGAAGGACGGACGGACGGAAGGACGGAAGGACGGACATGGGTAAAACAGTATACCCCCCCTTTCCTTCGGAACCGGGGGTATAATAATTTGAACAGGTAGAGGGACATTTGTTCAAAATAATTCTAAAATCACCAGTACTTTTGGACATTTTTTTTTAAGTTTTGACACATTTCCCCCTGTCGGATGCCGTAGCCACCAAATGTCTACATAGAATTGAATTCTTTGAATAATTTTGAAGGAGGACCACCTTAGATTTCTTGTAAAATTATTTTGAGATTGGTCCATTGGTTTAGGAGGAGAAGATGTTTGTAGGAAAATGTGAAAAGAAAGACAGATGACGACAATGACGCCGAATTTCTGACGGTAAGGCATCATAATAGCTCACCCCGCACTCAGGTTACCTAATAAGGAAAACAAGCCCAGCCCCCTTGTGGTCATTTTGTTCATTGGATCGGAATAATTTCAACCATCTTTGTAGAGGATCACGCAAGGAACATGCGTGCCAAATTATTTTCAAAGGGCCAGCAGTTTTGGATAAGAAGTTTTTACAATAAACATAGTAGGAATACAAGGTTCAACCCTTTGCGGCCATGTTTTTCAACAGAATATGAATTATTTGAAAAATCTTAGTAGAGAGGGTCGGTCACAAAAAACATTAATTTTTGTGCAAAAATTATTTTCAAATCGGTGCATTTCTTTTGGAAAGAAATTTTAAAGTTTGTACATCAATATTAAATGGCAACCCAGCCCTACCCCTGGTGGCCTTGTTTTCCAAGGATTGTAATAATTTGAGCAAACTTGGGAGGGAGTAACGCAAAGCACATTAGTGTCATTATTTTCAAAACTGGCTAGATGATATTTTAAGTTTTTCCTTTCTGTCGCTATAGCAACCCTTGCTTAACATGGAATTAAATTATTTTAGCAATTCTGAAATACTTTCACCTAAGGAACATTCCGGTTAAGTTTGGTCAAGATTGGCCATGTAGTTAAGGAGATTACATTTCCTAAAAAAAAATCATATCCGTTTTGTCATTTTGCCCCTTTTCTGATGCTGCTTGACTGCCTTGTTTAATGACCAACAATAATTATGGCTTGAACTAATTTTGTAGAGGGTCACCTAAGGAACATTTATACAAATTTATCTTTGAATCAGACAAGCAGATTTCAGAGGAGTTGTCTGTATGAAGAACTAAGACCCTTTTTCTCATAAACCAGCCAATTTTGCTTTGCATTCAATGCATACCTCTTATGGTATATCACTTACTTTAAGTACATGTCATATAATTAACAAATGGCTCCATTGTCCCCCATATAAATTATAGCCAGTGTAATCAAGTGATTTTTGTGTGTCTTTTCCCTCTTTGACCTGGATAAATCCTTTACACTTTCATTGCTGTAGATGAAGTCTGAAGCCTTATACAATTAAGTCTTTTGAAAATATTGTGGAATCCATTTTTTCCCTTTTCCTGCAATGTTTTCAACTCTGTATTAAAGAGATATATATTGCTGTTATTGCATGACTTCAAGTAATTCCTAAGATGATTTCAGAGCATCCATTAAGCCTTTATGTGAGACTATGACTGTATGGTAGTGTCTTATTCCAAAGGTCCCTTGATGGATCATGGTTGATATCAAGTTGTAACAATAAACAAGATTCTAACAAGTTAACCATGTTGTTCCAATATCACTCATCTAATTTAATAGAACTTTAACAGTTTTCAAAGTTTTTATTCTATACATGAAAGGCAAAGTAATTGATTGGAGTTTAACTCCGTATTCAACAATTTTTCAGTCATATTGCAGCGACCAGTTCAGCTACTCATGTGTTTCCTGGCTTTCGCACACCAGTAATCTGCTCAACAATCTTTCCAATCAACCGACTGCTTTTCCACATTGACTGTTAGGCGATTGGTGGAAGAAGTATGACGCTTTTCACAATGACTTTTGTCAAACAACGGAAAGCATGTTGGCAGGTGGGGTTCGAGCTCACAACCCCTGGATTGACGGCCCGTGTCGCTACCGGGGCTCGGTAATAGGCAAAGTTAGCACCTTGGTATATTAAAAAAAATAAAAAATAAAAAATTTGCGGACCAAGATGCCTCTACAGTGTTCATTTTGACAGAGTGTCCAAGCTTTTTACCAGACTTGACCCAGTTTCATACATGAACTAGACTTAATGAAAATGAATGTTCTGGTGAATTTTCAGGAAGATTTGATGACAAATGTGACCTTTTGAGTTTTCAAAAGTTTTTCTGGAGACCTATTTTTTGACCCAACATGAACTAGTTATGATGAGGATGATTATTCCGACACATTTTTAAGATGATTGGATATAAAATGGGGTTCTGAGAAGTAAATATTAAGGGATTTTTTTCAGTTGCCATTACAACCAAATTTTTCCATGGAATAACATTCTTTGATCAATTTTGAAAGAGTAGCAACCAAGAAACATTCCGGTGAAATTATTTTGAATTTGGTCCATCGGTTGAGACTGAGACATTGTTTGGACAATACAACAACATCAATGGACAGTGAGTAAAAACAATAGCTCATCCGGCACTTCTTGCTCAGATTGAGGAAGTAAACCCCTAAGATGATATTAACAAGATAATGGTTATTTCCTGTGCTTTTGAAGAGACATGAAAGTCCATTGATAGTTGATAAGAGTTTAAAGCTGTTCAGCAATATTTCAGTTATATCAGGCCAGTCAGTTCATCATTACTTTCCTGGTTTTCTAATTCAAATACTCAAAAATGTTATTAGGTGAACTGCTTACTTCTAACATAGCCTTTTTAACCCTTTCCCTCATATAGACGCTTTCTGACGCCTCTGCAGCAGACAGCCTTTTGAAAACATAGTGACAAAAGAAGAAATTGCACAAAACGTGCAATTTCTCCTTTTGCCACAATGTTTTCCACTTTTTGTCATAGGTTATCTATTCAATTATGGAGATTTTCTATGTTTTGACAAAATACGTTCAAAGTCGTCTGCTGCAGAATTGTTGTATGAGGGAAAGGTTTAAACCAGTGAAAGAGGAATGACCCTAGTCACAATGTACATTGTCTATCATTTGTATGAAATATAGCCAAGCCTCAGTCTGTCACTGCCAATGGGTCAACATCCCTCTTATTACTGATAGACCTATTATGGCTTTGCAAAGGAAAAATCCATTGATAACAGTATTGATTAACCCTTTCCAACATGCATCGAATCAGCAGCAGGCACTTTTGAAAACATATTGTAAACAAAAGGCCCATGAGGGCCTATGCTCTACTGGCATTGATCTGGCTTGTTTCAAAAGGAACCAATATGTCATCAATATTCAAATACCATCTAAGTTTGGTGAAGATCAGATAGTAAATGGAAGCTCTATTGTGTTCACAAGCTGTATTATAGCAATTTTGACAATTTCAAGGGCCATAATCCAGCCATGCATGGGTAGATCTGGCCGTTTTTTAGAAATGAACCAAACTCTCATGGATATCTAACTACTGTATACGTTTGATTGAGATACAATAAACAAGAGGCCCAAGAGGGCCAGTATCGCTCCACGGCCATAAGGCAAAAATAAAATCTCCAAACAGCCCTGCCCCGTGGCGGCTATTTTTTTTACCAACCACCATGGCTTAAAGGAATCTTGTAGAGTGTCACCAAAGGAATGTTTCTGCAAAATTATTTGAAAATATGCCTGACACTTTCGGAGGAGAAGATTTTTTAAGTTTTCACTATGGTCATATAAGTCAAAATAGCCCGCCCTCTGGCGGCCATGTTTTTCGACCAATCAACATGGCTTGAAGGAATCTGATAGAGGGTCACCCAATGAACATTTCTACAAAATTATTTGAAAATCGGCTTAACGCTTTCGGAGAAGAAGATGTTTTAAGTTTTCACTATAGCTATATAACGCAAAAAAGCCCCGCCCCCTGGCGGCCATGTTTTTCGCCCAATCAACATTTCTTGAAGGAATCTAATTAAGGTTCACACAAGGAACATTTCTACAAAATTATTTGAAAATCGGCCTGACACTTTTGGAGGAGAAGATTTTTTAAGTTTGCTCTTTAGCCATATACGCAAAATAGCCCCGCCCTGTGACGGCCATGTTTTTTTACCAATCAACATGGCTTGAAAGAATCTGATAGAGGGTCACCCAAGGAACATTTCTACATAATTATTTGAAAATCTGCTGAACACTTTTTGAGAAGAAGATTATTTAAGTTTTCACTATAGCTATATAAGGCAAAAAAGCCCCGCCCCCTGGCGGCCATGTTTTTCGCCCAATCAAAATTTCTTGAAGGAATCTAATAAAGGGTCACCCAAGGAACATTTCTACAAAATTATTTGAAAATCGGCCTGACACTTTCGGAGAAGAAGATTTTTTAAGTTCTCACTATTTTTTTCTTTCGGTTGCCATGGAAACCAGAATTTTGAATGGATAAAAAAAAACTGAAGGAATTTAGTAGAGGACATTGAGAGGATGCTTCCCATGAAGTTTCAACCAAATTGGCCAAGTGGTTAGGGAGAAGAAGTTGTTTAAAGGAAAAAGTTAACGCACGCACGCACGCACGCACGACGGACAATTCGCCATGACATAAGCTCGACTGGCTTTCAGCCAGTGGAGCTAAAAATAAGGACTGTATCATGTTAACAAGCCCTATTATAGCAATTTTGACAATTTCAAGGGCCATAATCCAGTCATGGATATCTAACTACTGTATAAGTTTGGTTGAGATACAATCAAAAGTAAAGACTGTATCGTGTTAACAAGCTCTTTTATAGCAATTTTGACCATTTCAAGGGCCATAATCCAGTCATGCATGGGCGGATCTGGCTGGTTTTCAAAAGGAACCGAGCTCTCATGGATATCTAACTACTGTATAAGTTTGATTGAGATACAATCAAAAGTAAAGACTGTATCGTGTTAATCTGGCTGATTTTCAAAAGGAACCAAGCTCTCATCAATATTTAACTACTATCTAAGTTTGGTGAAGATCAGATGGTAAATGGAGCCTCTATTGTGTTCACATGCTCAATTATAGCAATTTGGACAATTTCAAGGGCCATAATCCAGTCTTGCATGGGCGGATCTGGCTGGTTTACGAAAGGAACTGAGCTCTCATGGATATCTAACTACTGTATAAGTTTGGTTGAGATACAATCCAAAGTGAAGACTGTATCGTGGTAACAAGCTCTTTTATAGCAATTTTGACCATTTCAAGGGCCATAGAGATACAATCAAAAGTAAAGACTGTATCGTGTTAACAAGAAATTGTTTACGGACGGACGACGGACAAATCGCCACGACATAAGCCCTTCTGGCCTTTGGCCAGTAGAGCTAAAAATGTGAAAAATCTCCATAAATGAGCAATATTTTTCCAAAGTCGTCTGCCGCAGAGACAACAGAAAGTGACTGTATGTGGGTAAGGGTGAACCTTTTTGCCAATATAGAAGACTTTTGGTAACTCTTAAAAAACACTTTTTTCAAAACAAGCCTGATAAGGAGGTAGCTTTAATCATACAGTATACTTGCTGTAAATAAGAAATAACTAGAAATATCACTGAAGATGATAAATACCCCCAAAACAGCACCTTGACTCAAAATATGGTTTACGACCGACCAACAAAAGGGCCATAACTCTGTAAACAAGAAAAAGTAACAAAGGGCAATAACTCTGTATTTAGATTAAATAGAGTTATGGTTTCTGTACACTGCACTTTCTCTCAATGTGTTGTATCATCCTATGAAGTTTTATTAAATTCCAACAATTAGTTTTAAAGTTATGCTCCGGACAAGACTCTACGAATATGAAAAAGTAACAAACGGCAATAACTCTGTCATTATGTAAAGTAGAGTTATGTTTCTTGTACACTGCACTTCCTCTGATTATGCTCTACCATTATATGTAGTTTTATTAGATTCCATCTATTAGTTATTAAGTAATTCTACGGACAAGAAAAAGTAACAAAGGGCAATAACTCTGTATTTAGATAAAATAGAGTTATGGTTCCTGTACACCGCACTTCCTCTCAATGTGTTGTATCATCCTATGAAGTTTAATTAAATTCCAACAATTTGTTTTAAAGTTATGCTCTGGACAAGACTCTACGAATAAGAAAAAGTAACAAAGGGCAATAACTCTGTAATTATGTAAATTAGAGTTATGGTTCTTGTACACTGCACTTCCTCTGATTATGCTCTACCATTGTATGCAGTTTTATTAGATTCCATCTGTTAGTTATTAAGTAATTCTCCGGACAAGAAAAAGTAACAAAGGGCAATAACTCGGTATTTAGATTAAATAGAGTTATGGTTCCTGTACACTGCACTTCCTCTCAATGTGTGGTATCATCCTATGAAGTTTTAATAAATTCCAAGAATCAGTTTTAAAGTTATGCTCTGGACAAGACTCTACGAATAAGAAAAAGTAACAAAGGGCAATAACTCTGTAATTATGTAAATTAGAGTTATGGTTCTTGTACACTGCACTTCCTCTGATTATGCTCTACCATTGTATGCAGTTTTATTAGATTCCATCTGTTAGTTATTAAGTAATTCTCCGGACAAGAAAAAGTAACAAAGGGCAATAACTCTTTATTTAGATTAAATAGAGTTATGGTTCCTATACACTGCACTTCCTCTCAATGTGTTGTATCATCCTATGAAGTTTTATTAAATTCCAACAATTAGTTTTAAAGTTATGCTCCGGACAAGACTCTACGAATAAGAAAAAGTAACAAAGGGCAATAACTTTGTATTTAGATAAAATAGAGTTATGGTTCCTGTACACCGCACTTCCTCTCAATGTGTTGTATCATCCTATGAAGTTTCGTTCAAATCCTATGTTGCATTGTTAAGATATGGTCCGGACAAAATATGGCTTCCGACCGACCGACCGACCGACCGACATACCGACCGACCGACCGACACAGTGACTCCTATATACCCCCCCAAAACTTTGTTTTTTGGGGGTATAACAAGAGCATTGCTGAAGATACAAATTCCCTTGCAGGGTCATTATGTACAGATGTATTATATTCAGTGTGCCATTGACCTTTGATCTATTTTAGTGAAACATGACCCTGTTCAAGCTCTATTGACACTTAACCGATGTATGATGTATGAAGGAATTCGGTCCACAAATGAAAATGCTAGAGTGATGAAGTCATTTTATTCAGACATATTATATATAGTATATGTGAACTTGACCTTTGACTAAAATCAGTAAAACACCAACACGTCCATGCCCTCCAAGTATAAAGGAATTCTGTTCACAAATGAAAGTGCTAGAGCAATGAACCTGTTTCTAACATACATATTATAGTCACTATGACCGTGACCTACATCTGGGAAACGCAAACCCATCTAAACTCTCTTGACACTGAACTTCTGTGTGAAATTGGACGAATTCCATCCACAAATGAAAGTGCTAGAGCAAAACATCATTTCATACATTCTTGACAATAAGCCTGTGTGCAAAGAAATGTTTACCCCTTTTCAGATGCCATAAGTTTGCTGTGTCTTTCAGCCAACTAATATGACTTAAACAAATTGTGTAAAGGGTCCCAAAGGGATTATTTCTACCAAATGATCTAGAAATTAGACAAACACTTTCATAAGAATGCAATTTTATAATTTTGTCATTTTGTCCCTTAACTCATCCCACCTTGGTGCCTTATTTTTCGACCAATCAATATGGCTTGAACTATTATTGTATATGGTCAACAAAGCAAAGCAAATTCTCTACCAAATGATCTTGAACTTTGAAATGCAGATAAAGAGGAGAAGATTTCTAACAAGGGAGATAACTTGAAAATTATTCACTATTAGTTATGGTTCTTGTGTAATGCACTTCCTTTCTTTAATATCTGTATACATTTCAAGTTTCATCAAAATAACTTTAGTACTTTTCGAGTTATGGTCCTGACATGGAAATATAAAGTCTAACAAGGGAGATAATTTGAAAATTGTTCACTATAAAGTTATGGTTCTTGTATTATGCACTCTCTCTTATTGATATGTATGTATATTTCAAGTTTCATTGAAATATATTCAGTACTTTTAGATTTATGCTCAATGCAAATAAAGTGTGACGGACACATTTTTCCGAAAGGACATTCGGACGGACGGACATGATGGACGTGCAAAGCGACAACTATATGCTCTCCCAAACTAGTTTGGGGAGCATAAAAATAAGAAGTTATGTTTGATTTTTAAAATCCACTGAAGTTCATTTTTTTACCTAAAAAATAGGTAACATTCATTTTCTGCAACATGCAATGTGACGGAAAGTATAACATATGACTATCACCACAGTTTTTTAAGGAAATGTAAGTAAACATAACTTAAGAATTGAGCTTAACAGCCCCGCCCCCTGGAGAACAGGTTTTTCGACCAATCAATATAGCTTAAAATTATCTGATAGAGGGTAACCCAATACATTTCCCTCATTATGGCAAATTTTGCTGTCTCTGAAGTAGACAACCTTTCCAATGTTAAAGATATAAACTTTTTGCTCAATTCTTTTTAAGTTTCTTAAACGATCACATCAGGGAAATGTTTAATACTTTCTAACATACAGCACAATTGCAGTAGTCAATTTTGAAAAAATAATGAAAATCTCTACATTTTAGATTAGATAATCCATGTATGAGTAGTTTAACCCTTTACCTCAAATAGACGCTTTCTGATGCCTCTGCAGCAGACGGCTTTTTTGAAAACATAGTGACAAAAGAAGAAATTGCTCAAAACGAGCAATTTCTCCTTTTGCCACAATGTTTTCCACTTTTAGTCATAGGTTATCCATTCAATTTTAGAGATTTTCTATTTGTTGACATAATATGTTCAAAGTTGTCTGCTGCAGAATTGTCGTATGAGGGAAAGGGTTAATGTGTGTTCATGTGGTTAATTGTTAAATAGAGATTGCTATTACCTGTTCATATTCTTCTAATCCATGTTTCTTTTTGTTCCTTTTACTTCTCTTGAGAAGGTATATAACTGTTGAAAAGAGAAAGTCAACCCAAAATAATGTTCCCAAAATACAACTCAATACAGATGTTGGCCCTATACATCTCACCCGTTTTAATAGAACTTCAAGAGTTATCAACACGCTATTATACATATCAGGAAAGAGGGAACCACCCCCCCAATTTGGCTACTTGTTTCAACGAATCAGAATTTTGAAAAATATTGGTAGAGGGTAACCCAAGGAACATTTGTGCCAAATTATTTTTTCAAATTGAGCGAGTGCTTTCGGACAAAAAAAGATTTCCACAGAATTTATTATTTTACCAATTCTGAAAACTATCAACTAAGGACCATTGTCAAGATTGGCCTATTGGTTAAGATGATGTTATTTTAAGATTTGAAACAAGAAAGGGTTAAATAGTTTTCCATCTATATAAACATAAAAGGGAAAAAAGCCCCATCCTGGCAGCCATGTTTTTCAACGGATCAGAATTATTTGAATGATCTTGGTAGAGGGTCACCTAAGGAACATTCGAACATAATCATTTTCAAATTTGGCCAATTCTTTTGCACAGGAATAATTTAAAAGTGTTTTCACTCTACTTCCAAATAAGGAAAACAAACATCGACCCCTGGTGGCCATGTTTTTAATGGATTGCAATAATTTGAACACACTTGGTAGAGAATCACACTAGGAAAATTTGTGCCAAATTATTTTTAAATCGAGTCAGTACTTTAGGTCAAGAAGATTTTTAAAAGTTTTTAGTATCCACCATAAAAGAAAACTAAGAGGGCCATGATTGCCCTGGTTTTGCTCACCTGAGTTATGTAAAGTGATTTGTCATGCCAACCACCATAACTCATTTTGCAGTCAGGTAAGCTAATACAAGAGGCCCAAGAGGAACAGAATAGCTCCACTGCCACAGAGCGAAAAACCCACACCCTATGTTGTCTGTCTTTTGTCAGGTTAATATGACTTAGAAGGTCACCAGAAAAATGTTTATGTACCAGTAAGTATTAAACAAGAAGATTTCTAAGTTTTTCCATATATATATCTCTATATAAAACGGGTGACCTCAAGGGCGGGGCCAATTTTGACACCAGGAGTATAATTTGAACAATCTTGGAAGAGGACCACTAGATCATTGTACTCACCATATATCTAAGCATTAGGCCTTTTGGTTTCAGAAAAGAAGATTTTCAAAGTTTTTCCCTAAATATCTCTTTATAAAACATGTGACCCCTGGGTTGGTCCAATTTTGACCCCAGAGTCATAATTTGGACAATCTTGGAAATGGACAACTAAACAATGCTACACACAAGATATCTAAGCTCTAGGCCATTCGGTTTCAGACAAGAAGATTTTCAAAGTGTTTCCCTATACATCTCTATGTAAAACAGATGACCCCGGGATGGGCCCAATTTTGACCCCAGGGGCATAATTTGAACAATCTTTGTAAAGGACTACTAGACAATGGTACACCAAATGTTTTAGCTCTAGGCCGTTTGTATCAGACAAGAAGATTTTCAAAGTATATCTGTATATATTTCTATGTAAAACAAGTGACCCACAGGTCAGGGTCAATTTTGACCCAAGGGCAATATTTGAACAATCTTTGTAGAGGACCACTAGACAATACTACACATTAAATATCTAAGCTCTTATTTTAGCAATCTTCGTTGAGGACCAGTAGACCATGCTACACACCAAATATCTAAGCTCTAGGCCTTTCGATTTCAGACAAGAAGATTTTCAAAGTTTTTCCCTATATATCTCTATGTAAAACAAGTGCTACATACCAAATACTGAAAAAAATCCTTTGTTTTGCATGGAATTAATTTCTTTGAACAAATTGTAAAAGAAGAGGATCACCTAAGGATCATTCCTACCAAGTTAAGTCAAAATCCAAACAGTGGTTAAGGAGATGTTGTTTAAAGAAATAATTGACAACGCATGACATACAACGGCAAAAGGAGATCCCAATAGCTCATCTTCAGCATTTTGTGCACAGGTGAGCTAACAAGAAGACCATGATGGTCCTAAATGGCTTATTTTACAGAAATCACAGTTTTCAATCAATTTACGAATGAACACAAGGAAAACAAGGGCACCGCAAAGCGGATGCATCCCCTCGGCTTTCCATTTTCACATTGAGTTCTCTTGTGATCTAAATATTTAAGTCCAATTTTTGACTTCGATCTTTGACCTATGACCTTGAATCAATAGGCTTCAAAATATTGTCACAAACTAACTGTATGCCAAGTTTGGATAAGATCTGTCAAGGAATGGTCAGTGTAGAGTGGTGACAAGGTTGCCACAGCTGAGATATATTGTAAGTTCAATCAAGTTCAATTTTGGGCATGACCTTTGACCTATGACCTTGAAAACCAATAGGCTTCAAGACATATCATAAACTAACTGTGTAATAAGTTTTATTAAGATCGGTCAATGAATGGTCAGTGTAGAGTTGTGACAAGGCTGCCACAGCTGAAAATATTGTAAGTCCAATTTTGAGTTTGACCTTTGACCTATGACCTTGAAAATCAATAGGCTTCAAGATATTATCATAAAGTAACTGTATACCAAGTTTGGTTAAAATCTGTCAAGTAATGGTCAGTGTAGAGTGGTGACAAGGTTGCCACAGCTGAAAATAGTGTAAGTGCAATTTTGGGCTTGACCTTTGACCTATGACCTTGAAAATCAATAGGCTTCAAATATTATCATAAACTAACTGTATAATAAGTTTTATAAAGATCGGTCAAGGAATGGTCAGTGTAGAGTGGTGACAAGGCTGTCACAGCTGAAAATATTGTAAGTCCAATTTTGAGCTTGACCTTTGACCTATGACCTTGAAAATCAATAGGCTTCAAGATATTATCATAAAGTAACTTTATACCAAGTTTTGTTAAAATCCGTCAAGTAATGGTCAGTGTAGAGTGGTGACAAGGTTGCCACAGCTAAAAATATTGCAAGTCCAATTTTGGGCTTGACCTTTGACCTATGACCTTGAAAATCAATAGGCTTCAAGATATTATCATAAAGTAACTTTATACCAAGTTTTGTTAAAATCCGTCAAGTAATGGTCAGTGTAGAGTGGTGACAAGGTTGCCACAGCTGAAAATATTGCAAGTCCAATTTTGGGCTTGACCTTTGACCTATGACCTTGAAAATCAATAGGCTTCAAGATGTTACCATATACTTACTTTATACCAAGTTTGGTTAAGATCTGTCAAAAATGGTTAGTGTAGAGTGATGACAAGGTTTGTTACGGACGGAAGGACGGACGGGCTTGACCTTTGACCTATGATCTTGAAAATCAATAGGCTTCAAGATATTATCATAAAGTAACTTTATACCAAGTTTTGTTAAAATCCGTCAAGTAATGGTCAGTGTAGAGCGGTGACAAGGTTGCCACAGCTGAAAATATTGCAAGTCCAATTTTGGGCTTGACCTTTGACCTATGACCTTGAAAATCAATAGGCTTCAAGATGTTACCATATAATTACTTTATACCAAGTTTGGTTAAGATCTGTCAAGAAATGGTTAGTGTAGAGTGATGACAAGGTTTGTTACGGACGGAAGGACGGACGGACATACATACGGACGGTCCCGTTACTATATCCCTTTCTCGCTTACTTCGTAACCGAGGGGATAACAAGCAATGCCCCCTTGTGGTCATGTTTATCAATGGATCAAATTATTTCACAAATCTTGGTAAAGGGTCACCCAAGGAACATTTGTGCCAAATTAAATCAGGCCAATATGTTTGTTCAAGAATATTTTCTACATACATAAATATAAGGAAAAAAAGTCCTCTCACTGGTGGCCATGTTTTTTTGATGAATAAGAATAATTTTAACAATATTGCTAGAGGGTCACCCTAGGAACATTTGTGCCAATTTCTTTTCTAATAGTCCCAGCGTTTGTACAAGAAGATTGTTTTAGTTTCCACTGAACACAAATAAGGAAAACAAGCTTCGCTCTCTGGTGGCTATGTTTTATAACAGATAGAAATAATTTGAACAAACTTGGTAGAGGGTAGCCCAAGGAACATTTGTGCAAAATAATTTTCAAATCAGGCCAGAACTTTTGGACAAAAAGATTTTAAAGTTTTGACACTTTTCCGATTGCCACGACAACCATATTTCTTCATGGAATTAAAGCTTTTGAACAACTTTGAAATTGGATCACCTAAGGAACTTTCTTGTGTAATTATTTTGAATTTGGTTTATTGGTTTAGGCAGAGAAGTAGTTTGTAGGAAAATGTCAACAGTTAAATAGACGATGACAACGACGACGGACGGTGATTGATCACAATAGCTCACCCTGCTTTTTCGTGCACAAGTGAACTAAAAAGCCCTGATCCCTGGTGGCCATCCTTTTTTGATGGATGAGATTAATTAGTTCACATTGGTTTAGGAGATGTCAAGATTCATTCAGTACTTTATGAGGAGATTTTACTTAAGACGTTTTTAAAAAATATATTTTCAGTTACCATGGTAACAAAAGTTTTGCATGGAATTCACTTCTTTTAGCAATTATGAAAGGGCATTACTTAAGGAACATTCCTGTGAAGTTTGGTTGAAATTGGCAAAGTGTTAATGGGGAGATTTCATTTAAAGATGGATTTAAAAAATATCCTTTCAATTACCATGGTAACCAAAATTGTGCACGGAATAAAATTCTTTTAGCATTTCTGAAAGGGCATTTCCTAAGGAACATTCTTGTGAAGTTTGGTCAAAATTAGCACAGTAGTTTAGGAGGTGATGTCATTTAAATAAATAATTGATGGACAATGTCCCATGGTCATCCAGTGATCATAAAAGCTCACCATATTTAGTTAGGAAACACACGAGTTTGTAAGCTGATGACCAAGTTATAAATTAAATATACAGTATATGAAAATGCCTTTAAACTATAAATGAATCAAAACAGATGGCTATAACAAGAGGACCATGCTGGTCCTATATCGCTCACCTGATAAAATAGAACTTCAATAGTTTTCACTCTATACATATAAGGAAAACAAACCCTGCCCCCTGGTTGCCATGTTTATATATGGATCGGAATATTTTTAACACTCTTCGTAGAGGGTCACTCAAGGAACCTTTGTGCCAAATTATTATCAAAACTGGCCTATACTTTAGGTCAAGAAGATCATTAATTATATATATATATATATGTTATATAAGGTAACAAGCTCAGCCCCCTGGCGGCCATGTATATGAACAGATTGGAATAATTTCATAATATATTTTCAAATCTGGACAGTACTTTTGTAAAAGAAGATTAATAAAGTTTTCACTCTACATACATACAGGAAACGCCGCAATGTGACGAAGTGTCAACCATAACTAAAGATATTCAGTTTCAATTGATTTTCTCTTTTTTAGTAACAGCAACCTTGACCTTGACCATAGGGACCCCAAACGCAATCCTATGAAAGGTCTCCATAAACTCTTTCTACATATCAAGTTTAGTTACAATATGTCAAACGTAACTAAAGATATTCAGTTTCAACCATTTTTCTATTATTAGTAACATTGACCTTGACCCTAGGGGCCCCAAACGCAATCCCATGAAAGGTCTCCATAAACTCTTTCTACATACCAAGTTTGGTTACAATATGTCAACCGTAACTAAAGATATTATGTAACATAGGTGAGTTTGACAGCCCATCCGAACAAGGACATCGTCATTCTAATAACCAGGTTTCAACTATGTTGAAAACCTTGTTAATAAGTTAATATCCTATTGCAAGCAATAAAAAAAGTCCCCTACCAGACGAAGACAGCACATTGTGTATTGTATGTGCAGTTCACCTCATCATGGTACACATGTGTGCCCAGTAACTTGGGAATTCTATGATGCATGGTTTCTCATTTCGATCTTTGACCTCCAAGTGTGAACTTGACCTTAGAGGTACAGGCCTGTGTCTTGTGTGCCACATGTCACCTCATCATAGTGAACATGTGTGCCCAGTAACTTTGGAATCCTATGATGCATGGTTGAGATGCGGGCCGGACAAGTTAGTCATATCAAACAGTACTCATTATGACATTTGAGGTATAGGCCTGGGTCTTGAGCGTGACACACCTCCTAATCAAGGTTAACGTTTGCGCCAAATTTCTTGGAAATCCCATGATGAATGATTAAGATGCGGGCGGAAAAGGTACACTCCTATCAAACAGTACTCATTTTGAACTTTGACCTCTAAGTGTTACCTTGACCTTTGAGGTACAGGCATGGGTCTTGTGTGCAACACTCTTTCTCATCATGGTGAATATGTGTGCCTAGTAACTTGGGAATCCTATGATGCATGGTTAAGATGCGGGCCGGACAAGGTAGTCCTATCAAACAGTACTCATTATGACATTAGCCCATGAAGATTTTTCAATTCTTTTATTATGTAAAACAAAGAGGACCACGATGGTCGTAAATTGCTTACCCGATTTAATAGAAATCAGTTTTCAATGTTCTTACGATATGCATACAAAAACAAGGGGCCCATGAGGGCCTATGCTCTACTGGCATTGATCTGGCTTGTTTCAAAAGGAACCAATATGTCATCAATATTCAAATACCATCTAAGTTTGGTGAAGATCAGATAGTAAATGGAAGTTCTATTGTGTTCACAAGCTGTTTTATAGCAATTTTGACAATTTCAAGGGCCATAATCCAGCCATGCATGGGTAGATCTGGCCGTTTTTTAGAAATGAACCAAACTCTCATGGATATCTAACTACTGTATAAGTTTGATTGAGATACAATCAAAAACAAGCAAATTCAGAGAATTATGGTCCCCCGCTTTGGGGGTCTTAAAAGGGGTTGTCACAAGGAATACACATGTGAAATATGAAAGCAGTACCTATTACGGTTCAGAAGTTATGACCAAGGTTAAAGTTTTTGTGACAGCGTGACGGAGGGACTGACGGACTGACGAATGAGATTTAATGTCCCCGACGTTTTACTTCGTAAAGCGGGGGACAATAAGGACTGTATCATGTTAACAAGCCCTATTATAGCAATTTTGACAATTTCAAGGGCCATAATTCAGTCATGCATGGGGCGCATCTGGCTTGTTTTCGAAAGGAATCAAGCCCTCATGGATATCTAACTACTGTATAAGTTTGGTTGAGATACAATAAAAAAAAAAAGACTATCGTGTTAACAAGCCCTATTATACGAATTTTGACAATTTCAAGGGCCATAATTCAGTCATGCATGGGGCGGATCTGGCTTGTTTTCGAAAGGAATCAAGCTCTCATGGATATCTAACTACTGTATAAGTTTGGTTGAGATACAATAAAAAATAAAGACTGTATCGTGTTAAAAAGCTCTATTATAGCAATTTTGACCATTTCAAGGGCCATAATCCAGTCATGCATGGGCAGATCTGGCTGGTTTTCGAAAGGAACCGAGCTCTCATGGATATCTAACTACTGTATAGGTTTGGTTGAGATACAATCAAAAGTGAAGACTGTATCGTGTTAACAAGCTCTTTTATAGCAATTTTGACCATTTCAAGGGCCATAATCCAGTCATGCATGGGCGGATCTGTGGCTGGTTTTCGAAAAGAACCGAGCTCTCATGGATATCTAACTACTGTATAAGTTTGGTTGAGATACAATCAATAGTGAAGACTGTATCGTGTTAACAAACTCTTTTATAGCAATTTTGACCATTTCAAGGGCCATAATCCAGTCATGCATGGGCGGATCTGGCTGGTTTTCGAAAGGAACGTGTTAACAAGAAATTGTTTACGGACGCACGGATGCACAAACGCTCGCACGCACGACGGACAAATCGCCACGACATAAGCCCTTCTGGCCTTTGGCCAGTAGAGCTAAAAACAATGGATCCTAAAAATTTCAACATTGTGTTTCGACTATATATATATATAAGGAAAAAAAGCTCCGCTGCCATGTTTTTCAACGGATCAGAATAATTTAAAGAATCTTGAAAGAGGGTCACCCAAGGAACATTGTGCCAAATTATTTTCAAATCGGGCTAGTAGTTTTGGACAATAATTTATTTTAAGTTTTCATTATACACATATAAGGAAAACAAGCTTCACCCCTGGTCGCCATGTTTTTCAACAGATCGGAATTAATTGAACAATCTTAGTAGAGGGTAACCCAAGGAGCATTTGTGCAAAATAATTTTCAAATCGGCCCTGTACTTTTGGTGAAGAAGATTTTTCTGATGCAGCAGCAATCAAAGTTCTGCATTGAATTAAATTCATTGAACCACTATGAAACAGGACCACATAAGGAACATCCCATTGAAATTATTTTGTAATTGGTCCTTGAGTTTAGCAGGAGAAGCTGTTTGTAAGAAAATGTTTACAGACAGACCACGACCACAACGGAAGATGGACGGTGATTGATCACAAAAGCTGATCTTTAGCACTTTGTGCTCAGGTTAGATAATGGGACAAGGTCTGTCCCATTTGACCATGTAATTAAACAAATCGAAATAATTTGAACAATCTTGGTAGAGGGTTACCCAAGGAACATTTGTGCCAAATATTTTTAAATTTAGCCAGTACTTTAGGACAAGAAGATTTTTTAAAGTTTTGGCAATTTTCCTTCTTCCTGATGCCATGGCAACCATAGTTTTCCATTGATTTAAATCCTTTGAACAACTTTGAAAAAGGACCACCTAAGGCACATTCCTGTGAAATTATTTTAAATTTGGTTCATTGGTTCAGGAGGAGAAGCTGTTTGTATGAAAACGTGAACAGACAAATAGATGACAACGAAGACATACAATGAGTGATCACAACAGCTCACCCACACTTCATGCTCAGGTGAGCTAAAAATGTCACATGAGGTAAATGGTGATGGGTGAGAGATTTATAAATAATACTTACTGTACTTTTCATTTGTGAGTTTGAGGTTTTTAGAGGGCCAGTGATGAGGACTCTGAAACAAAAAAGGGACATGAAAAAAATAACCCTTTCCTTTGTGCAAGCCCATACTGACACATCTGCAACAGAATGATGACCTTTAAACAAGAGGGCTATGATAGCCCTAGATCACTCAACTGAATTATGCAAAACACATCAAGACAATAATTCTGACAAAGATTCAAAGCAACCTCCAGTGTCGAAAAGATTTTCCTTCATTTAGCCTAGTGACCATATTCGAACATGGACTAACCTATCATCAAGACAAACATTCTGACAAAGTTTCAACATGCGGCCTCCATAGTTTTTAATCCAATATGACACAAATTCAAACATGGCCAAGATATCATTAAGATTAACATTCTGACCAAATTTGAAGCTGCTGAAGCAAACAATGCGGCTTCTGCAGTGTTAACAAGATTTACCTTCAATTCGGCCCAGTGACCTAGTTTCTGACCCAATATGACCCATATTCGAACTTCACCTAGATATCATTAAGACAAACATTGTGACAAAATTTCATACTGCAAAAATTGCGGCCTCTAGAGTGTTCACAAGATGTCGCTTCAACTTAACCTGGTGACCCAACATGACCCATAATCGAACTTGACCTACATATCATCAAGACAAACATTTTGTTAACCCTTTTGGCGCCAAATAAATAGCAGAAAGTTGTTCTCAGCGCCAAATAAAATCAGGCGTTTCTTAGAAATAATAGTAGGTTTTTTCTAAATAAGTTTTATTAACAAACAGTCTATGAACATTCTATTTTTATTATACCTTTTTCTTTTATTTTCGTTAACCCTTTCGGCGCCGAAGTCGCATATATGCGACAGCTTGGCTCAGCAGTAACTATACAACATAAACGCGACTTCGGCGCTGAGCCAAGCTGTCGCATATATGTGCCTTCAGCACCGAAAGGGTTAAGTTTCAACATGCTCATGTTGATAATGTGGCCTCTGGAGTATTAACAAGATTTCCCTTCAATTTGACCTAGTGACCTAGTTTTTGAGCTCATATGGCCCAGCTTTGAACTTGTCCAAGATTTGATGGAGATGAATGTTCTGATAAACTATCATGAATATCGGATGCAAAATGTAGAGTGTTAACAAGGGCAAATGTTGACGACACACGATGGACGGCGGACAAAATGTGATCACAATAGCTCAC
Organism: Serripes groenlandicus; assembly: GCA_031761405.1. NCBI lineage: Eukaryota > Metazoa > Mollusca > Bivalvia > Cardiida > Cardiidae > Serripes > Serripes groenlandicus. The sequence goes on from JASEVX010000004.1 coordinate 42,423,294, forward strand.
CTTGCACTTCGTGCACAGGTTAGTTAAAAATTAAATGTATACTCTATTATATATAGACAAGGGATGTAACTTCCTTGTCAGCCATATTTGACCCATATTTGCATGTAAACCGATAGTTTTGGGATGAAATCCTTCTGACCAGTGTTAAAGGGTAACCGTTCAGCTTCATGCGGACACATAGCGCTTTATTCAATTGTCGTTTTTTATCTTGTATTGGACCAAAATTCAAACATGGGTCAAATCTGGCTGACGAGGAAGTTGGAGCCCTTGTCTACATATTTTCATGTTTTTCTTTTTATTGGCGTGCCAGGCCCCTGTGGTGTAATCTATATCAGGGAAAGGTTTAATAAACAAAAGGAGACACAATTCAATGGCTTGATTAAAATTATGTAGGACATACCTGATATCTGTAGTGTAAATTCTTTTCATCTTTCACAGAAAAGCTTTTCACATCAATGGGATAGATATAGCCATACAAACACAAAAAAGTGGCTAAATGCATAGCCTCAGAGGCATCACTACCACATACCTTTACAGACAACCAATTAATAAAGTCATATCCTGAAGAAGAAAAAGGTGCAATTTCCATATTATTTCACACAAAAATATATATATCAACATTTTATTTAACCCTTTCCCTCATACGACAATTCTGCAGCAGACGGCTTTGAACATATTTTGACAAATAATAGAAAATCTTTATAATTGAATGGATAACCTATGACTAAAAGTGGAAAACATTGTGGCAAAAGGAGAAATTGCACGTTTTAAGCAATTTCTTCTTTTGTTACTATGTTTTCAAAAACCCTTTACCGCATACAACAAATGGTAATAACTGCATTGGCAGACATAAGCGCCTACGTAATTTTTACAGTGCAGACATAAGCCCATTTGTCATTTTGCACAGGGCGGATATTATCCCCTCCATTGACTGACATTATCCCCTTCATCATTTATTACACGACGGACTTCAGTCCCTTCATTGTAATAAAAGAGGCAGACACTTTACAGGTGCTATATTTACACATTCATTGTCTAAGATCACATAATAATGTTGGCAAACGTTCATCATATAGAGTTTAACAGATCAAATATTAAATAAATGTTTATTACAAATATCAAAGGGGCTAAAGCCTGCTGCCAGTAATCCAGTGAAGGGGCTAATGTCTGCTTTCAGCAGTTTTGTGAAGGGGCTGATGTTTGCTTTCAGCAGTTTTGTGAAGGGGCTAATGTTTGCTTTCAGCAGTTTTCTGAAGGGGCTAATGTTTGCTTTCAGCAGTTTTCTGAAGGAGCTAATGTTTGCCTATGAAGGGGATAATCTCTGCATATGGAGGGACCTATGTCCCCCCTATGCAGTTTTAATGAAGGGGATAATGTCCAAAGAATTATCTCGTCAAAAATCTCTATAAATGTAGGATTAATTACTAAAAAGAGTATAAAACATTGTGGTAAAAAGATAAATTGCTTGTTTGCTGCAGAGCTATTAGAAAGCATCTTTATTTTGGACAGGGTAAATTAACCCTTTCCCTGATATAAACGCTTTCCGACGCCTCTGCAGCAGACAGCTTTTTGAAAACATAGTGACAAAAGAAGAAATTGCACAAAACGTGCAATTTCTCCTTTTGACACAATGTTTTCCACTTTTTGTCATAGGTTATCCATTTAATTATGGAGATTTTCTATGTTTTGACAAAATACGTTTAAAGTCGTCTGCTGCAGAATTGCTATATGAGGGAAAGGGTAAATTAAGTGGGATTGGAAATGTCCTTCAGTAGAAAACTTCACAGTTCCAAGAAAGAATGTTGAATGGAGTAATGTAAAGAGGAAGTCAGGAAACCCCATGGTTAGGTGAAGTTGATGTCACAATTTAACTGAAATACTTTTGTAAATGGCTTTAAACTCAAATCAACCGAGAGCCACTATATGAAATAGTAAGAAATATATGGCCATACCTGTAAATGAGCTAGGAACAGTAGTCAAAAAGCTTTTCTTGTCTTTCAAAGGGATCCCAATCTTCTGGTCATTCATCAGAGTTATAAGTTTCTCCATCTGTAACATGATCAACATTTACTGTTAACATCATATTGTGCTTATAGAGGCACCTGCTTTAAAAACATCTGAGGAAATAGAGGTATAACATTGATACATAGTTGACAAAATTGTGAAAAATGGAGGAATTGCTTATTTTTCTGTAGAAGGCATCAAAGACGTCTGTATAAAGATAAAGAGTATTTGATTTAACCCTTTCACTGATACAGGTAATTTCTATCAAGTCTGAAACATCTTTTGATAAGATTAACCCTTTCCCACACACAGATGCTTTCTGATGCCTCATAATGAGCAATTTCTCCGTTTGCCACAATGTTTTCAACTCTATTCAAGCTCTCATTTATGCAGATTTTTCATTTTTCTTGCCTATATGTTTACAAAGTCGTCTGCTGTAGATTTGTTCAGTTGTATGTGGGAAAGGTTTAAAGGAAACAAAACAAGAGGCCCAAGAGGGAAAAAATAGCCCCACCCCATGTCCGCCATATTTTTCAACCAATCAACATGGCTTGAAGGAATCTGATAGAGATTCAGCCTAGAAACATTTCTACAAAATTATTTGAATATCAGCCAGACACTTTCGGAGGAGATGATTTTTTAAGTTTTCTCTTTAGCCATATAAGGCAAAATAGCCCCGCCCTCTGGCGGCCATGTTTTTTTACCAATCAACATGGCTTCAAGGAATCTGATAGAGGGTCACCCAAGAAACATTTCTACAAAATTATTTGAAAATCTGCTCAACACGTTTGGAGAAGAAGATTTTTTAAGTTTTCACTATGGTCATATAAGGCAAAATAGCCCCGACCTCTGGCGGCCATGTTTTGAGACCAATTAACATGGCTTCAAGGAATCTGATAGAGGGTCACCCAAGAAACATTTCTACAAAATTATTTGAAAATCTGCTCAACACTTTCGGAGAAGAAGATTTTTTAAGTTTTCACTATAGCTATATAAAGCAAATAGCCCCTCCCCCTGGCGGACATGTTTTTCAACCAATCAACATTTCTTGAAGGAATCTAATAAAGGGTCACCCAAGGAACATTTCTACAAAATTATTTGAAAATCAGCCTGACACTTTCGGAGAAGAAGATTTTTTAAGTTTTCAATATTTTTTTCTTTTAATTGCCATGGAAACCAGAATTCCGGATGGATGAAAAAAAATTAAGAGAGGACATTGAGAGGATGCTTCCTATGAAGTTTCAACCAAATTGGCCAAGTGGTTAGGGAGAAGATATTGTTTGAAGGAAAAAGTTAACGCACGCACACACGCATGCACACACAACGGACAATACGCCATGACATAAGCTCGACTGGCCAGTGGAGCTAAAAATAGAAAATATGAGTCATGATAAACATTTTTTTCTTCTTCTATCCTTTTAACCATTCCCACATATAGATGCTTTCTGACACCTTTGAAATCAGTAGGGCAAACTCTTTTCAATAATCAAAATACCATTATAAATGGAGATTTTCTATATTTTGGAAAAAGGTTGATTGATTGATTGTTTGGTTTTTTACCTCACTTTCAACATCACAGCGTTTCCTGGGTACGTGTGGTCCATTAATCCTGACACCAGCCAGTCAGTTATATCACAGCGTTTCCTGGGTACGTTACCAGTACTACTTGTCCATTTATCCTGACACCAGCCAGTCAGTTATATCACAGCGTTTCCTGCGTAAGTTACCGGTACTACTGGTCCATTTATCCTGACACCAGCCAGTCAGTTATATCACAGCGTTTCCTGGGTAAGTTACCGGTACTACTGGTCCATTTATCCTGACACCAGCCAGTCAGTTATATTGCAGTGTTTCCTGGGTAAGTTACCAGTACTACTGGTTCATTTATCCTCACACCAGCCAGTCAGTTATATCACAGGGTTTCCTGGGTAAGTTACCAGTACTACTGGTCCATTTATCCTGACACCAGCCAGTCAGTTGTAATGCTATCCCCACAAACCTGAGTGCCAAGGAGGGCAGTCATTACGAAAAGCATAATTGAGCAGAGACAGAAGGCTTACATAAGACGTAGTCAATAGCTATTTTCCCCATGATATATCTCTCATTACAACTGAACCCCATGTTGTGGGTACTTATGCTCAAATAAATTTGTACGACAAGCTTTTTTGAGTACTCAGTGAGACGTTAAGATGTATAATATTCCAACCAATGTTGTGGGTACTCAAACAATCATTAAAAGTACAGTTTCCCACATACAACAAATCTGCAGCAGACGACTTTAAAAACATAGACACAAAAACCTGAACAATCTCCATAAAAGATAGCTTAATTGTTAAATAAAATTTAAAACATTGTGACAAAAGGAAAAATTGCTCATCATGAGCAATTTCACCTTTGGCCACAATGTTTTCAAAAGTCGTCTGCTGGTATTGCATCAAAATGTGTCTGCAGGTGGGAAAGGGTTAAAAACACTTGCCTTACAGTATCTTAAGTCTGGAATTTCTATTTCAGATCTTATCTATTTATAGATTGTAAAGCTAGCATTTGTACAGGTTTTTATTTTTTCAAGCTTTATTTTCATTAGATCTATAAGACAGTCCATATGGAATAGACTCCAAAACAAATCACAATAGTTCACACTATGGTAATTCAAACTTAAGCCTTTTGATTCACCTACAGAAATAATATCCATTTTGAAATGAATCCAAAAAGAAATTTGGGGTTATTTGGTCCTGAGGTGTGTTATTATATTCTGAGACATATTAATACAGAGATTCGAATCACGCGAAAAGATTCTATCACGGTTACGGTGAGAGTATCGCGGATCAAAATCCTTGACAGACAAGTGCTCAAAGCCTGATAACTCAATCAGATTACATAGACTAAGATAATATTTTAATAGGGACTATGGTCTAAAAATGTAAGCGAAATCTTATTTGTCCCATCTGTATCTTTGACAGTTAAATAAATGAAATGAGAGAAAAAATCTTGTTATTTATTTGATAAGAAAGATTAACTAATATCAATATATTTACAAATCCTTAGTTATTTATGTTGACTGCATTTAAAGTTTAAACATTGATCAAATTTGTAACCAAGATAATTTAATTTAATACACCATCTTGAGTTGAATTTGTGTAATAATAAGGAGGGATAAAGTGTTAAAAACACAGTATGGTCCGCTTAAGGATAAAACATAATTAACTAGAAAGGTTGTTTTTATGAAAAAACATATGTCTCCCCATTGCAGTTTGTCAATGACTATTAAAATATTGAACAAGGGGAGATAACTTTGCAACGAAGTAGCCCAGAGTTATAATTCTTGCAAGGTGCACAACTTCACATTGCCATCTATCTATATTCCAAGTTTCAATAAATTCCTTTAAGTACTTTCTTAGTTCTGCTCTGGAGAAAGTTTACACTATTAAAATATTGAACAAGGGGAGATAAATCATAATTATTGCAAGGTGCACAACTTCACATTGCCATCTATCTAAATTCCAAGTTTCAATAAATTCCTTCAAGTAGTTTCTGAGTTCTGCTCTGGACAAAGTTTACACTATTAAAATATTGAACAAGGGGGAGATAACTCATAATTATTGCAAGGTGCACAACTTCACATTGCCATCTATCTATGTTTCAAGTTTCAATAAATTCCTTCAAGTAGTTTCTGAGTTCTGCTCTGGACAAAGTTTACACTATTAAAATATTGAACAAGGGGGAGATAACTCATAATTATTGCAAGGTGCACAACTTCACATTGCCATCTATCTATGTTTCAAGTTTCAATAAATTCCTTCAAGTAGTTTCTGAGTTCTGCTCTGGACAAAGTTTTCACAATTAAAATATTGAACAAGGGGGAGATAACTCATAATTATTGCAAGGTGCACAACTTCACATTGCCATCTATCTATGTTCCAAGTTTCAATAAATTCCTTCAAGTAGTTTCTGAGTTCTGCTCTGGACAAAGTTTACACTATTAAAATATTGAACAAGGGCAGATAACTTTGCAACAAAGTGGCCCAGAGTTATAATTCTTGCAAGGTGCACAACTTCACATTGCCATCTATCTATGTTCCAAGTTTCAATCAATTACTTCAAGTAGTTTCCGAGTTCTGCTCTGGACAAACAAAAGTTAAGAAGAAGAAGAATAATAATAATAAGAAGAATAAGAATAACTACAAATACAGCATGTCCCCCCTTTCGGAGAAGGGGAGACATAACAAGTAACTATCATTTTTTCCATGGATGTAACAGTTGAAAAATTACTACAAAAATTATCGGAGCAATACTGAAATAAAAGCATGAAATGAGAAGTAAGAATAAAAGGATATTGAAGCTACTCTTCACAACCCTAATCAGCGGGTGGTATAATACTGCAGACTATTGATAAAATAGTTACACAACTAACACATCTCGCTATACCTGCGAGATGTTAGCGAGAGTTGTTCTTTGAGAAGCCCGAGTAGTCTATAGATCTCTTGTTCTATTTAAGTGAGTTAAACCTCATTGAAGAAAATTGAAATTTAAAATGGTGCAGAAAACATTGCAGGTAAAGGAGCAAATGCCTATCATAAGCAATTTGTTCTTTTCCAACAATGTTCCCTGCTGCAGATCCATCAACATTTGTCTGCCTCATTCTTAGATCATGCACTTATTGATGATTTCAATTTCATTTATGCTTTGATGAAAGGAATGATTGTAAATAAGTATTGTAAGTTTCAAAGCAATATCTGCAATGGTTTTGAAAAAAAAGTTGAGTGTTGCATAAAAAAATCCTTGACAGAGTTACCATCTCTTGTCTACAGATTGCAGTCAAGATGATTAACAGGTATTCCAAGTTTCACAGCAACATTCTCAAGGGATATTTCAATAACTGGGTTTAACTCGGATTCAATGTATTTTCTTAGTAAAAAAAAAAAGGCCATAATTCTGGACAAAACCCTGCACAGATTTAAGTACTCTTGTCTGTTGATGTAGGTTATAATGGTTAACCCTTTCCTTCATACGACAATTCTGCAGCAGACGACTTTATCTAAGCCTATGACAAAAAAGTGGAAAACATTGTGGCAAAAGGAGAAATTGCACGTTTTTGTGCAATTCTTTCTTTGTCACTATGTTTTCAAAAAGCCATCTGCTGCAGAGGCGTCAGAAAGCGTCTATATGAGGAAAGGGTTAATAAGGAGATGTCTGTTTAAGGCAATATCTCAAAGGAATTGATAACAAGAGAAGCACACAAAAACAATTAACCAAAAATTCTAAGTTGAAAAAGAGCCATAATTCTTACAATAAGTTATGAACTCTTGTCTGTTGTTGGTAATGACGGTGAAAAAGTATTGTAAGATTCAAAGAAATATCTGTAATGGTTTTGAAAAAAAGTAAGGGTGGTACAAAAAACTTAACCAAGGTGTGAGCGCAGAGGCATGTAGGGATAAGTCAAAAGTCGAATAAGTCAATCTGAAATTAAAACAAGACAAAACATTTGGCAATTCACTCTCTCTTCTTTGGAGGTGATGGGCTTTCAGTAGTGATTCACTCTTTAATAATTATTTCAGAGATTATTAGTAATTATTCTGGAGCTCTGTGTTATTAATTTATATGTGACATAAGAGACCAATAAGAGAAAATGATGAAAATTTCCAACTTATAACATGTTGGTTTTGTATTGATTGTATTAGTTGTATTATTGTTTTATTGTATTTGTATTATTGTTTTATTGTATTATTGTTTTATTGTATTATTGTTTTATATAAATTGTCCTCAGGTTTTTGATTAACCATTACATACACCTTTCTGATCCTTTACCAATTAGAGAAAATTACGTTGAATTAAATATTAAACAAGAGGGCCATGATGGCCCTGGATCGCTCACACTGATTTATTTTATTTTCAATTTAAGTATATAAGCCCCGCCCCCTGGCGGCCCATAGTTTTCCAACCAATCAAACTTGGCTTGAAGGTAATCTGATAGAGGGTCACCCTAGGAAACATTGCTACAAAATTATTTGAAAATCAGCATGACACTTTTGGGAGAGAAGATTTTTTAAGTTTTCACTATAGAGCCATATAAGGCAAAATAGCCCTTGTCCACTGTCGGCCATTGTTTTTTGAGACCAATCAACAATGGCTTGAGATGGATCTGAAAATGGGTCACTTTAGGAACATTTCTACAAAGTTATTTGAAAATCGGCCTGACACTTTCGGGAGAAGAAGATTTTTTATAGTTTTCACTATAGCCAAGGCAAAATAGCCCTGCCCCCCTGGCGGGGCCATGTTTTTCAACCAATCTCAACATGGCTTGAAGGAATCTTGATATGAGGGTCATCCAAGGAACATTTCTCCAAAATATTTGAAAATCGGCCTTGCACTTTCGGAGGAGAAGATTTTTTAAGTTTTTACTATAGCCATATAACGCAAAATAGCCCGCGGGCCCTCCCTGGGCGGGCCATGTTTTTTTGACCAATCAACATGGCTTGAATGGAATCTTGATAAGAGGGTCATCCAAGGAACATTTCTACAAAATTATTTGAAAATCTGCCAACCAGTTTGGGAGAATAAGAATTTTGAAGTTTTTTTCATTTCGTTGCCATGGAAACCAGAATTCTGCATGGATCCCAAAAATTTGAAGGAAATCTGGTAATGTCATTGAGAGGATGCTTTCTGTGAAGTTTCATGCCAATTGACCCACTGGTTACTGAGGAGAAGAAGTTGACGCACGATGGCTGACGGACGCTGGACAAAAGGCGATCACAATAACTCACCTTGAGCAAAGCTCAGGTGAGCTAAAAAGAGGACCATGATGGTTGTTGATCGCTCACCTAGTTCTGATTTCTAATGCAAAACACATGACAAAGTCTCAAACTGATGAAATAAAAATGCAGTCTCCTGAGTGTTGAAAAAAATATCCTTCAATCTGGCCAAGTAACCTAGTTTTTGTCAATATGACCCATATTCGAACATGACCTAGATATCATTAAAACAAACGTTCTGACAAAATTTCAAGCTGCTGAAGCAAGAAATGCAGCCTCTAGAGTGTTAACATGATTTTCCTTCAATTTGACCTTAACTATTTTACCCGAAATAACCCATATGCAAACTTGAACAGTCAAGATCAACATTCTGTTAAAGTTTCAACATGCTCAAATTTACAATGCGGCCTCCGGGGTGTTAACAAGATTTTCCTTCAATTTGACCTAATGACCTAGTTTTTAAACTCATATGACCCATTTCGAACCTGTCTAAGAGATTTGATGGAGATGAAATAAGAGTTTTCGTGCACAGGTGAGCTAAAAATGATATAGCCTTATAGGGGATTTTGTCCCATGTTTGAATAGAGGTTTTTGTCCATAAGAGATTATATCCTACATTCTTAAACCACACATTAATTATCCAGTTTCATTACAAAGCAATGGCAAAAATAAAATCAAGTTGTTGATAGTTAGGAAATTTTAACCATAATAGTTAATAACTTTGCATCAGGGTATTTGTACATTATGTAGCATTCCAATATTGGTGTTCAGAACGAGGCTGTCAAACTCTTTCTTTTATATATATTCGATCATTTAGATGTGAAATTAATTGTGTAACTAATTAAATAATTTATTTGTGGTTCTTGATTAATGTTAATTGACATGCCAATCCTCAATCATTGGATTAAACACCACCAAAAAGAAATGACACCTTGAATATTTGCATTGAAGTGTTATAAACTACAAGCCAGGCAGGCACCTGAATTAAAGAATAAGGATTTACAAATTAGTGAAAACCAAAGAGAAACCAGCCTGTAACAGTGTGAAACATTGTTTTCCCCTTAACACCAAATCCTAAAACCCTGAAAATTAGCACCACTCAATTTAGAAAAATTCAAAAATACTTTCGCATTTTTTCTTTTTAGCTAACAACTGCTAATATACAGTTGGAAATAATTTGTTAAATAGAGTATATTCTCAAAATAATCAAAAGTATTGTCTCTTGCATAGCTATTTGAAAATGTCTACTGTAAAAGTCTTTGCACAGACAATCTCCCCACTTCAAACCAAATTCTCCGAATTTGAGATCATGAATCTCCCCCTTGGGGATGAGAAAATGTTGGTAAGCATGGGAATTAGTTCTTTTAGTAGCATTTGAAAGACATGATATTCAGGTTTCCTAATCAAATCTTACAACATCTGATAGGACTCATGCAACATAGATCGAAACAAACGTAATTGTGTTTACTGTGATATTCATTAAAGTAAATATACTAGTCCTTTAAAGAAAGACGTCACATACACTCATTTTTCATTTGTTATTATCTTGTATGAATGGTGGACATTAGACCCTCTGATCATTATCCACCTCGTAAAAAAATACATCGGCGGACATTAATCCCTTCCTATGTGGATATTAGCCCCATTCAACAGATTGTTGAAAGCGGACATTTTCCCGTTTGTAGACGGACATTATTCCCTTCAACAGAAATTAGCTTCGCTGATACCTATAACGATTTTCTTTTTTAATCTGCATTGGATTAAACCTTTTCCACATACAACAAAATGACATTGACTGCATCAAGGCATTAGTCTTAAAAGGCTTTATTATGAATGAGTTTTGACAATTTTGTGAAGAAAGGACATCAATGTAATAAAATGTTTTATGACAGTCCGCCTATTAAAGCTAAGTAAAGGTAAACTGTTAAACAAAGAAATTGCAGAGGTAGAGTGTCGGCCTCTCGTACCAAAGGTTTCGGGTTCGAGTCCCGTAATGAACAGGTTCTGACTCCAGGAAGCAGACTTCGAGCGTGATTAATACAAGCTGAACCTTGTTTCGCAATCAATGTGAAATAAATTAGTTCAAAACTAATATTAAAAAACAAATTGCGGATTAAATATTTGTTTTGAAAATCCGACAATTGTTCCATCTAATTTCAATTGAGAAATTATCTAATTTGCTTATTATTGGGTTATTATAGGCATATTATTTAATGATGCTTATTTTATTACGAAGGGGCTACAAATAATTATGTGAAGGGTCTTATGTCCACCTATGTAGGGGCTTATATCCTCCATATGTGAAGTCCTTCACTTTCCTTTTGATTTTCTTTCACAAATTCAGACAAGAATTTGGTTGGAACTTTTGGCGATGTTTCAAGGGTCAAACTTAGCAAATGCAATGTATGTCACGCCACAGTATTCACATATGGGCTTACATTTTACCATTTGTTTAGCGTAAATTTTCAATACAAATGATCTTTTATGTGTTTTAATCCATTGTAAATCCCGCTATTATAGAATGACCTTTATTTTTCCACAGTTTGCTGATTCAAACCGAAGAAATACGAAAAACAGTATTTAACCGAATCAGATATTTAACAAAATACTTATTGAGTGTTGCACAAAAATAAAATGGTGGACAATTCAAATTAGTCTTCGTTGTCAATTGAATGTTCATGGATTAATGTGGTAAAAAGTAAAGCAGCATATTTTTTAAGAACAATTCAATTCTAAATATGATTTATTTAATTTTTGCACTGCTTTCAATAATGTAAACGTCATTATTATGTTAATCGCACTGGTTAGATAATCGCGAAATAAAAGTTGAATACTTGTCGGTTGTAAAACAAAGAACAGATAATAAAACGAGCCAGCGAATATCAGTTGAAAATATTCTGTTTAGTAGAAAACTTTCTCAAAATGAGACTTTTTTATGCTTTTCCCATAAATATTAAAAGCATTCTCTCCTGAATAATTATTTAAAATCAGTTATATTGTTAAATTGTCTATAGCCGATTCCTATAACTTAGTGCCTTCCTATTAACATATGCTTTTTCTTATTTTACAAGATTATATTCTCAAGCCGCCCTGTCAATCATGTGTGACGTAATATTCACTCCAGAAAGTTTAGTGCTCATTTCTCTTTCCAATTTCTTTCAGATTTTTGCTGGTTTATATTTATTTCCCTCAGGGTTTCCATTTGATCTTATATTTTTATGGCCACCATAAACCAAAATGTTTTTTTACGCATGGGGAAGGGTCCATTTTTTTTTTTGGTTGAGCCATTTTTGGGGGGTTTAGCTGTATTGATATACAATATTTTAAGCATATATATGTATCTAGCACTTTTATGGTGTGTTCTGCCATTGACTAAATTATGTGCCATAGTGTATATCAATACAGCTAAACAAAAATAGTATAGTATAGATGTATAACACAATTCTAAATAAATAAACATAACCTTTAAACATGTTTCATTCTTTTATTATAATTATTTCATCATGGTTCTCATTCTTTTATATCCAACCTGTTTCTAACTATAATAAGGTCTTAACCAATCTCAATGCTTCTAAATCCATTTGATATTGTATCAGTCTATGGTCAATGAAAACACATAAAAGGGTTAATTGTAACCTTCAAAATACCGCTGCCGTAAAGCATTCTGTATAGTCATTCAGGTGCTGAATATGATATTTAACTGAATCAAATATTTAACGAAATAATTATATATCTTATTCGTAGAAATACAGGGAGTTAGTGATATTTCGTTTATTTTTTTTCTACCAACTTCGTCTTGTTAATTTAACCGCGTGTTGGAAGTAAACAAAATGGCGGACATTTCAAATTTTTCGCTGATGTCATTTTTTTGAGACTCAATTCAATGTTAATTCAAATTATGATTAATTTAATCTTTGCAATAGCTGTCTTTGCAATAGCGCCGGTAGGATAAATGTGAAAGGAAAATTACTTATTAAAGGCCGTACTGAAGACGAATGCATTGAAGAACGTACTCAAGACTAATGCATAACAAAACCGTCTGCATTGAAGAACGTACTCAAGACTAATGCATAACAAAACCGTCTGCATTGAAGAACGTACTCAAGACTAATGCATAACAAAACCGTCTGCATTGAAGAACGTACTCAAGACTAATGCATAACAAAACCGTCTATGCTTTCTACCCATGATTTGCAACAATGTTGTAATACATTCTTAATGTAATATATCCTGATAGATTGGCGGTCGAAACCTTTCTAAACACTGACAACAATTACACTCACTTACAATTTTATAATCTTGAGGATTTTGACTAATTTCATCTCGCTATCAAACTGTCCCTAATTACTTTCAGGGCCTCCGCTGTCGGTTGCCAAAGTCACCAATTGTGAAGAAATAATCAAAGTGGTGAAAGAAAAAAAGAATTTGCGAAAATGCTTGCGAAAGAAAATTCTTGGCAAATTGAGTCGCCATTTTTGTTTTATAAATGCTCTAAACGGCGTATATTTTCAACGATATAAGCATTCTATTGACTGTTTTATCTCTGTGTATAGGACTCGCGATAACTTTAACAGGTAACCAGTCTTGATATTTGACAATGTAAGGTCAAGTGACCGTTGTTTTTCACATGTTTTATCAGTATATCGGACACATTAGTGTGATAAACGATTGATCGATGTTGTTATTACTAATTAAAGAGGGACGATCGCTAACAGTTTGTTTGTTTGTACTTTGATTTTTCTGATTGGACGTACATTTTAATTCGAACACCGTGTTTGGTCCGTAATCAGGAGCGTGTATGACCAAACATTTGATGCGAATTTCAATTGATGGCAGTGTTGAACATTTTGATTTTAAGGATGCCTTTAAGGTTTGGGCTGGTTTAAAGACTCGCAGAATTCTGGTTTGAGACGGATGTTCTTGTATATATATACTGTATGTAAATATACATGTATAAATATAATCATGTTTTAAATGGAACAGAAATATGTGCTTTTTTATATAGTGCATCTTATGTTATTTCATAAATAATACATGTGCTATTGTAACGTGCAGGGCTAAAGACGCAGAAGATCCCTTCAGCGAAAAGTATACTCAACCCTGAAGTGGTCCACTTGTCTTATATATCTAACCCTAAACTCCATCACTTCGAAACGATGATGTAAATTTGCATATGATATCAAATGCAACGTATACCGAACGTTTTCGTTACAATACTTCCCACTCCGATAAGACACGTCCCGAGTCTTGGCCTGGGAAACTCATGGGTAAGGCAACTCCGGTATGGCAGTTGTCTTCATCCCACATCTGTCACCAATGTAACGTGCAGGGCTAAAGACGCAGAAGATCCCTTCAGCGAAAAGTATACTCAACCCTGAAGTGGTCCACTTGTCTTATATATCTAACCCTAAACTCCATCACTTCGAAACGGAGATGTAAATTTGCATATCAAATGCAACGTATACCGAACGTTTTCGTTACACTATTGCTAAAGACATAAATGAAATAAAAGAGTCGTTGTGTACTGTATTTCATCTGTGTGTTATATTAATTTTTTAGGCCAGATCAAGATGTTTAGAAAAGGAAATTTCATGTATAAAAAACAACCGTTTCAACTGTTTACGGCAAATCATTTTTTCAACACTTTTTTTTTCGCCATTGCTGAATTACAGAGGAAACCCTGTCGCTATATTCAACCAGTTTTGATATTGCTTGTTTTTAGGCTTGACTAATTGTTTTGTATGTGTGAAAAAATATCAATTTATTATTAACCACAAGTAACCCTAGACCGACCTTGTGGAGAGAACAGAGAATTTGAACTGTACTGTAATTTACATTTATTTAAATGATATAAAATGCCTGAACCAATGTTAAAATAAGGTACAATGTAATAGAAAAATGCCGACTACTCTTTTCACTGTAAGACTAAATCACAGTGATTTGAGTTGTCAAGTGTTTACAAACGTCTAGGATTTTTTTTAAATCAAAGGTATGACATTTATCTCATCTATAGTTGATATTTTTCCTTGTTCTCAATGCAACTTTATTCCTGATCTTTTAAACAGAAACGCGCATTAGAAGCATGAAGATATAGGAAAAGGGCATACTATAAAATTTGCACAAAAAATCTCCTTCTTCAAACCAGGGATGTAGATAAGAGGAATAGGCACCTCCACCTGTACACCTGTTATCTGGTTAAAATATCACACATAGAAATAAAATTGTCAAAATTTTCACATTTTGTAGCAAATAAAACTTTGAAGTCACATTTGGCACATAAACAAAACATACATATTCTGAAAGCTTAACATTTCA
Organism: Serripes groenlandicus; assembly: GCA_031761405.1. Lineage (NCBI taxonomy): Eukaryota > Metazoa > Mollusca > Bivalvia > Cardiida > Cardiidae > Serripes > Serripes groenlandicus. Next base: position 42,438,362 of record JASEVX010000004.1, read on the forward strand.
ACTAAAGTTAAAGATACAATGAACAACTGGGATTTCTTTGCATTTTGAACAATGACTGGTTTATCCCTTTCCCTCATACGACAATTCTGCAGCAGACGACTTTGAACATATTTTGTCAAAAAATAGAAAATCTCTATAATTGAATGGATAACCTATGACTAAAAGTGGAAACATTGTGGCAAAAGGAGAAATTGCACGTTTTGTGCAATTTCTTCTTTTGGCACTATGTTTTCAAAAAGCTGTCTGCTGCAGAGGCGTCAGCAAGCGTCTATATGAGGGAAAGGGTTAAAAGACACAGATATTGGGATTTCTGAATTATATTATTTTTTTTCCAAAAATTAATAGACTGACATTTTTCATAAGAATGACATTTTTTTTATTTTCATATCTTGAATAGTTTTTGAGTTTTACTTGCTACAAATGTTGGCACAGGTGATATTTTAGTATATAATTTAAATACTTATCCCTCTTATCTACGTCCCTGTTCAAACTAAAATTCCCAATTTGAGATCTTGAAACTCACCATTGAGAGTGAGAAAAGGTTGGTATGTATGTATGTATGGGTTTAACCCTTTTCCACACACAGACGTATTTTGATACATCTGCAACAAACATTATTTGAAAACAGAGTATTTTTTCCATTTGCCATATAAATGTTTTTATCTATTGTCAATAATTATTTTTTCTATTTTTGCCAAATCTATATTTTTTAAAAGCGCTGCTACAGCTTTGTTATATGTGGGAAAGAATTAAACATACTAACGACCATGTTTTCGTATCAGCATAAGAAAATTGAAAGATACTCGAGGATAAGTTAAGGTCATTCATTATGGAATATTATTGAATGGTAAATACACAAATGCACATTTCCTGGTTATTAAACTGAAATACTTACTTTTGAATAAACCATCTGCCTTGGACGGCAATCTACATTGAAGGGCATCATTTCTAAGCTCACTGTCATATTCAACCTGTTATCTGATATCCACAGCGTAACGATAGATTACAAATATTTCTCATCTTCTTCAATGAGATGGTTTCAGTTTCAGCAGCCACTCAGTTGCTGCCGCTTGTGTTCTGTAAGAAAAAAAAAAGAAAAAAAGAGGAAAAAAAAGGAAATATTTTTTATTCTTTTCCTTATTGTTTTGAAAATATTTATTTATTTAAAAGGGAATATTGATATGTGGTATAAAGTCATTAATATCTTGTCAAATATAAATTGTATGACAAAAAGTAATTGACTGGTTCTCAAAATATGTATGTACATGAATGGTATGTCGCAAAATTATCCGTCGAAAAGAAACCAGTCTAAGCAAATTACCTACCGCCAAGCAAACACGAACAAAACACACGCGGAAAATCCACAAAGAAACAAAAACCTACACTATACGCTGTCCTACAGAAAGAAAAAGTCTGTACTATGGCTGACAAAATCGACATGAGTCTTGATGACATCATAAAGTCAACTAAAAAGCCAGCGGGACGCGGGAGAGGCGGTCGTGGACGCACACCTAGAGGGGGTAGAGGTGCCGGTCGTAGACCAACCAGAGGAGGTGGGGGTGGTGCCGGTGTTGGTGTTTTTCGGGGTGGAATACAGAAACGTAGATCAGGAGGTGCAGAAAGGGGAACTAGACCATTTAACAAGGTACATTACATCACGAAACCTTTGCTGACCATTGTTATGCACACAATTTCAGACCGAAGTTACAAAATTGATTTTTCATTGGTACTGTACAGTCAAGTTACCCTTAACGGATCAGTAACGAAACAACTTTGTTCATAGAAGAAACGGTCAATCTTTTGGGACTTTTGAGTTTATAGTCCACAAGTAAATCATTTTCCTTTAAATTGACAAACACTTTTTCAATTTTAGCGCAGAAACAGCTATACAGACCGTTGTTTACCAGTTCAAGTTATTGATGCATTAACGGATCAATTGTAGCAATAGGGGATCACGTGACTTTCTGATATCGGGTGTATCATCTCAAGCAACATTTTAGCTGTCAAAACTTCTGCTATTATTGTACAAGTTATATTTTATCTAACTGCAGATTTGTATTGATAGATTATTAGATTTCCAATTTAATCACTAGCATCTTTGGGAATGGCTAAATTGTCGAAAAATTAAATTTTGAGAAAACCCCTCCTACTAAGTCATGGAAATAAAATGGCAATCTGCTAATGGTAACTTACTACAAGCTATTATATTATCGCTTAAGTGTGAACATGCAAAGACAAATGAGGGTGATTGGTTACATTTCAATAGTTGTATGTATTTGTCTTTCATAAAATGTCAAAAGAAATAACTAACGTAATTAAGATCGCTAGCTTTTGCCGCGAAAAACACATGTTCTCTTCAAAACAAGGTAGAAATAACAGGCATCAGGCGTTGATATCAGATGATACAGATGATTTTGAAGTCCGACAAGCAACATTTTTATTGTGTATTTAAATAATACCATAAAGTACTCACCTGCCAATTTATACACAACAATTTTGTTGAATAAATTAGTTAGCATGTCTTGAACATTAAAGTGATCCGCTACGGGTTACTTGACTGTATATTGAAGGTTTCGTCTTACTATCCACTAACATGCAGTTCGTCTAACCTATACTATTACTAAAGAGTAAAAATAATTATTGTAGAATAAAAGCTAATACAATTCTCAACATTTTACGTCTTTTGTTGTTGTATTCACTTTTTTTTTTATCAGATATATGACTTTGACTTTGTAAACCTTCGAAGTGTTCATTTTCACGTTTTGTCTTTTATATTTACTTGTATCTGGCATGCATTGCGTCAGTGATGTGTACTCCCTTTGTTAACATTCAAACTTTCAATATTTGCTTATTTTTGCCATGTAATCTCTATTATCGACAGGTCCTTGTTCTCGAAACGTACCTATTGTTGAATCTTTAGTTCAAGGACTGTTTATACATTTCCAAAAACGCGTTATACGTAATAAATTTTATGGTAACCGATGCTTTGTTTACTTACACATTAATTGTTGAATTTAATCGTCAGTATTGTTAGTTTTTGTCATGAATTTATAAGTATTCCCATGAGCCCTGATAAATGTTAAAGAGGTTCGAGAACCGGTGTCTTCATGCTAAATTTAAATGTTGGTTGTCACAAAAAAAAGGGACAAATAACTAACCTGTAAACAAACAATAATATTTGTTTCTGTTGTAATAAAGCATTCCAGTATGCCCAAATTGGAAAAGAGAGACATTCAAGTTCAACGTTGGAATCATATGAAAGTATTCTTCAGTCAGCGTGTATTGCGTTTGTTAAATTCCACAGTGGGCGTAGTCAAAACTAGGTAGAAATAAGCCAACCACTGTGTTTGAAATCATATTCTTTAGTCAACATGTTTTGCGTTTGTTAACTGTCACTTATCAACAGTGAGCGTAGTCAATACTAGGTAAAAATTAGCCAACCAATGTTTTTGAAATCATGTGAAAATATTCTTTAGTCAATGTGTATTGTGTTTGTTGTTAATTGTCACTTATCCAAAGTGTGCCTACTAGGTAGAAATGAGCCAATCACTGTCAAGAATGCATACCCATTACCCACCAACCCCCAAATTTGACAACTTCAAATCAATCAATACTTTATTTCATTTCAAGTAGATTAACGCTTACAGTGCTACATTGATTTTTCAAATAAAATTCCATATACTTAATATTTTTCATGAAAATCTCTTTTAGAAGGGTATGTTCTGTCTGACATGATTTCTATGTTATTATACCCCCTGCAAAGGTAGTTTGAAGGGGGTATACTGGAATCAGCCTGTCAGTTGGTCTGTCTGTCCGCAAAATCTGTTCCGTTGTACTCCTCCTTCAGTTTCAACCTGATTTACTTGATACTTGGCATAAATGTTAATCAGGAGTAGTAGATGTGCAAGACGCACATTTCATGTCCCTGTGACCTTCACCTCTGACCTTGAAATAGGAATTGTTTTCTTAAAATCTAATCTGGTGCGACATACTCCTTCAATTTCAACCGGATTTACTTGAAACATGGCAAAAGGGAGCCGTTTTGTGTGGCATCAGCCTGCCGGGCGGTCGGTCCAGATAAAAGGAGCCGTTTTGTGTTTGATATCATCTTAGTATTTCTTTTTGATACTGATATTCAAATTGTCTAAGTCAAAGATAATACTGTGAGATATAATATGTGTCAGGGGTTGGGGCGGGGGTATTAATCACCTTTAGTGATAGTTCTATTTTTTTTTAATGAAAGTGTACAAACCCTATATGTTTCTTGTCTGGTATATATTTACCATCATTTTGGGTAAGGAAAAAAAAATCACATTGTTGATATATTTACCTTGACAGGTGAGAGAGAAAATAAATTACAAACAAAATTATTGTTTACTGAAATTACCTGCATTCGAAAACATATATTTTTACAATAAAACAATAACATAAATCAGAAGTCACCTTAGAATTGGTAACTGATGTTTGATTACCCCACCACTGGTGTCATACAGGGAATTCATTGGCAAAGGGTTTATTGGTCCTGTTAACTCATACTTGGTGAAAATAATTATATGTTTCCATAGCATTTATATCAAAGTCATCATGATTCAGATAACATGCCAAATAATTCTCGAGATTCACGTCGGGATCGGTCTGAATATTATGTAAATCACTAATGGCGGCATGAGTGGCTTGCGATTTGCAAGAATAATTCATACATACATCACTTGGAAAATCTCCATCATTGTCAAACTGGTAAGAATCATACAAAGAAAACTATCCTACATACAAATTTACCGTAACTGATACGTGGGATCATTTTAATTTCTGTTCTGAGACGAATTTCCAAACATACATGCAAAAATATTTTACATGACAACAATTTTGAAAAAAATCCTCAACTGGGAAAATCCAGTTATTAGTCCCCTACCGGCGTGCCGAAGGGGACTATTAGGTCTGTCAGTCAGTCCGACAAATCAGTTTTCCGCACTTTTTTTCTACATGCATTGAGATATTGAGCTGAAATTTTGTATATGGCTTTGTAATCATGTGTCACAGATCAAGTTCGCGTTTCATGGGATTTCGTCAATTTTTTTATGAGTTATGCCCCTTTTTGGACTTAGAATATTAATAAGTCAAAACGTGCAAACCGGTAGGGGATTATGGTATTGCTTGCAATCCTACAGTTACTTGTTTTTGATAGTTTCCATATTTATTCACCAAAGTTTTCGTGAATCTTATTCTGATTGCAGCCAAGCCCCGGTAGTGACGCTGGCTGTCAATCTAGGGGTTGTGAGTTCGAATCCCGGCTCTGCCAACTTTCTTTCCGACGATTGACAAAAGTCGATGCGTCGTTCGTCTTCCTACAATGGACTAAGTCTATGTAGAAAAGCAGCCTGTTGTGTGGGGTACTGGTGTGAGAAAACCAGGAAATGCATGAGTAGGTGAACTGGCCGCCGTGATATAGCTGAGAAATTTTTAAAAACTGCATTAAACCCCAATCAATCAATATTCTGATTGGATGATGGCCAAAATCAATTCGCCTTGCTAGTGGGAATTGCTTCATACAAAACATTTTGTAGTAATGTACTGTTTTATTTGTCTAACTTAGTCGAGAGCTACCCCAGATGTTTGGCAGCATGATATGTATGAAGGAGGTTCAGGTCTTACAACAAAGAGAACACAACTCACCACAGCTGGTGGAGGTTCTGGAAAATTGCACATCTCTAATTTGGATTTTGGTGTCAGTGAATCAGATATTCAAGTAAGTTTATTTATTGCTATGTCCTTTTTTATTTGATCACTTAGTTTGAAGGCTCAATGTGATCTTTTGTGATCACTCGCCAACTGTCATACATTCAAATCTTTTGAAACTACTGTTCAAATTTCAACAAAGCTTGGCAGGAATGTTCCTTATGTGGTCCATATCGTAAAATTTCATCCAAACTTCGAAGGAATGTTCCTTTGGTGGTCCTTTTTTTAAAAAAAGAAATACATTCTATGAAGAACTTTGGGAACTGCATAAGAAAGAGGGGGCAAATACTTTACTTGAATCCAGGAAATGATACACATTAAGAAATTATCCAGCTGATCATAATTTGAAATGATGCCCATTAGGCTCCTACTACCTTAAGCAATATTGATTGGTTGAAAGTCATAGCAGACAGGGGACCATCAGAAAAGGTTTAAAATGAGCATTGAAACTCCGAACAACATCTACTGAAACCACTGGACATATATCAACCAAATGGGAATGTTCCTTTGGTTGTCCTCTTTCAAAATGTTTGAAGATTCATTGCCCTTTAACAAATGTTCTTTACTGATCAGGTATTTTATGTCCACCTAAATAAATAAATCCCTGATATAAGCATAAGCAGTTACATATTGTTATTGCACCATCACACAGGTGATCAATTTAGGGCCATCATGGCCCACTAACGCTCTTGTTTTCATTCAGATGTATTCAGTCATCTGCTTCAGATTTGATAGTTGAATTTGGGAAAGCATTAAATCATATATGGTGATCCTATTGTTTTATTTTGCATATTACTGTACAATGCATGTTATTTCCTGTTCTGATTTTTTCAAGGAGTTATTCGCAGAATTTGGTCCTTTACGAAAAGCTGCTGTACATTATGACAGATCTGGTCGTTCATTAGGTACAGCTGAGGTGATTTATGAAAGAAGATCTGATGCCAGTAAAGCTCTGAAACAATACAACAATGTTCCATTAGATGGTGAGTGTTTGTCTATGGTTTGATAATTATCAAATTTTGAAAGCCATCTTACCTGTAGCTCTAACTGTAAGGATGCCAGTGGAAGACAGTGGTACAGAGGTAGAGCGTCGGCCTCTTTGTACCAATGGTTCAAATCCTGTGATAAGTGGGTTCTGCCTTTGGGATTTTTCCTAACAAAGGGCGCGAGTACTGGTTGAGTATCCAGGAAGCAGACATTGAGAGTGATTCATATATAAGCTTAAAGCTTGTTTTGCAATCGATGTAAAATAAATAACTAAGGATGAGATAATAGCGAAAATCAGTACACCATGCATGCATCCCATTGCAATTAACTGCAGACAGTGCTTCTGATTGTGAGTAGGCAGTTGACCCAAGTGACCTGAAATAAATAAATGGCTGGATTTCCGCATATGCCACATACCAACGTGACACACCTGAAATTTGATTATATGAGTCAAAATTTTAGACCGGGTTCGATCCCCAGTCGCGGCACTACGGTCATGGTGGAGTGCCCATGGGCAAGGCACATTTTCTAGCCTAGTACTGGTTTATTTACCCAGGGATCATGAATAATTAAATTTAATTGCGCGCTAAATGACCTTGTTAACACTATAGAGGCAACATCTTGCATCCAATCTTTATGAAAGTTTATCAGAACATATATTTCCATCAACTCTCGGCCAAGTTCGAAACATTTTTGGCTTGAGCATGTTGAATCTTTGTCAGAATGTTTGTCTAAGTGATATCTAAGCCAAGTTCGAAATTTGGTCATGTCTGGTTAAAAACTAGGTCACTAGGTCAAATTTAAGAAAAAAATTGTTAACACTCTGGAAGCCACATTTTTGGCTTGAGCATGTTGAAACATTGTCAGAATGTTTGGCTTACTGATAGCTAGGCCAAGTTTGAAACTGGGTCATGTCTGGTTAAAAACTAGGTCACTAGGTCAAATTTAAGAAAAATCTTGTTAACACTCTGGAAGCCACATTTTTGGCTTGAGCATGTTGAATCTTTGTCAGAATGTTTGTCTAAGTGATATCTAGGCCAAGTTCGAAACTGGGTCATGTCTGGTTAAAAACTAGGTCACTAGGTCAACATTAAAAAAAATCTTGTTAACACTCTGGAAGCCACATTTTTGGCTCGAGCATGATGAATCTTTGACAGAATGTGTGTCTAAGTAGTATCTAGGCCAAGTTTGAAACTGGGTCATGTCTGGTTAAAAACTAGGTCACTAGGTCAAATTTAAGAAAAATCTTGTTAAAACTCTGGAAGCCACCTTTTTGGCTTGAGCATGTTGAAACTTTGTCAGAATGTTTGTCTTCAGTGATTTCTAGGCCAAGTTCGAATATAGGTCATGTTTGGTCAAAAACTAGGTTACTAGGCTTAATTTAAGGAAAATCTTGTTAACACTCTAAAAGCAGCATTTTAAACTTGAGCATGTTGAAAATTTGTTAGAAAGTTTGTCTTGATGATATCTAGGCCAAGTTCAATTATGGGTCATTTTGAACCTTTGCCAGAATATTTGCCTTGAAGATATCTAGGCCAAATGTCAGAAAGTTGATCTTGGATGATATTGCCATTGGCGCTGAAAGAGTTAAGTCTTAAAAATCCCATTCTCAGGTGAGCGATCCAGGGCCTCATGGCCCTCTTGTTTGATTCAGCAGCTTGAAATTTGGTCAGAATGTTGAGCTGAATGTTATCTAGGCCAAGCTGGGTCATGCCGGTTCAAAAACTAGGTCACTAGGCCAAATTGAAGGAAAATCTTGTTAACATTTTGGATGCCACATTTTTTGCTTCAGTAGCTTGAAATTTCAAAACAATAATTATTTGTTTATCATAATGCGATATTATATCAACATGATACCATGTCATCGGCTGAGTGATGTAGTGATCTAGTGAACATAGATATTCTCATAATGTTATATATTAAAAAAAAAAACATAAAATAAAAAATAACAATCAAGTTTGTGATTCCATGTATATACGTTTTATATATCTATTTACACTTTTGAAAATAAGTATGATTAATATTGAAATAAAATATAGAATTAAAAGAACAAAAGAATGTTTATTGTAATTTATTCCTCAATATGATTACATGTACAGTGTACATGTATATTGAAGTATACATAAGACACAAACGAAACATACATTTGTACGTTAATAAGAGACCACTTACAGCATTTCCCTTGGGTGGTCTCTTAATACAGGTTTGACTGTATATACAAAATAGAACGTATAAAAAATCATGGTATTCAGTATCGCGATAAATCACGATATTCTTTTTAGGAGCGATATACCCAGCTCTTAAGTTTTAATTTTAAAATTTCTTAAAAATTGTCCTATAATTAACCCTAATTTTTAGCTCTCCAGAGTTCAAAGTGTTCATGGTGAGTTTATGTGCAGGTCGCAAATTGCTTATTACCACTCTTGAGGTCACTATTGTCATCAAATATTCATGAAACTTATTCAGTTTGTATATCTTGCTGATTTCTTGGCCAAGTTCGAATATGAGTCATGTCGAGTCCAAAACTAGGTCACTAGGCCAATATTGAGAGAAATGTTGTAAAAACTCTTAAGAGACCACTTTTTTCTCAAAATGTTCCTTGGGTGACCCTTTACTAAGATTGTTGAAATTATTTTGATGATACGATTCGTTTAAAAAAAGCACATTCTCAGTTGAACGATCCAGGGCCTCATGGCCATTTGTTTGTCAGAAGGTGCTGGACAGCCTGCTCCCTGGAACAGATGACTTTTGTTGCCTCTGCACATTCTGAAAACATTGGGTTTTAAATAGAAATTGCTAAAATGTATGACATTTAAATGATTATCTTTTCATGTGTACAGGTCGCCCGATGACTATTCAATTAATAGGTCAAGGTGAGAGTGTGGTGGCTGGTAACCGAGTACAGTCCAATCGAGGTGGTGGAGGTGGTGGTGGTGTTAGTGTTGGAGGTGGCCAGAAGTTCACTAACCAAAGATCAAATGGGTAAGTCAAATAAATCTTTCAACTCATGTGAAATCGTTCGCTTGCTGAGACTGTGTCCTGGGATAGCTTTTGTTGTCTCCATAAAAAATAGCCATGCAGTCTCCAATCTAGGAGAGGGGATCATGCTCATTCCCACACTTGTAAATATTCCCCCCTAAATTTGTACAGTTTTTACAAAAACAAAGATATCCGATAACATTTGTTTTTGAATCCTAGATTGAAAACTGGCCATTAGGGGTGTCACGATATGCTCAAGGCATACCACAATATATTGCGATATTTTATCATTGTATTACAATACGTACCACAATATATCGTCACCATCAGTGTGAGTTTTCCAGGTGTTGTTCCACCACTATGCTTAACAGAACAATTACAAAGCTTACAGAACACAATGCCGACTGGTAGCATTTGTTCAAAAGGACAACAAATCTCTTTGTGCCCTTTTGTTAGCAACTATTTCGAAGTCGGCATTATTTTCAGCCAGGTTTTTTATACTTCGATCAACGTCATTTAAATGCTTTATACACATGGTTTTCAAATTCGACAGGTGTCTGTGTGATACAGATAGACAAACAATCTGCCGGAATTTGCGTTTGAATCAAGGGAACCAGGAAAATGCTCTTCAATTTCATCCCTCTTTCTCTTGTTTGTTACTTGTGGGAAATATTGCCAAATACCGGGACATTGATTTCATATCGTGGGACAATATTGTATAAAAGCATATTGCAATATACCGGTTAACCAATTTATCGTGCAACCCCTACTGGCCATGTTGATATGTCAAATAACTTGGGACTGTTGGAGGCCGGATTGTTTTGCTTTAAATGCATTTAGTGTAAACAAAAAAATGTTCTCTTCAGAAATTGCTTTTCCAATTTTGAGCCGATTTCACAGAAATGATCCTGTAACAAGATTCCTTCAAGCCATGTTGTTTTGTATGAAAACATGACTGCCAGCTGCTTTTTATGTCTTTTGTGAAAACTTTGACAGTCTTAAGACAATGAATGCCTAATTTTGTAATTGAATTGTTCCTTAAGTGTACCACCTTTTTGTATCCGAATTGTTCCTTTAGTGTAGCACTTTTTTGTAACAGAATTGTCTTTAGTGTAACACCTTTTTGTAACAGAATTATTCCTTTAGTGTACCACCTTTTTGCGCTTACAGTGCTGCTCGAAAGGGATGTTTTTGTCATTTTTATAGCCGATAATCGGTCATGTTCCCAATTGCAAAAAGTATGTTTTTTCCCAATTTTTCAATAAAATTCCCAATCAGAAGTTAAAAAAAAAAATAGAGAAAAAAAAGGAAACAAAGAAGAAAATAAAAAGAAAACTGTTATTTCTCTAACATGAAAATTTGAAAGCGTCTATTCATAGCGATATACAATCCAGGTTTAATATTCAGGTAGCAAAGAAGCATATCATATATGGAAAAAATCCAAAATGTTGCCAAAAAAGACGCAAAAATTCCATGAGTATAGATCATATTCCCAAAATTACCAAGAAAAAACCCTGCCTAGAACAGATGAATGACATTTTATAACTTGAAAGATTTGTTGAGGCGAAAAGAGCAATTGCTTAAGGGTAGTTTCTCCTTTTCCCACAATATTTTCAACTTCTTTATAAAATAAACCCCCCTGCCTTATCTAAGATTTGTTTATAGTTTTAGTGGTGGTAGAGGTCGTGGTGGACGCGGCAGAGGTCGAGGTGGAAGAGGTGGAGGAGGAGCAGCTGGAAGAGATAGTAAAAAGTCTGTAACGGCAGAGGAATTAGATGCTCAATTGGATGCTTACAATGCAAAGGTAAGACTAGTATTAAGTTAAATGGTTTTTCTTGCAGCGACATAGACTGCAGCAGCTGTGCAAACATTTACTTTTATTAAAGTTTAAAATGTTTTGATCATTGTTACAACTAATGCCCTTCATCACATTGTTTGTTGAGGATCATCAATATTTAGGGTTAAACAGATGAATTTTAGTGGAATTTGAATATTTATACCCCCAGATACGTGATATAGGAGTCACGCTTGTCTGTTTGTTGGTCGGTCTGCACATTTCTTGTGAACACTATTTCTCAGCAACCCTTGGTCAGAATTCAATATAACTTCACAAGAATGATTGATACCAAGCCTAGTTGTGCATATTGTCGGCGTGTTGCGCCGGAATTATTTTTAAATGAGTTATGGCCCCTTGAATTTCTCATACATAGTTGGTCTGTAGCCATTTCTTGTGAACACAATTTCTCGGCAACCCTTGGTCAGAATTCAATATAACTTCACAAGAATGTTTGATACCAAGCCTAGTTGTGCATATTGTCGGCGTGTTGCACTGGAATTATTTTTAAATGAGTTATGGCCCCTTGAATTTCTCATACATATGTATATTGTCAGGCACCAGCTGGGGGTATTCATCACCTTCAGTGATATTTCTAGTTGGGCTTGTCTTCATCTTTTGTTAAAAATTCATCAGGTGTTACAGGCACTGAATGATGGGAGACATAGGTATCCCTTTTCTGTTATCTGTGTGTCATACTTATAAAATCATCAGCTGTTACAGGCGCTTAATGTAGGGAGACAGGTATCCCTTGTCATCTGTGTGTCACACTTTCAAATGACATCCGCCCTTAAAATGTCACCTGTATTAAGGGTCTAAATATTTTGGTTCCATGTTCAGGCCACAGGAGTCTGAATTTCCATTTAAAAAAAGGGGGAAAACACACAATACCTCGTTAAAATACTCAAAATGTCTCTCTATATTGTCCATACGCTATGATAAAAATGATCATAATGATAATTTGGGGAATCCCTCCTGTGTTACTATAAATAGCCCCTTTTTATACAGTCTATATACTATAATAATAATGACAAGGTGTGCAACGACATTTTACCACCTTGCTTGATTTGGGCAATCATTTCTGCAGTAAACATCTGAACTGACCTTGTCCAAGGTAGAGCCAGGTTCATAAATGATTTTTCTCATGATCCACCACATTAAAATTTGCCAACCAACCAATACGCCGGCGTTTTTAAGCTTAATGTTCATTATATTTGGAAATTTGCAGATGGCCTGACTGCCAAGCACTGATAAAAATCATCTGCATTATGGATTTACAGATAGTGCATGTTTAAATTTTCTTTTGCAGATGGAAACTGATTGAAGTTTGACAAGAAAAACCTAGTGAGTAATACTGTGTTCACAGCCAAAGACCAATTCGGGACAGTGTATTGTGATTTGATAGGCATTTAGTATCTCCTGGTTTATACCCCTTATTTGATAGGCTACTTTATAAAAATTTAAATCGGAATTAAAAAAAAATTGTGGAGAAAAAAGGGAAAGGAAAATATTTAGGTGGACCGTATTAAACATTAAGGTAAAAATTTAAATGATTATTAGGATTCAATTTCTCCCTGTGGTCTACAATGTTATGGAAACAAATGGTTAGGGAAGAATTAAAATGGTAGTTCTATCAGGTAGAGGGTTATTAACCATATTATATGATTGTTCTCTGCTGACAGTAATAGAACCAATGCTGCTATCCAAGCAATGTAACTTCTGCGGGTAGTATGTGTTTACAATTTGGTTCGATTTTGATTTATTTACTTTTATTTTGCCAAAGTAAGGAGATACTGGGTTAGAGTGGTTTTACATTCTTGTATATTTTAATTGAATGACATGCTTTACAGATAAAATATATTGTAAAGTTTACTTTTGAATTAATATTTGTCATCATATTTTTACCTTTTAAAAATAGATAGTTAACAGAAAATTCATGGGGGTAAAAACTGTTTTGAACATACAAAGTTTAGACGTAAATTGGGAAAAATAAAGAAGCAATTCTGGCAAATAGGTAATTTCATTTTCAACATTTGTTTGATATAGGCCTGTAGGAAGAAGAAAGGGTATTTTTGTTAAATAGGCCATTTAATTTTGAATACAGTTGAACAGATTGGGAGGTTGGTTAGTTCACCTGTGTGTGCACAAAATGCTCCAGGTGAGCTATTGTGATTATCACGCATCATCAATAATTTCTTTACAGAATATCTCTTAAACCACTAGGTTCATTGCAGTCAATTTAAACCTCACAGAGATGTTCTGTTGTTGGTCTTCTTTACAAAACTGTTCAAAGAATTAAATTTAATTCTTAAATTTGCAGAAAGAGGAAATCTTTCTTCTGAACTGCTGGTCTGATTTCAAGATAATATGGCATAATTGCTCCTTAAGTGACCTGACCTGACCCTCTACTAAGATTGTTCACCCATATTCATTTGTTGAAAAACGTGGTTACCATGTGACATCAAAAAGGGGTTCATGTGACTAAACTTGAAAAACTCTACTTCTCTAAATGTGCTTACCTTATTTCAAGATAATTTGACACAAATGTGATGAACCCTATACTAAAATAATTCTAGCTATTTTAATTTGATAAAAAAAAACATTGCTAGTAGGCAGCATCAGAAAGAGCGTAAAATGAAAAAACTACAATAAATTTGATCTTCTCTGAAATGCTTGTCTGATTCCAACATAAGTTATCAGGAATGTTCCTCAGATGCCTCTACAAAATTTATTCAAGTCTTTTAAATTAAGTTGCAGCATCAGAAAAGTAGAAAAATGACAAAACTCTCAAAGTGCTTGTGTAATTTAAAGATAACTTTGCAAAAATTGTCCAAATGAAGACCCTCTAAAGAATGTTCAAATTATTTTGATGGGTTTAAAGAAACCATGACACCAAGGGATAAGGACATGTTGCATTTACAATGCAGATTGGTCTTTAATAGGAAATTGTTAAATTGCATTGAAAAGAATAATTTTATTTTCATGTTTATATTTATCTTGTCTAAAAGCTGGCATTCTTAGGTAACCAGGACCTCATGGTCCTCGTGTTTCCAATAAATGTTATCATAATATCATCTGTTTGAGAGAAAAGGCTATGTACATTTCGCAGAATCTCCATATTTCATTCTGTCCTGTAATATGTAATATATTATCTATTATGAAGAACTTACCTGGACAATTAGACCAAGCAACATGACCTGAGTAAAGGTTCTATAAAAGAAATAACATGTACTTTCTTTTTCAATTTTCAATAATGGTGTCGAAATTGCTATTTAACCATTTCCCTTTCTGACGCCTCTGCAGCAGATGGCTTTTTGAAAACATAGTGACAAAAGAAGAAATTGCACAAAACGTGCAATTTCTCCTTTCGCCACAATGTTTTCCACTTTTTGTCATAGGTTATCCATTCAATTATGGAGATTTTCTATTTTTTGATAAAATATGTTAAAAGTCGTCTGCTGCAGAATTGCCGTATGAGGGAAAAGGTTAACCTTAGTTGATTTTCTACAAAATTGCTTGACTGTTATATGTAGACAATCAGACACATGATAAATAATTAATGGACTCATTACTTTTCATGCATTATATTGTTTGTGTTTTTAATCATCAACATAATGATCATTTGTAAATCTTGCAAAGTGTCTGTATCATATTCATGTTCATAATAGAAATTTTTATTATTTATCAGGAGTGTTCAATGTGTTTGAATATCATTACCCCTTGCACATTCAACTACAGCATATACGTCATGTGTATTCCACAAATTGGCTAATAGTCCCATGTTGAAAAGCAGCCAGTTGCTTGTTGTGCGGAGTACTGGTTTGAGAAAGCCAGGTAAGCTGGCTACAATATTATGACAGAATTGTTAAAACCCTATCAATCAACTACATCATTTTAAATGTAAATTACCATCAGCAGAAAAAGAAAATCAGTTATTGCCTAAAGAGCCTTTAAGCCCTTGGCTAATAATAGGGGCTCCAGAGAGACTGTAGGATCATACTGTGTGGACATGCTGTCTGATTCAGAACTGCACAGGTTGCCTATGCAATATTGTGGGTTTTGACTGCATTTTGGAATTACAGACTAGGCTTCCTGCCTTGAATATCACTTCAGATGGTCAAACAAATGAGTAACGTCAATCAGTCTTCCAACATATAAATAATCTGCTGCCGAAGACTGAAAATAATTTTGCACAAATGCATATTCAATTTAAATGGGAACGTGTCCGGCTGCGTTGATCAGGATAATTTAGTGGCCTGTTAACCCTTTCCCTCATACGACAATTCTGCAGCAGACAACTTTGAACATATTTTGTCAAAAAATGGAAGATCTCTATAATTGAATGGATAACCTATGACTAAAAGTGGAAAACATTGTGGTAAAAGGAGAAATTGCACGTTTTGTGCAATTTCTTCTTTTGTCACTATGTTTTCAAAAAGCCTTCTGCTGCAGAGGCGTCAGAAAGCTTCTATATGAGGGAAAGGGTTAATATTGATCTCTTGAGGACATTCTCAGGTCGGCGATCAAGGGCTGCAGGTTGGTAAGATTAATCTACGTGCAGAAGATCTTGATGAGAGACCCTCAGCTACAAGTATTGTATTCATTTGTATGTACGCATTTGTAAATGTATCATATTGATGAAAAGAGTACATTT
The DNA here is from genome assembly GCA_031761405.1 of Serripes groenlandicus. NCBI lineage: Eukaryota > Metazoa > Mollusca > Bivalvia > Cardiida > Cardiidae > Serripes > Serripes groenlandicus. The sequence goes on from JASEVX010000004.1 coordinate 42,454,552, forward strand.
GATGGGGAGCTCTAGTTACGGTTTCCTCAAAATGATGTAGGGCATCCTCTGTAGTTGGTAGTCTCTCTTTTCTGACAATTATCTGTGACATTGAAATGTTTCTAGAAATGATGGTGACCATGATATTATAATAGAAATACATATCTACACTGCTGATGAAATCCTGTTATAACTTGTATAAAGGTCAGACTTTAAATTTGTTGACATCGGCAGGACTTCCCTCTGTAAATTGTGTACAGCAAGCTTTGTATTTTAGAAATTGTTTTTGTTTACAAAAGATGGATGAACTTTCAGCAGATTTGTTTTAAGTTTAACCCTTTCACTCATGCAGACATATTTTTCCGCCTCTGCAGTAGACTGCGTTTGAAAAACATTGTTACAAAAAGAGAAATTGCTCATGTGACATTTACAGGGTTTTAAATTTGGAAAAATAAATTCAGTCATCTGCTGCAGATTTGTTGTTTGAGGGAAATGGTTAATCTCTTACGGGGAAGGTGTTAATTGTAATATAATGCCCTTATGTATAGGTGTAAATAAAAATCTTAAATTTTAAAATAATGCCTTCTTCTTTCTAAGCTTACCCAAGCACAAAATGGGGGGGGGGGGGGGGGGGGGGGTAAGCACTTGTGTTCATCCGGTGTCCGTCGCCCGCCTTGTCTACATTTCTTGAAACATCTCTGAAACCACTTGGCAAATTTCAAGATAGTTCACTGGAATGTTCCTTAGGTGGGTCCTCTTTCAAAATTGTTCTTAACTCGGTCTCTATGTAGAACTTTGGCTGCGCACTCAGAAAGAGATGAAATAGTTCAAAATCATAGGCCTGATTTGAAATTTATTTAGTACAAACTTTAAAAGCTTCTAGTCCAAAAGTACTGGCCTGATTTGAAAATAATTTTGCACAAATGTTTCTCGAGTGGAAAACATGGTTTTTCCTTGTATCGGTCAAATATTTAAAAATCTTCCCAAAAGGACTGGCCTAATTTGAAAATAATTGATCATCATCATCAATTTTATTTCCTCCTATACAGAAGATTTTGTACCATGGGGTTGCGTTATCGAATAGGGAGCAACCAGCATAAGTATTGTAAAGAAAAACTGTAATATGTTTGAAAAAAACAACCTTTATGAATCAACAAATTGTATTAATTAATTGATTTAAGAGACAACAAGATACAAAATACGTATGTCTTTTAACATTGTTACAAAACGTGTTACAAAACTTTAGACACGTTTAAATTGTATTTAATAACATTTCCCCCAACTACTTAGGCTTCGCTTTTTAGATCACCTCAGCCAAAGGCTCAAGGTGATCTATTCTGATCACTCTCCGGCGTCGTCCGTTAAACTCGAGGTGATCTATTCTGATCATTCTGTCCGTGGTTAACTTTTAGCTTTAAACATCATCTCCTCCTGAACCGGTCTTCTTTCAAAATTGTTCAAAGATTTAAATTCCATTGAGAACTTTGGTTGCTGCAGCATCAGAAAGGGGGCAAAATGTCCAAACTTTAAAAATCTTCTTCTCCGAATCTGTCTTGTCAGATTCCAATATAATTTGGTAGAAATGTTCCTAGGGAGACCCTCTACAAAAATTGTTCAAGTCATACTGATTGGTCGAAAATCGTGGCAGTCGGGCGGCATCAAAAAAGTGGCAAAATTCTGATTTTAAGACCATATAATACGAATCGTACTTCAATGATCCTCTCCTTAATTTATTTTAAGCTGTATTGATTGGTTACAAAATCATAGCAACCAGATGTCATCACAAAAGGGGTAAATTTATGTTTTAGCTACAAATAACAACCAACTCCTACTGCACCAATGTACCAATTTCAGCTTAACTTCACAGGAATATTCCTTTGTTTGTCCTCTTTCAAAATTGCATTCTGTGTAGAACTTTGGTTGCTGCGGCATCAGAAAGTGAGAAAAATACCCAAACTTTAAAATCCTTTTCCTCCATAATCTGCTTGTTCGATTCCAAGATAATTTGGTAAAAATGTTCCTTTAAGTGAAAGTGACCCTCTTAACAAATTGTTGAAGCCATATTGATTTCGTCGAAAAACAGGGAAGCAAGACGCATCAGGAAAGGTGCAAAATGACAAAAACTTTATATTTCCATCCTTAATCAAGTTCTTGTAAGATTCCAAAATATAAATGGCCTTTACTGATAAGCTATTTCTTTAACAGTGTGCACTCCTTCATCAAATTTTCCAAGATATTTGCAGTTAAATATTTGCTACTAATTTATTGGCCGGATTGCTTAAGCAATTCCGGTCTATAGATTGGCGATGTCTGTCTGTCTGTCCGTCAACATTTTGGTTAAAGTTTTAGGTTAGGCAAAATGGTTAAAGTTTCTGGTTAAGCAAAATCTCAGACATGGAAAGAGCTACAAACTTGAAAATTGGTCTGTGTGTAGCCACTAACATGTTCTTTTGATTTCCATGATAACTCTTCACCTTCACCTTCCTATTGCCCGTCTGTCTGTCCGTCAACATTTTGGTTAAAGTTTCTGGTTGAAGCAAAATCTCGGACATGGAAACAGCTACAAACTTGAAAATTGGTATGTGTGTAGCCACTAACATGTTCTTTTGATTTCCATGATAACTCTTGACCTTCACGTTGCTATTGCCTGTCTGTCTGTCTGTCCGTCAACATTTTGGTTAAAGTTTCTGGTTGAAGCAAAATCTCGGACATGGAAACAGCTACAAACTTGAAAATTGGTCTGTGTGTAGCCACTAACATGTTCTTTTGATTTCCATGATAACTCTTGACCTTCACGTTCCTATTGCCCGTCTGTCTGTCTGTCTGTCCGTCAACATTTTGGTTAAAGTTACATCACAGCAACTTGCGTTTTAATTTGCTTTCAACAGTTTTATAGTTATATGAACTTGTGTTTTAATTTGCTTTCAACAGTTTTATAGTTATATCATGGCAACTTTCGTTTTAATTTGATTTCAACTGTTTTATAGTTATATCACGACAACTTGCGTATTAATTTGCTTTCAACAGTTTTATAGTTATATCACTGCAAATTGCGTTTTAATTTGCTTTCAACAGTTATATAGTTATATCACAGCAAATTGCGTTTTACTCAGCTTTCAACAGTTTTATAGTTATATCACGGCAAGTTGCGTTTTAATTTGCTTTCAACAGTTTTATAGTTATATGGACTTGTGTTTTAATTTGCTTTCAACAGTTTTATAGTTTTATATTATTTATATTTTATTATTTATTATTTTATTATTTTTGGCCGGATTGCTCTAGCAATTCCGGTCTATAGATTGGCGATGTCCGTCTGTCCGGATGTCTGTCTGTCAAGATTTTGGTTAAAGTTTCAGGTTGAGGCAAAATCTCAGGACTGGAAAGGGTTACAAACTTGAAACTTTGCCTGAAACTAAAAAGTAACAAGTTCCATTGATTTCTAGGGTTACTTTGATCTTGACCTTGGTTTGTCGATTTTCAAGGTCAAATTGCCGACAATCCGGCCTTACCGTCTTTAGCGGTTTCTTGTTATCAATCAGGTGATCGATTTAGGGCCATCTTGGCCCTCTTGTTTAATGGGTTGGTTTACGGCGCTGACGATCTGATTCATCAAAGGTCAGAAAAAAAGTTTCTGGGGATGTTTTTGCCTATTTATAAAATTCTGTTATATTTTTAAACTTAAAACGTTCCTCCCATACATAATGGTCATTCAGACCTTTTTTTTCTTGCTATATGTTGACTATACATGTGAACTTTTTCTAGATTTTGACACATTTATGCCCCTTTTTAACGTTTTTCATTCAAGACTTTTTCTCACAAACCACAGATGCTATTACTTTGAAACTTCACACTCTTATTGGACATCATCAAATGTCCTTGCAGGACAAGTCTCAAAACTCTTATATCAGATTTTGAAACAATTATGCCCCTTTTTAGACTTCGAAATTGTGGTTAAAGTTTTGCATGCAAGGCTTTTTCCAACGAACCACAGATGCTATTACTTTGAAACTTCACACACCTACTGGACGTCATCAAATGACCGGACAAGTCCCAAAACTCATCAGATTTTGGTTAAAGATTTGCATGCAGGGCTTTTTCTCACAAACCACAGATGCTATTACTTTGAAACTTCACACACGTATTGGACATCATCAAATGACCATGCAGAACAAGTTACAAAACTCATCAGATAAGACAAAATGTTGCCCATTTGAAAATGTGATTAAAGCTTTGCATGCAAGATACTATCATGGTCATATCTCAGTAACCACTAATGCTCTTAACTTGAAACTTCATTCATGTCTTCAAAGATGTTAGATAACTCATGTATAAATTCAGTACAAATTGTGGTCCTTGTTTGACTTTGACAATGCGGTTAAAGTTTGGCATGCTATGTAATATCATGCACATATCTCATTAACCACTGTTAACTATAGAATCAAATGTCAAATAGTCGAGCATGCTGTCTTACGGACAGCTCTTGTCTGTTTATATACTCCCGATTTTGTTATTATGCTTCTGCTAAACTGGAAGGAGAATAGACGTCCCCTTCTCCTACCAAAAGTTTGTGTCACACTTAACTTATAACTAGAGGCATTAAACGTTAAGTTAATATCTGTTAATATTTCAGCATCTATATTGTTTTTTATCTAATTGATCTAGTTAAAGCAGATTTAAAACCGTTTATTGGTAAAAATTACAAACTTCAGATTGTATGACATTATAGATGCAATCAATGTTAAGCAAACTGTAAAACCAAATGGTTTCAGGACTAAACTTTTCATTTCACGACTAAACTTCACATGCTGAATTTCACATAGATCGTAGCATACAAAACGTCTAATCCCTACGCCAAAATTGACCCTTTCTGCTCTTGATAAACTTTTATTATAAACTATAGTAGCCAGGTGAGCAATATAGGCACATCTTGGCCTTCTTGTTTAAAATAAAGGGATCTTTTTGTTTAAAATAAAGGGACATTTGGCCTTCTTGTTCAAAATATTTACATCATGTCTGTTTGCACAGGTTATTTAAATGTTCTGAACTGCATCTGCTTCCTTTAAGACATGCTTCAAAATAATGCGCGGCGCCTTTGATGCTTTGTATCAAAATTCGTCTTGTTTTATATTACAAACAATACAAAGAAACACAATTTACTACAACTACTTGACAGCGAGAGAGAAAGAGTAACATTTGTATATGCTAGGCACGAAGCAGACTTAAATATACCTCATACGCACAGACCTGTCATGTGTATAATGGAAAGGCAGCTATATTTAAGAATATAGTGCGCAGTCTCTGACAATCCAATGCGCAGGAAGAACAATATACATGTACATAAAGTTCCAAACTTCAACCACCTGACCGAAACGAAATGAAAAGCGCTCGATTAGGACAAATGAAATACATGCGCAAATCGTGACATATACTCCTGCAACATTAACATTATTATGATATAAGAATAAACAAACAAACATAAACACATATGTAAGTACGGGTGTAAAGTCATACACGAACTATTTTGTTTTCATTATTAAGATTTTCCGGATCAGAAAAATGAAAGGTCAATTTCGTAGAAGCCTTCTGTGTTCCCGTACGGGCAGGGATCCAGTCGGACCGGTTGCTCGTATTGACTTAAGTTTTCGCCATAAAATTGATGTTTTCCACTTAATATCTAAAAAAAAATGCAAAACATGCATAAACTTAAAGTTTGGTCATATAAACATCTGGCACAGTAAACCTAAAATGTTTTAGGTGTTTCATAAAAAAATAATCTTGTAGACTATATATGAGATATGCGATAACCCATAACTAGCCAGACTCTAAAAACATTAAAAATCGTCCAAAAGTTCATGAAATCAAGCAAGGTGAGTGTATTGAATACTCAAGTGACCCTCTACAAAGTTTGCTCAAATTAATCTGACCCGTTGAACAAATGGCTACCAAGTCACAGGTTCGTTTTCCTAATAAATGTATATAAAGTCAGAACATTGAATATTATGTTGAATCATGTGAGCGATATGTAGAACCATCATTGATGGCTTCTTAGCTCGATGAACAGGATAAACTAGTGGAATTAGCACGTGTCTCAACGATAGTATTGTTCTAGCGACTTTATTTCTTATATGATTGTTATGAAACGGAACACATGTTAACCAGCATAGCGTTTCACCTGCCCAGGTCTTAATCAATATCACAGTGACTAGTATAAGTATGTACGAAACGACGTCATGGCTCTAGCGACTTTATTTCTTATATGAATGTTATCACAGGTGCCAGTCTCGTTTAAAAACTAAAAAGAGCATTTGACTATATATTGAAAATGTACATTTCCTTTTCAACGGCCAAATTATCTGATCGCAATGGCTGTAATTTACCTTAAGATATTCGCGTGGAATTATTATTTTCAAAAATGTTACAGTCAAAGCAAGTTATGTACCAAATGTTATTGGAGTTAATGGAATTATAAGCGAGATACAGCATTTAATGTAAAACTATTGCTAGGGGACATGACTAAGGTGACGTGAGGTCCCAGTAAAAACTCGTAAATCAGATGATTTTTCCATTTTTAAGAAGTGTCATATAATTTTAATGCGCTGCTATAATAGGGCAATTATATATTACTTATTGTACAGCTATACAACACGGTAAGAAATCTGTATTTAGGAGTTGCGCGCTGAAAATCTTTATCTGTGGCTGAACCCAATTTAAGAACTCATTAACATGACTGTAGAACGATGTTTTAATAAAATCTCAAAACTACGCTTTTTCGAAAAGTAAATTTCTTTTTCTCTCTTGAACGCATTTGAAATGCTGTTTAAGGCGCTTTTGTCATAAATTGATACAGCAAAATATGTCTAATAATTAAAAACCAAATGCCATCTTAGTGATGTCCCGGGTCGTATAGTCAATATATAGTCAAATGCTATTTTTGGATGTTAAACGAAACTGGCACCTATTTTGAAACTTAAATCATATGTTCACTAGCATCGCCTATTGTACCAGTTCGTACTTCAAACACAGGTTCAGTGTCGAGAGAGCTTGGAGTGGTACATGTTTTGCTGAGCTAGGACAATATTACAGTGATAATACTGATTATATTACGTCTGTATGGAAGGACTTCATAAATCTAGCACTTTTATTTGGCGACAGAAATCCTCCATACTTCATACACTAGTAGTGAGCTTGACCTAGGTCAAAATTCAAGGTCACAGTGACTATCATACATCTTAACGAAACGACACTGTGAGATGATCTGTATCGTCAACGATGCTCTTGTACCTCCACGTTGCCATTTAATTTTCCGAGCTATTTACAAATGCCGTTGTCATTTGTCTCCAACCAATGAGCTTAAAGTATTTGGGATGGTAGCCAGTTGCAAGGGAAGAATGGTGCCTGAAACAATGCGTTTTGGGTAGGTTGCTTGGTTGACGTGATACGACGTTAAAATTGTGTTACACATGCAGAGTACTTTTTGATGCAGCAGACACTTGAAAAGGGGTAAGAAAAGGCTATTGAAAAAAGCAATTTACAATAATTATTCTTATATCATGAACATATCAACTTCTGCCACATGTTTTCATAACTCATCTGCATGTGGGAAAGGAGTTACTTGTTATATGCGACAGTAAAATGTCCAGGTGCATACCACAATGTTCCATCATTTAATATGATTCAAAAAAGGGAAACAAGGTTACTGTAATATCTATGGATTTCTCTGTAAATTGTATAATTTGATCTCTATCTTTCTCTGCATCTTGATCAAATAGGAAACGGTTGAAAAGGCGGCGGGTGATGTATTTATCAAATACGATAATGTCTTCTGAAAATTCGTTCTCTCAATTCGATTTCGTTCCATTGAACGTGTTAACTTAATAGATTGTCTACCATATACTCCTTCTCTATGGACATACGTGTAAGCTCAACTGAGCACGAGTTGCGGGATATACTATTGTGATCACTCATCGTTGTCGTCTGGCCGTGCATATTTTCTAACAAATAACTCCCTCTAAAACAAATGGACCCATTTCAAAATAAGGCAGTCTAAGATTAGTAGTCCTAGAAACGGTCAAGTGCTCGGCCGCTCGACCGAGCACTCTCTGGCGTTTTATTTTAAAGTTAGGTTGACGAGTGACGAACTGTGTGTTTTTATTTAGGTCCGTGAAGTAAGGTTGACGGGTGACGAACTGTGACTTTTTTTTAGGTCTGTGAAGTTAGGTTGACGAGTGACGAACTGTGACTTTTTTTAAGTCCGTGAAGTTAGGCTGACGAGTGACGAACTGTGACTTTTTATTTAGTTCCGTGAAGTTAGGTTGACGATTGACGAACTGTGACTTTTTGTTTAGGTCCGTGAAGTTTAATAGGTTGACGAGTGACGAACTGTGACTTTTTATTTAGGTCCGTGAAGTTTAATAGGTTGACGAGTGACGAACTGTGACTTTTTATTTAGGTCCGTGAAGTTTAATAGGGCGACGATTGACGAACTGTGACTTTGTATTTAGGTCCGTGAAGTTTAATAGGTTGTCGAGTGGCGAACTGTGACCTTTTTTTATGTCCGTGAAGTTTAATAGGTTGACGAGTGACGAACTGTGACTTTTTATTTAGGTCCGTGAAGTTAGGTTGACGAGTGACGAACTGTGACTTTTTATTTAGGTCCGTGAAGTTAGGTTGACGAGTGACGAACTGTGACTTTTTTTTTAGGTCCGTGAAGTTAGGTTGACGATTGACGAACTGTGACTTTTTATTTAGGTCCGTGAAGTTTAATAGGTTGACGAGTGACGAACTGTGACTTTTTATTTAGGTCCGTGAAGTTTAATAGGTTGACGAGTGACGAACTGTGACTTTTTGTTTAGGTCCATGAAGTTTAATAGGTTGACGAGTGACGAACTGTGACTTTTTTTTAGGTCCGTGAAGTTAGGTTGACGAGTGACGAACTTAAAATTATTTGTGAGAGTTAGGTTGACGAGTGACACACTGCTGTGAAGTTAGCTCGACGAGCGACGATTTGACGAGTGACAAACTGTTGCTGTTCATCAATTTCGTCAATTCGTCAACTTTTTTCTTGTATGATCAATTATACACTTCCTGAAAATCAATCTTTATTGGAGAGGACCTAAAATAAGCTTTGAGTTTTCACTCCAATCCATTTCTCCATTGTATATTTCTTGATATTTCCTACTATGTTAAATATATGAGAATATAATATATTTTAATTAAACTTGAAAAGTTTCGTCAAGTTCGTCAACTCGTCAATTTGATTGAATTTTTTTTTTTTCTAAAAACTATATTTCTGTCTTTTAGATACTGTACATGTATCTGGACGTATTGAATTCAAATTAGGCCCTGTTTCAAATTCCTGTGAATTTAGGTTGAAATTGGATTAGGAGGAGATGGTATTTGAAGCAACCTGATATAAGGCAAAACAGCTCCACCTTCTGGCTACTATGTATTTCCACCAATCAACATTGCTTGATGAATGTGATAGAGGGTCACCCAAGGAACATTACAAAAATGAAATTCGGCGAACCAGATTAGGAGAAGAAAATTTGAGGCGACATGTAGCGCACAAGACCTAGGCCTGTACCTCAAATGCCAAAATGAGAAATGTTTGATAGGACTGTACCTTGTTCGGCCCTCATCTCAGACATGCATCATTGGATTGCAAAGTTACTGTGCACACATCTACACCATGATCAGATAGCGTGTCAAATGAAAACCCAGGTCTGTACATGGAAGGTCAAGGTCACACATGTTAAAGATGAACATTTTGACAGTTGATTGTTTGACTTCGAGACAACAATGAAATATTACACTTTCATTTAAACTAAAAGTGTTTCTCAAATTTACGGAAACACAAACATTTGGGTGTTTGATCTGCCAAAATTCTTCAAATTGAAGGAGAGGAATTGAATTATTCTATTTGCGACCGATATAAGAATTTTAAATGTTATATTTATCAAAGAATTATATAATATTAAGTTATTAAAAATGTGGTATAAGCAGAAACCATCCTATATCAAATATACATTTTAACATGTTACAAACACTTCGGTATCGCAGAAGGCCCTTAATTAACTGCTATCAGGTCAACTCTTTGTCAGTCTATGTTGCAATTGCATGGAAGATCACTATGTCTGTGACAAAACCTTTATTTAAAGCGGGCTCGAAATATTGCCTGCGGGCATCTAGCTTTTGAAAATCGGCTGATCAAATCGGGAGGAGAAGAATTTGTAAGTGTTTTCTTTCGGTTGACATGGAAACCGGAATTGTGCGTGGGTCCAAAACAAGAGCTGTCCTTAAGACAGCGCGCTCGACTTTTTGGTGTTTGACAATAAAACAAAACATTTTGCATTGATAGTGTCACAAGATGGTCAAGGGACGGCAATTCACTAAAGAAGAATTGATAACGAAACTTTAAATAAGAATATCAAACTTATTTAATTACATAAATACAAATTTACACAAAAAAAAAATTTCTTTATTAACAGAAATAAGTAATGCAATACTATTAAAACACTCTCACATTCGCGCTCTCAACCAGAACTCTCTACCCAATCACTTCACCTGTCCCATCACTTCTGTCTCTGGATCCTATTAATGATACTTGAAATAACTAATCTGCTGTTAACTGACTATTTCACTGTCCGCCTGACATCTTGAATCGTTGTCATTAAGAAAGAACTATACCACTTTCCCCGACTTCTCATAGTTGCTGTAATCTAAAACACTGCTTCGTATATATCCTCCGACTCCGGGAACGACAAGCCACACAATTGTGGATATATGGATCTACGCGTCCTATGACGGTACTCCTCCTAATGCCTCCCGTCACGGCGTCTTCTGGAGTTGTGGACAACGTCACACATACAATCTTGGTTATGCAAACTTCTGCGTTTGGAACATCAATCTTCTGGCTATTACCATAGCAACAAAACGGCAATCTGTCGTGTTAGATGGTCACACCATAGAAACTCCAACCACAACGAGTGAAACCGTCTGGCGACGTTAGCTCGCAACTTAGTAAACCACACCTAAATGTCAATACATTTATAGGCCAAGTGAAATAGCAACATTGTTCATCGTAATTAACCCGTTTAAAACCGTCAATTCCCTAATGCTCAACTGATTTACATGAAATAAACGTCTAATATGCTTAATCTCAAATTTCACATATGGATATGATAATAACTTTATAAATCAAAGCGCTGAAGGCACTGAATTTGTTTGGGTACATAAAACTGTTCAAACATTTGCCTTTGCATAGATGTGTGATTTATAAACTATGCATTGTTTATAAATATTACAACTTCGGGTAAAAGAATAAATGACGCATCCGTTAAAATTAAATGTCATTTTAGTTGTCTATAAAAATAAATCATGAGACATACATGTGAATATTATATTTAATTTCCAAGTTTCAAAAGACATGTAAAACAAATGGATAACCATTATGGCCCCGACTCACTCATTTAAGTATTTACCAATTTTTGTTACAAAAAAAAATCACAATTGACCAAGGGTTTTCTAAAATCTTACTCAAAAGCTTCCTGCTTAACAAGAGATTTTTCAAGTTTTCACTATAGCCATATTAGGCAAAAAAGCCCCGCCCGCTGGCGGCCATGTTTTTCGACCAATCAACTTGGCTGGAAGGAATCTGATAGAGGGTCACCCTAGGAACATTTCTACAAAATAATTTGAAAATCGGCATAACACTTTTGGAGGAGAAGATTTTTCAATCCCTGTGTAGTTAGTGAGATATGTGCATGATAGTTGCATGCATTCAAAACTTTAACAACATTTTCAAAGTCAAACAAGGGCCATAATTTGTACTAAATTCCTACAAGAGTTATATAACTTGACTGTCTGACACACCTGAAGACATGAATGAAGTTTCAAGTCAATATCATTAGTGGTAACTGAGATATGTTCATGATAGTACCGTACATGCAAAACTTTAACCAACCTTTCCAAGTCCAAAAAGGGGCATAATTGTGTAAAAATATAATGTAGAATCCCATGACAGGTTACTGAGATATCTGCATGATAGTACCTTGCATTCAAAACTTTAACCAAATTTTCAAAGTCAAACAAGGGCCATAATTTGTACTAAATGAATACAACAGTTATCTAACTTGACTGTCTGACACCCCTGAAGACATGAATGAAGTTTCAAGTCAATATCATTAGTGGTAACTGAGATATGTCCATGATAGTACCTTGCATGACAAACTTTAACCAAAGCTGCAACGCCGACGCACACGTGGCTGTAATAGCTCTCCATATTCTTTGAATAGTCCAGCTAAACATGTAAAAGAACGCTTGACCAACCATGGTTTACCAGTTACTAATCTAGTGTTTTGTCAAGGGTTCTTTGTTTTATTTGACCCAGTTTCGAACCTGACTGGGATTTGATGAAGATGAATGTTCTGATTATGTGTCATGTAGTAGGATAGGATGGAAATTGCGCCCTATTATGTATTAACAAAGTTCTTCTTTCTAAAATATGACCTATTGACCAACTTTTTTTAACGCCGTGTGAAACAGTTATTGAACCCGACTTGGATTTGATTGAGATAATTCTTCTGACGATTTGATGAAACATGTGGCTTCTAGATTGTTTATATATTGTGTTATGACAGTTGACCTAGTGGCTTAGTTTTTTACCCCATGTGACTCATTAAAGATTTGACCGAGATTTGACGAAGATAAATTTCTGATGAATTGTCATGATACATGGATTTTCATTGCGGCCTGTACAGTGTTCCCAGTGTAACTGTGATGCTACACTATTCCATAATGCAAAGGAGATACACCAATGATTTTCGGGAGATAATTGATGCACAGGTTCAATAAGTCTTAGTGAAACGTTCTTCTGACATTTCCATATGTTGGTAAACGTTTCAAGTGTTATTCAAATCCACCAAACCAAACCTGGTCCTTGAGGGAAACTGTTAGGCCCCTAAGGCCCGTATTTCCCCTCGAAGTCTGTTTTGCGTTGCCTCCGGTCCGGTTCGGCATAATCTTTCTCTAGAGTAAACCTCATTGCATGTCAAAGCTTATGTAGTTTTGTCTTGAAAATAATAACATGTTTTGCGTTCACTATATCTACAGGTAAAGCGTTCCAATTATTTATGACTCTGTGGGCAAACGCGTGTAGCCGAATTTCCTTATTAGCTCTTGGCTTCTGTATCTTGTAATTATGTCAACGGATGGATGTGTTGGTTGATAAAGTAAACAAAGTAGTGAAATATATGTCATAAGCTTCCAGTTTATGTAAAAGACGGCGGTGAGCTATACTATCGAATGCTTTCGCATAGTCAAAGTAGATAGAATCATCCTGCAATGTATCATCCAATGCTGCAGTCCAATCTTCCAGAACAGTAAGTCGTTGAAGAGTTGTACTTCTATGACATATAAAGCCATACTTACTTTCAGATATTAACTTGTGCTTGTTTAGATATTAAAGGATATTCTCGCGAATGATCTTTTCAAGAATTTTCCACAATACTGAAGTCAACGACACCGGGCGATAATTTCCAGGTTCACTTTTAGATTATTTCTTGTAAATACTCGCAACATTTGCACATTTTCAATCGTCAGGAATTTTACCTTCTTTGATACATTTACCAAAAATATCAAAAGGTGGATATGACAGTTCATGTCAGGGCCGTAAGCTTTAGAAGGGTCTAGTTTCTGAAGATGTTTCAAGACAGTCTTCTCTAGTAATATAATGTAAACAAAAGAATCCATCAGTCCATTCAATCTTTCCAATGATTGACAAAAGTCATTGTTACTAGCGCCATTTACCAAGTATGTTGTGTGGAGTAATTTTTCTAGAAAGCCAGGGAAAACATGTTAGGTAAACTGAAATACCATTGTTAAACCCAAGTCAATTAATCAACCATGGTAAGAGTCAGTTTCCAATGATACTTATTACTAGTTTATAAATAACTGGCATTTGCAAAAAGAAATCAGAACATTCTTTAAAGCCTTCTGGTGTTGTTTTCCACCAACATCCCTGGAATCTTACAGTCTGTTATTCTCCTAACCTTATAAAAAAGAACATATATATGTACTAATTGAACTAACATACATGATTATGTTTTTCAAAGTCCTTGTTGTAATTTTCTACAATTTGCCTATTAATTTGTTTCTTTTTTGGGGACTGATACTGCTAAAGTGTTTGATCTTGCTTTAACACGACATAGGCTTTGCCTATCAACATATAAAATGGAGAATAGAAAGTTTGTATATCCATTGATATTGTATTAATTTTTTGTGGACTTTTAAAACATTCAGTTTTTGGGAAAACTTCTGTAACAACTATGATATCTGGATTTAACAAGTTAATCTGCACCTGAAGTTCATTTAATGTATTTAATAAAAAGTCAGCATTAATATAGTAAACTTTCAAATTATTCACATCTGATCTATAAATGACCTTTTCAAGGTCAGTTTGACTAGAAATGTAAGAACTAATAGAACTGTTTAAACTAGAAAAATCAACATTGGAATTGTTTAAACGCATGGAAATTATACAATGTTCGCAAGTCCATAAAATGCTTTTCTCGTTTTCAATTTCTTTAAATACAGAAAGTTTCAGGTTTGAGCATTTAAGGCAATACCAGGAGTCACAGAGATCACAATTTATGGAGTTCACGTTTCTTTTCGGTTCACAATTGCAGTCTGTACACTGTTCAGTATCATGTACCGTTTTAGAAGTAGGGGTTTTGGATCTTGGAGTACTAGTAACGGGCGGATCCTCTGTGTGATCTACTGGCCATGATTTCAAATTCTCAAAAACAGTGAAATCAGGTACACAATTTATCAGGAATTATTCATTTAATACATCATGAGACTTGATGTTGCATGATTATTTTTTCCTCCTCACCAAACCGGAACCGGAACTGTATCATGCATTAGATACAGCTGCGGACGGACAATTCCACATCGATCCACCTTTGGCTTGGGATAAATAATTTCTCAACCTAGAGAATGTACAAATGTCTAGTGGGTGGCATGTGAAGTGGGTCATACTAAGGTTGTTTGAAGAAAAAACAACCACATTCAATGAGGTATAACATTTATTATCATCCTTTCTCACATTACAGAGTATGCTCACAACAACCCCCCCCCCCCCAAAAAAAAATCACCCTTAAATATAAAGTTCAATCAAAAGTTACATATTCTGACAAACGAATTGTGTCGACTTTCAGAGGACAAACAGTAATATTCGTTACACATACTTTTTCTTTCCCCCACAATGGTTTGAAATGTATCTCCTGTAGAAACATTAACTCTTTCCCACATTGCAGACACGTTTTTGTGCATCTGCAGCTGATGACTTAAAATACCGTTGTCAAAGGAGAAATTGCTCACCATGAACATTTTCTACTTGTGACTACAATGTTTTTAATTCTGACCAATAATTAACTTTCTTACTCTATACTTGTATGGAGAAAAAGTTTTTTGTTTGTTTGGAGTTTAACGCCACTTTCAACAGCTTTGGTCATATCACGGCGGTCAGTGCACCTACCCATGTTTTCCTGGCTTTCCCACACCAGTACTTACACAACATTCTTTCGAAGCCACTGACTACTTTCTCACATAGATCATAGTGGAGAAAAAGTCCCGTGGCCATGTTTATTGACGGATCGGAATAATTTGAACAATCTTGATAGGAGAACCTTTGTGACATTTTTTTTTTTAAATCGGGAATTTCTTTTGGACAAGGACTTTATTTTAAACATTTAAATATATATATATTTATCATATGACAATGCTTGTATCCGATCGAATATACCCATTACGTATTTCTTTATATGCCACATAATATAACATGACCGAATCACTATGTTTGTATTCATCCACGAATGTTTACGAAATGGCTAAGAACGTGTATCCGTTAAACACGAAAGTATAGATAGATGGACCATTATCGGTCATAACAATTTTTTTTTGTGCGATTGGTTAACAGTTTAATAAGTATTACATGTTTGGACTATTTTCTGACATGGAAAAACATTTTCTTTTTGTGTTTCGTCATGTGATAAAAGGAATCCGACATTCGTTGTCATTTCATAAAGTTTTATTAAACTCGTCCGAGATTTTTGTTATTAAACTCGCCAGAGGCGCGCTTAATAACAAATTTGTTGAACTCGTTTAATAAAATTTTATATGAAATGACAACTCATGTCAGATCCTATATATATATATATATATATATATATATATATATACACACACACACACACGTATACGAAAAATCTGACCTGCCCCACTGGAGACCATGCTATTCAGAGGATCGGAACAGCTTGATCACTGTCTTGGGAGAGGGTCAAACACAAGGAACAAGTGCAGCAAATCAATTTCAAATCGGGTCAATACTTTCGGACATTTTTTTTTAAGATTTAGCTATATATATACAGTACATAAAAACTTCGTCACATTCAACAAATCGGAATAATATGTACATTCTTGGAAAATGTGTGCCAAATGATTGTTTTTATATTTTCGCCCTCTTTTTGGTGCCGTTGTATTAGAAATGATTCAATACTTTCAAATCGGGTCAATACTTTCGGACATTTTTTTTTAAGATTTAGCTATATATATACAGTACATAAAAACTTCGTCACATTCAACAAATCGGAATAATATGTACATTCTTGGAAAATGTGTGCCAAATGATTGTTTTTATATTTTCGCCCTCTTTTTGGTGCCGTTGTATTAGAAATGATTCAATACTTTGAAAGGGGTCCATCAAAAGTATATTAATTTTAAATTATTTTGAAATTGTTCTATTAGTTTAGGAGTAGTTGTTTGTAGGAAAGTATGAACGGACAGACGACGACGGACGCTGAGTTATTACCATAGCTCCCCGACCCCGCACTGGTTGACGATAATATGACAAGTAACAATACCCAACCTTGAACACGTTGTGCTAAGGAAAGCTAAAACACAATATTTTAAGAAGAAGAAGAAGAAGGGAAAATTGCTTATTGTGATCCATTCCTCTTTCCCCATCCCCCATATTTAAACAAGAGGGCCAAGATGGCCCTAAATCGATCATCTGAATTTTGATCGGAAGTGCAAATGAACATGCAAGGAGTGGACACTGTTAAAGAAATAGTAAAATGGCTTATCAGTAAAGGTCATTTGTATCTTGAAATCTAACAAGAACTTTAACAAGGGCACCGCAAAGCGGATGCATTCCATCGGTATTCGATCATCACATCGAGTTCTCTTGTGATCGAAAATAATAGAACTACTATTTTGCCTTAAAAAATAGTTGTTTCCTTGATCAAAACAAAATTTGTCAAGATCGGTCGAAAGATGTTCAGAGTGGTCACAAGGTTGTTGATATTGGAAAATGGTCAAAGTCCAATTTTGACATTGACCTTTAACCTATGACCTTGAACATATAAAAGCTTCTAGACCTTGTCATATACTAACTGTATACCAAGTTTGGTTAAGATCGGTCAAAGGATGTTCAGTGTAGAGTGGTCACAAGGATGTTATGGGAAAATAGTCAAAGTCAAATTTTTACATTGACATTTAACCTATGACCTTGACAATAAATAGGCTTCTAGACATTGCCATATACTAACTGTATACCAAGTTTGGTTCAGATCGGTCGAAGGATGTTCAGTGTAGTGTGGTCACAAGGTTGTTGATATGGGAAAGTAGTCAAAGTCCAATTTTGTAGAGGGTCACTCAAAGAACATTTCTACCAAATTATTTTAGAATCGGACACGCAGATTATGGAGGAAAAGGATTTTAAAGTTTGGATATTTTTCTCACTTTCTGATGCCGCGGCAACCAAAGTTCTACACAAAACGTAAGTCTTTGAATTTTTTTGAAAGAGGACCAACAAAAGAACATTCATGTGAAGTTAAGTTGAAATTGGTCCAGTGGAATGGTAGGAGTTGTCATTTGTAGCTAAAAGTTCAATTAACCCCTTTTGTGATGACGCCTGGTTGCTATGATTGTGTAACCAATCAATACGGCTTGAACAAATTAAGAAGAGGATCACTGAAGTAAGATTTCCTTTTTAATGTTCTTGAAATAAGACAAGCACTTTAAACAACAAGAGGGCCATGAGGCCCTGGAATCGCTCACCTGATAATGGGCTATTTAAGACATGACTCTCTCATGCTCAAGCCAAACATGTGGCTTCCAGAGTGTTAAAAAGATTTCCCTTAAATTTGGTCTAGTGACCTAGTTTTTGACATGACATGACCCATATTCGAACTTGGCCTAGATATCATCAGGACAAACTTTCTGATAAAGTTTCAACATGCTCAAGTTTAAAATGCGGCTTCAAGAGTGTTAACGAGATTTTCCTTAAATTTGGCATTGTGACCTAGTTTTTGACCTGACATGACCCATATTCGAACTTGGCCTAGATATCATTAAGACAAACATTCTGACAAAGTTTCAAAAATGCGGCTTCAGGAGTGTTAACAAGATTTTCCTTAAATTTGACCTAGTGACCTCACATGACCCAGTTTCGAACTTGGCCTAGAGTTGATGGAGATATATGTTCTGATAATTTTTCATAAAGATTGGATGCAAAATGTTGCCTCTAGAGTAGTAACAAGCAAATGTTGACGACGAACGACGGACAAAAGGCGATCACAATAACTCACCTTGAGCACTACGTGCTCTGGTGAGCTAAAAATGGAATTACCAAATTGTTGTAATTTTGCCCATTTCCTGATGCCGCCTGAATGCTATGTTTTCAACCAATCAGTATGGCTTGAACAATTTTTGTAGATGGTCACCCAATGAACATTTCTACCAAATTTTATTGGAATCTGACAAGCAGATTCAGAGGAGAAGAATTGTTATAGTTTGGACATTTTGCGCCCTTTCTGATGCCGCGGCAACCAAAGTTCTCAATGATTTTGTAACCAATCAATACGGCTTGAACAAAATCACAGAAGTAAGATTTCTTTTCAATCTTTTTTAAATCAGACAAGCATTTTCAAACAAGAGGGCCAAGATGGCCTGAATATTTTTAAAGTGTCAACCTAAACAAGTCTATGAAAGACAAGTGATCCCCTGGGTGGGGCCATTTTTGACACCCGGGCTATAATTTGACCAATCTTGGTAGAGGTCCACTAGATGAAGTTAGATTTCTAATATCAACTTTTAGACAAGATTTTTTAAAGTTTTTCTCTATACAAGTATAATATTATTTAAAACAAGTGACCCGGAATGGAACCATTTTTAACCCCAGGGCTATAATTTGAAACATCTTGGTAGAGGTCAACTAGATGAAGCTACATACCCAATATCAAAAGCCTGGACATTCTACCTTCAGACAAGAAGTCTTCGTAAAACAAGTGAGCCCCATTTTTGACATCAGGGCTATAATTTGAACAAGATTGGTAGAGGTCCAATAGATGAAGCTACATACCAAATATCAAAGGCCAGGGTTTTTTCTTTTTAGACAAGAATATTTTTAAAGTTTTTTCCCTATATCAGTCTATGTAAAACATAGACCCCCGGGGAGGAGTCATTTTTGACCCCGGGCTATATATTGAACAATCTTGGTAGAGGTCCACAAGATAAAGCTACATACAAACTATCAGACGCCTGGGCTTTCTACTTTCAGACAAGAAGATGTTTTAAGTTTTGATTAATTTCCCCTTTCGTGTTGCCGTAAATCTTTGAACAATTTTGAAAGAGGGCCACCAAAGGAACATTCCTGTGAAGTTTAGTTGAAATTGGTCCTGTGGTTAAGGAGTAGATGATGTTAAAAGCTAAAAGTTAACGATAAAAGACGGACATTAGAGTGATGAGAATAGCTCACCTTGAGGTGATCTAAAAATGGAATTTCCAAATGTTGTCATTTTGCCCCTTTTCTGGTACCACCTGACTACCTTGTTTTTCAACCAGTCAGTATGGCTTGAACAAGTTTGTAGAGGTTCACCCAAGGAACATTTCTACCAAATTATATTGGAATCCGACAAACTGATACAGAGGAGAACATTTTTAAGGTTTAGACATTTTGCCCTCTTTCTGATACCGCAGCCAACCAAAGTTCTCAATGATTTTGTAACAATCAATAGGATTGAACAAATTAAGTAGAGGGTCACTGAAGTAAGATTTCTTTTCAAATGTTGTCATTTTGCCCCCTTTTCTGATGCTTCCTGACTGCCATGTTTTTAAACCAATCAGTATGCCTGGAACAATCTTTGTAGAGGGTACCCCAGGAACATTTCTACCAAATTATATTGAAGCAGATTCAGAAGATTTTTAAAGTTTGGACATTTTGCCCCCTTTCTGATGCCGCAACAACCAAAGTTCTCAATGGAATTTAAATCTTTGAACAATTTTGAAAGAGGGCCACCAAAGGAACATTCCTGTGAAGTTTGGTTGAAATTGGTCCTATGGTTAAGAAGGAGATGATGTTTAAAGCTAAAAGTTAACGACAGACGGACGGACAGAGAGTGATCAGAAGAGATCACCTTGAGCCTTTGGTTCAGGTGATCTAAAAATGGCTGCTCACATCAGAGAAAGATTGTTTTACACTTGCAGCTGTGGACTTGAAAACATTGTGGCATCAGAAGAAATTGTTCATCACAAGAGTCTATATGTTGGAAAGGGTTTATTACGAAATTTTGCGGAAACTAGTTCAGATTATTCCATTTTTCTCTCATCAAATATCCTCCGGTATCTTTCTCAACAGGATATCGGTGCAAACTTCAATTTTACAGCTTAGCATATTTCGAGGTCCATTCACTTGCTAGTTTAATATATTTTGCCCTGTCTGTTTTGAATATACGTGCAATGTCTGGTACCAATGGGTCATCTGGGTTGGGATCATCGAGCAATGAAGTAATCGAAAGCAGAACTGAAATAGAGCAAAGCAAAATGGTACAGTTAGAATTATTAGCAACATGGCTTCAAGTATAATGTTGATACAAAGTGGAAATTATTGTGTGAAAAGGGGAAACTATTCAAAAAATAGCAAAAATAGTTGGCTGCAAAATGGTCGTCTGTATGAGGGATTCATGCTAGTTAATTATAAACCACCAGTTTGATTACCTGATATAGTAGTTCCAGAGTCATCCGTAAAAGGTATAGTTTGAACTCAACACTAGGATACAAATGGATCTTGGTTTTCAATCAAACCCATAACGATGACATTCCATTTGGAATTTCATTTTCTTGGGACAAGTAGTATCTGAGATGTGGAAACTGAACACAAAACATAACTCAAGTCTGCAGCAAACCACTTTGAACACACTGGGGCAACGTAATGGAAAACTCTCTACATGAATGCGTAATTTTGGAAGAGTTGAAAACATTGTTGCAAATTGTGAGCAATGTTTCCATAAGTCATCTGCTGCTGATGTGTCAAAATGAGGCTGCAAGTGAGATAGTATAATAAAGTGTACTATGGGTAAGTGGACCGTGCCTGCTCTTATGACACTGTATGCTGATAAACATGACCACAGAGGTCACAAAATGATGACCTTCAATCCATGAAATTGTATTGAATTGCGATATGTTGTATTAGGATTGTACGCCATATTTCAGTGATCATTGCCCATTACCAACATTTAATTAGTACAAAAGATTAAAGAATGATATATTGACTAATTGCGCCTAGGTGACGACTTATTCATGCTCACTGCATAATCAGTCCAATGGCACTCTACCATGATTGCCAAGAGCCGGGCACTTACTTTTCCAAAGTAATATTTCAAATATGGAATACACTCACAACTCTGATAAAAGTGAAATACATTTTTATTGTCATTTGTGTGTACTGGGAAGATGAAGGTAAAAAGAAAATGGTGACACCTTATAGTCAGTCCTCAAGGTTAATAATGCCCATATGAAATTTAATAAACTCGTTACAGACAGTAACCGAGAAATGGCCAAAAATTCATTCCTACAGTTTAAATATTTCAAAAAGATGTTGTCCATCAGTATAAATCATCAAAATGAAAGCACATGAATCTTTTCCAATATGCAACAAATCTGCTCAATTCTACATTGAAAACATGTAGACGAAATGGGTAGTTGTTCATTTTGAGTCATTTATTCTTTTGGCACAATTTTTTAGAAGAAGTCTACTGTAGATGTTTCAAATTGCTTCTGTAAGTGGGAAAGTGGACAAAATGTGTCAAGAACTGATGGACCAGCACAAACAGTATACCCCATGGTTTTAGGTGATAATTATAAAGCAAATCAGGTTACGGTTTAATTAAGACGTCACTGAAGTAATGCAGGCGATACAGAATGTTTTTAGGCTATCAGAATAGCAGAAATAACATGACATGTAGTAAGTATTTAACATTAAAGTGCGACCTTAACCCTTAAGCCAACAGAAAACAATGAATAAAGTTATAAGTTTCTTTTTATACACAAGGTATACGTGATGCAACTTTAAAGTGATTCTAACAAATAGAAGCAAAGTTAATGGCCAAATTAACAAGAGCTGTCGGAGGAGAGCGCGCTCGACTTTACAACCCTTATTCACTTAAGCACAATTTCAGTATATTGCCTTTATAGAGTACTATTAAATCATATATACTCTATAATTATGTAAAAGCAACTGAATAGATACATACATTTAAATATAATTATGTAATTTAAACAAGAGGCCCATGAGGGCCTATGCTCTACTGGCATTGATCTGGCATGTTTCAAAAGGAACCAATATGTCATCAATATTCAAATACCATCTAAGTTTGGTGAAGATCAGATAGTAAATGGAAGCTCTATTGTGTTCACAAGCTGTATTATAGCAATTTTGACAATTTCAAGGGCCAAAATCCAGCCTTACATGGGTAGATCTGGCCGTTTTTTAGAAATGAACCAAACTCTCATGGATATCTAACTACTGTATAAGTTTGATTGAGATACAATCAAAAATAAGGACTGTATCATGTTAACAAGCCCTATTATAGCAATTTTGACAATTTCAAGGGCCATAATTCAGTCATGCATGGGGCGGATCTGGCTTGTTTTCGAAATGAATCAAGCTCTCATGGATATCTAACTACTGTATAAGTTTGGTTGAGATACAATAAAAAATAAAGACTGTATCGTGTTAACAAGCTCTATTATAGCAATGTTGACCATTTCAATGGCCATAATGAAGACTGTATCGTGTTAACAAGAAATTGTTTACGGACGGACGAACTCATGGGAGTGTACTTGTGGGGTGCACCCCACAAGTATGCAATTCATTCCGTAATTAACCCCCTTTTACGGAATGAATAACATTAATATGCAAATGAGATACCTGTTATAAAAAATAAAAAATAACTATTTATCTAAGTGTCTTTATAAGGGTGGTGGGGTGTCTTTATAAGGGTGGTGGGTTGGCTTCAGGAAAAACACGCACCCCACAAGTACTCTCTCACGCGGACGGACGACGGACAAATCGCCACGACATAAGGCCCTTCTGGCCTTTGGCCAGTAGAGCTAAAAAAAATCAAATTTCCTAAGTCAATCAAGGGCTATAACTCCATATTTAAGATAAAATGAAGTTATGTAACATAATTGTGTGATGATCCTTAACAATTGTGTGAATTATGAAGTGATTTGAATGAAGGGTATTGGAGTTATAAATGAAAATGCCAGCTTGCCCTAAAACATTAACCGGCCACCGACACCGGGGCGAGTAGTAAAGTCCTCACGAATAGTCGAGCTAAAAACAAAACTTTAACGTTGAGCAAATGTTAAAACTGACTGAGTCCAATGTTGAAGAATTATATATGATAAATGAATGATCACAATTAGAAAGGAATGTAACCAAAAATTATGAATTTATCTCAAATTCTCAAAATCAACAAAAATCATGTTTTTTACACCAAAAAGTCACACTCAGCATCTTCAACATACAATATGAAGTAAGGTATTAGATGAAATTATATTCCAAATATGAAAGCCCTAGCACATTAGTACTTATTGAGAAAAATAAAAAAATAAAATAAAATTCCAACTTGCCCTAAAACTTTAACCACCCAAAATCATGTTTTTTACCCAAAAAAGAAGGTCACACTCAGCATCTTCAGCTTACAATATGAAGAAAGGTATAAGTTGTATTCCAAATATGAAAGCCCTAGCAAACGTACTTATTGGGAAAAATTTAAAATTAAAATAAAATTCCAACTTGCCCTAAAACTTTAACCACCCAATTCTTGTTTTTTACCCCAAAAAGAAGGTCAAACTCAGCATCTTCAGCATTCAATGTGAAGAAAGATATTATATGTAATTATATTCCAAATATGAAAGCCCTAGCGCAAGTGCTTATTGAGAAAAAATAAAAAGATAAAATAAAATTCCAACTTGCCCTAAAAATTTAACCACCCAAAATCATGTTTTTTAGCCCAAAAAGAAGGTCAAACTCAGCATCTTCAGCATTCAATGTGAAGAAAGGTATAAGATGTAACTATATTCAAAATATGAAAGCCCTAGCACAAATACTTATGAAGGAAAATCCCAACTTGCCCTAAAACTTTACACAAGGTACAATTGTTTGCCATTTTGAACTGAATGCCAAACAGAAACAAAGCTATGACTAATCAAAGCAAAGCGTGACAGACAAGGGATCCCTAAGTGTCTTTGTGCCTTACAGGCAAGCGACACACACACTGTCTTCAACATTCAAACGAGTTCGTCAAGTGAGGGCAAATGCAAAACTCGTTCTATTTTAAACACAGGGATTCGGCATTAACCTACATACAATACTATAAACAAGTTTTATAGTATTGTATGTATACATGGTGCCGAATCCCTGTGATTTTAAAAAGTTATGCACTCCTGTGACCCGGTCCCGGAAAGATAACAAACAATGTGTAATAATGTAGCGTCGCACGCATACATTTACTATTTTTAACTTCAATATTTATAAATTAGACCACCTTCGATATATAATATCAACTAAACAGTTAAATCTCATTGAAATTGTTGTATAATTTAAACTTAATTTCAAACATAAACTGAGCCCTACAACATGTTAATTTATTTTAATTCTTTCCTTCCTTTTTATACGACCGTTTCTTATAAATATTGGACTACATTTCAACATTTGTTAAAGTATGATATAATTAATGAATGAATGAATGTATGTTGTTTTATGGCGCATCGACAGCTAAGGTCATTTAGCGCGCAATTAAATTTAATTATTCATGATCCCTGGGTAAACAAACCAGTACTAGGCTAGCCAAGGGCACTCCACTATGACCGTAGTGCCGCGACTGGGGATCGAACCCGGGACACCCGGTTTCGAAATCCCCGACGCTAACCACTCGACCACAGCGCGGATTCCTATGATATAATTAGGATGCCAATATCATTTGAGAAAAAAGAAAAAACTCATGTCTTCAGCGATTTAACCCTTATCTCATTGTTTTAAAAGTAGATTGCTGCAAAGGTGTCCACTGTTGACTTTAATAGAGAAAATGTAAAATGACGTGCTATTGCATGCAAATCCTAAATTGTCTGTTTTGTGGTTTTATTGAAAAATAATAAAATTCATATATTCTGACAAACATCTTGAAAAGTGTATGTGGAATTCACAAATCTTATAACTAGAGATTGCTTTTTTGAAAAAGCGTTTGTCTCCCCATGTGTGTGGTCGTAGGGGAGGAAAAGAAATGATGGAGATGAATTTTGTAGTTTTGGACTGGAGATGAAGTAACTGTGACTTTGAAGTTTGGCCTATTAACCTGTAGACAATAGTGGACATGTATTGCAAAAGATGCACAAGATTAGTGGTTATTTTTTAAGATTTGTTGAGCAGAAACCATTTTTCAGGTCAAGGTCCAAACAGGCCCAAACAGTCTTCAGTTATTGAGCAGAAACCATTTTTCAGCCCAAGGTCACTGTGACGTTGACCTTTGACCTACTGACATCAAAAATCAATAGGGGTCATCTACAGGGTAGTACCAACCTGCACACCAGGTATGAAGTTCCTTGACATAAGCATTCTTAAGTATTTGAGGGGGAACCATTTTTCAGCTGAAGGTTACCATGACCTTGACCTTTGACCTAGTGACCTCAAAATCAATAGGGGTCATCTGCTGGTGATGACCAACCTGCACACCAAGTATTTTAAAACTTCCATGGCCAAAGCATTCTAGTTATTAATCAAAAACCATTTTTCAACTCATTGTTACCCTGACCTTGACCTTTAACCTTGTGACCTCAAAATCAATAAGGGTCATCTACTTGTTAGGACCAACCTGCACACCAGCGAAAACCATTTTTCAGCTGAAGGTTTCCATGACCTTGACCTTTGACCTAGTGACCTCAAAATCAATAGGGGTATTTGTGGTATCTGTTGGTGGTGACCAACCTGCACACCAAGTATTAACTTCCATGGCCAAAGCATTCTAGTTATTAAGCAAAAACAATTTTTCAGCTCATTGTCACTGTGACCTATCAGCTCAAGGTCACTGTGACCTTGGCTTTAGACGTACTGACCTCAAAGTCAATAGGGGTCTTCTACTGGGCATGGCCAACCTGCATACCAAGTATGGAGTTCTTTGGCCCAAGCAATCTTTTTTTTACCTCACAAGGTCACCATGACCTTGACCTTCTGACATCAAAATCAATAGGGGTCATCTACTGGTCATGACCAACCAGCATACCAAGTATGAAGTTCCTACGCCCAAGCGTTCTTCAGTTATTGAGCGGAAACAAGTGTGATGGACATGACCTTGACCTTTGACCTAGTAATCTCAAAATCAATAGGGGTCTGTCATTTGCTGGTGGTGACCAACCTGCACACCAAGTATGAAGTTCCTG
Organism: Serripes groenlandicus; assembly: GCA_031761405.1. Lineage (NCBI taxonomy): Eukaryota > Metazoa > Mollusca > Bivalvia > Cardiida > Cardiidae > Serripes > Serripes groenlandicus. Next base: position 42,481,309 of record JASEVX010000004.1, read on the forward strand.
AGCCCAAGCAAAAACAAATTTTCAGCTCGTAGCCGTACTGACCTCAAAATCAATAGGGGTCTTCTACTGGGCATGGCCAACCTGCATACCAAGTATGGAGTTCCTCGGCCCAAGCATTCTTTAGTTATTGAGCGGAAACCATTTTTTACCTCACAAGACATTTTGACATCAAAATCAATAAGGGTCAGCTACTGGCAATGACCAACCTGCATACCAAGTATGAAGTTCCTACACCCAATCGTTCTTCAGTTATTGGGCGGAAACAAGTGTGACAGACGGACAGAAGGACGGACAGGCAAAAACAATATGTCACCCCCATGTATGGGGGGAGACATAATTATTCCTTAATGAAAGCACTGTATACATACTAAGACTAATGATTGGCAAGATTACTCATTTCCATTACTGTTTATGATCAATAATTAGTTGGTTGTGTGTATTGTCAACCTACTTTGGAATGGAGATTGATCATAAACAATGAAAGGCTTCAATTATCATTCACTTCGTTGACAAAACAATGCAAGTTATGATACATTTTCACTTGACCCCACCCCTGATGTTCCAATATGCCCCTCAGTTGATAACTGTTTATTCAACTACTATAATGTTAATGTTATGCATAACTGCACTATGGATATCCGGCGACATTGATGCGTTGCATCAACTTTCTCTTGTCCTTCATTGAAATAGAATTAAAGTATTTCATTGTCTATGACCGGTCTCCGTTCTAAGGTAGGTTGACCATACACACGGCCAATCAATTATTGATCAAAAGCAGTAATGAAATGAGTATTCTTGCCAATCATTAGTCTTAATATGTATACAGGTATAGTGCTTTAATTACTAATTGACTAATTTTAGGATTTGTGAATTCCACATACAATTTTCAAGATTTGTTTGTCAGAATATTTGAAGTTTATTATTTGTCAATAAAAACCACAAAACAGACAATTTAGGATTTGAATAAAACGTAATTTTAAATTTCCCCTGTTAATGGCAACATTGGACACCTTTGAACCAATCTCCTTTTAAAACAATGAGAAAAGGGTTAAATTGCTGAAGACATGAGTTTTCTCTTTTTCTCAAAATGCTATTAACTGTGTATCCTAATTATAATAATTCTTTCACAAATTTTAAAATGTAGTCCAATATGTTTACAAAGTATTTATTTATTTATTGGGGTTTTATGCCGCTTTCAACATTATTTCAGTTATATCACGGCGACAGTTCACTTATTCATGAACCCACCAGGTTAGAAAATATGCCTTGCACAAGGGCACTCCACCATGACCGTAGTGCCGCGACCGGGAATCGAACCCGGGACACCCGGTTTCGAAATCCCCGACGCTAACCACTCGACCAGACCAGCCTCGAAATACAATATCAGCTAAACAGTTAAATTTCATTGAAATTGTTGTATAATTTCAAACAAGAGAGAGAGAGAGTTGGAAAGAGACATTTAACTAATTGAGGTTCATTGTAAAATGTCCTTGGTGTGTTGTCGAGTCACGCAGTATATATATGCTTACTCACATACCGTATAAGCTATTGGCTGTTAAGACCGTTCATTCCAGAACAGTAATCCTCACTCACGTTAGACCGTAAACTTAAGATGAAACAATTACATACTCTAAGGGATGGAGACACAATTTACATAACACCTTATCCCTGTATCAAACAAGAGTAAAACAGGGGGATAACTGAATAATTTTTAAAGTCAGAGTTATGCGACTTCGTACAGACATGCGTATTGTTCCTAGTAACATGTGTGTCAAGGTTTCATTTGAATATGAGTAACTGTTTTTGAGTTAAGGGGTATTAAGGTTAAAGTTTTGTGACGACGACGCATAGGGCATCACAACAGCACGACTTTTTTTCTTCGAACACCATGCGCGCGCGCATGTCTCTTTATTGTACAACCATAGGGTCATCTGTTCACATAAGCCGGTCATCCTGTAAAGTTTGAAGACTCTTGTGCAAAGAATTAATGAGATATTATGCATAAACCAATTTCAATTTGATGGCCCATAAGACCTGAACTTTGATCAGGTGACCGAACAAGGCCCGTTATGATGCAAAATCACATAGCTTTCAATGTACTTACTCTATTTATATAAGGGAAAATAGCAACGAACCGTGGTTATCATGTTTATCAACGTAGTGTAATGTTTTCAAAATCTTCGTAGAGGGTTTTTGCCAAACCTTCTAAAATAATGCCTATATGCGACCACGTTTTCGGATCGGACAAATATGAACAATCTTCGTTGAGGATTTCTCAAGGTACATATTAATGCTAAATTATTTTCAAATCAGACCAGTATACGAAATGATTTTTAAAGCTTTTGGTATATATACCAGCGGCGATCCAAAAGTAATAGGACTTTCTTAGTAACTTTTAATTATACAATTATATTCAAATCTGGCAAGAACTGTTGAACTTGAAGATTTTTAATGTGTTCACTATATTTTCAAATAAGGATAACAAGCTCCGCCCCCTGGCTGCTATGTTTTCCAAGGGATCGGAATAATTTAAACAATCTTTGTAGAGGGTCCCATGTTTTACTATACACTATAAATAATAAAGCTCCGCCCCCTTTCGTCTATGTTTTTCAATGGGTCGAAATAATAGGAACAATATTGATAGAGGGTCCCACAAGGAACATCTCTGTCAAACAATTTTCCTAGTTTGTCCTTCCTGTTTCGCATGGAATTCAATTCCTTCAACAACTTTGAAAGGGAACCACCCAAAAATCCATGTAAAGTTTTATCAAAATTGGCAAAACTGTTAAGGAGTAGATGTCGTTTGAAGCCAGATGTTGATAGACGGACAAAGACCGGTCACAATAGCTCACCATCAGCCTGCGGCTCAGGTGAGCTAAAATCATCCAACTACAATGCCATCAGATATTGCACATCTCTTGGTATAGAACCTTCCTATACTATTTCATTGAACTACAGGTTCAAGGGGTTCACAATACTTATCAATTTACTGAGCTTGTGATTTATCAAAACTTCCAGCCCACCATCGAACCCATGCATCCAGTTTCCCACATGTTACACTTTTTATCCCTAGATATTTTCAAAGCAGACATCAGAACAGGGAAACAGTTAATGACCGGGAATATCACTCAGAACAGTTTCTTGGAAGGCAAATAAAAAGTATACATATTTAAAATTTCTTTTTCTTTTTCATTTATTGGATATTTTTTCGAAACATTCAAACCAAACCTAATGTACAAGACAGGTGAAGGGTGTAATAACACCTCCTCTATTTCCATGTTTATTTTACTCACGATTCAGACACGTTCTGACACCTCTGCAGCAAACAAGGAATTTGAGGGATTTCAAAGTTTTAACTCTGTATTAATATAACTTTTTACAAATGTCCAGATGATTAATTTTTCCAAGAAGTTTTCAAGGCAGAACAGAATCCTCTAAAATGTTTATTTGTAGAATTAGATTTATTCAACAGTGTAGTGTTACTAGTGTAACAGCCCAGTTGACTAGAGATTTTAACTGTGCAATTTTCAGAAAATTAATCTTATTTTTAGCCAAAGTATAATGCAAAAAAGTTCGGACGACTGATGTGTTAAAATGAGGATCAATAAGTATGACAGTTAAATTACATCAATTTGGTTCCTTAAACATGTTTCAGATATTACTCTTTTTTGACAGAGATATTTTAATATATGCTTTAGGATAGAACCACCAGTAAACAGCATAAACATAGTAGGAACAAAACCTCGTGTTGAGGGTGTTGTGCCCTTCTTGAAAACAAGAGGGCCATGGTGGCCCTGGATCGCTCACACAATTGCAGTTGACATGCCCACCACAATAACTCATTTTATGGTCAGGTAGGCCAATACAAAAGGCACAAGAGGACCAGTATAGCTCCACTGCCACAAAGCGAAATAACCCACATAGAATGTCTTTTTTTTATGGACCAGTATAGCTCCACTGCCACAAAGCGAAATAACCCACATAGAATGTCTTCTTTTTTTTTATGTAACAGTTTATATTTCAAAATCGGACATTAATATTTTTAAGAAATAATTGTCCCATGACCCAATAATTCATCAGACAAATTTCGAATGCAGCTCAAATTATTCACTCATGTTTTAACCTTTTCACTGGTGTATATGGTTTTAACAATTATGCAGCAGACCATTTCTGAAAGCCATGTGCTTAAAATGAGCAAATTCTCCTTCTTCAACAAGGTTTTTAATTCTGCATCATAACTATATTTACAATATTTCAGATATCAAATCAATTTACTTAGATGTTTTCAAAGCAGACAGCTTTTAACTTTCAAATAATAATAAAAAAAGAAATAAAGTCTTTTTAATTTGAGGCGTTTTTCAACAATAATAAAAAAAAAATAAAAAATTATTTTGACCACAAAGCACTTCTACACAAAAGGGTAAAGATGACCCTTAATCGATCACCTGAGTAATGGTAAAGTAGAAAATATGTAACTGCAAATATCAAGGAAAATGGATGAAATGAAACTAAAAGGAGTGGACACTATATATAAACAAGAGGCCCAAGTATCGCTCCACTGCCATTAGGCATAAATTAAATCTCCAAACAGCCCCGCCCCCTGGTGGCCATGTTATTTGACCAATCACCATGGCTTGAAGTAATCTCATTGAGTGTCACCCAATGAACATTTATGCAAATTATTTGAAAATGATTTTTTTAAGTTTTTACTAAAGCCAATATAAGGCTAACAGCCCTGCCCCCTTAGCAGTCATATTTTAAGACCAATCTGCATGGCTTGGTGGAATCTGATAAAGAGTGGTCTCCCAAGGATCATTTCTTACAAAATTATTTGAAAATCAGTCCAACACTTTCGTCGGTTTTCAATATAGCCGTATAAGGCAAAATAGCCCCGGTTTTCTTTCGGTTGCTATGGAAACCAGAACTTTGCATGGATCCAAAAAAATTGATGGAATTTCGGAGAGGACATTGAAAGGATGCTTCCTATGAAGTTTCATCCCAATAGCCAAGTGGTTAGGGGAAGTCGTTTGAAGCAAAAAGTTAACGCACACGGGCACGTTCGACGGACAATTCGACATGCAGTGGAGCTAAAATGATCAGGGCTCCCTCGGGAACATTCTGTAAAGTTAAGTTGAAATCTGATCAGCAGTTTCAAAGAAGAAGATTTGAATGGATGCCAGCCAGTTGTGATCACAATAGATCACCTAGAGCCTTCAGCTCTGGTGACCTGAAAATCTACCTCTATTCTTTATTTACTTAAACAAATACTAACCCTTTCCCACATGCATCCATAGCAGGTGAAAATAATGAAGCAAAAAGAAAAGTTGTTCATAATTAGTAATTCTCCTTTAGACATGTTATCAACTCAATTCAATAATAATACTTCCATTTATAGAGGTATACCCCTATTTTTGCATAGACATTTTCAAAGTCATCTGCTGCAAATTTGTTGAATATGGGACAGGGTTAAGATCAGAATTATATTATATGGCATATTTATTGGTCCACTGAGCAGCCAATTTATTGTATTTTGATCTGTCTGTTTTGTAAATGCGTGCAATTTCTGGTACAAGTGGATCATCTGGGTTGGGATCATTAAGTAATGAACATATGGAAATCAGAACTGAAATAGAGCAAAGAAAAACAATTGATTGATTGGAGTTTAATGCCGTTTTCATTTATATTACGAAGGCTAGTACGTCAAACATGTTTTTCCTGGCTTTCTTGCACAAGTACTCCACACAACATTCTTTCTAGGCAATTGGCTACCTACCCACACAGACTACTCATTGAGGGGAGACAAATGACAATAGCAACTGTCTAATCAATCATTAGAAAACATGAATTGCCCAGCTACGGTTCGAACCCACGGCTCCTAGATCGATAGCCCTCGTAGTTACAGATTGAGCTATTGCAGCTCAAAGAAAAACAAAAGCTATTTCAAATGTTATTTGCTTTGAATATGTATAACTGAAGAGGACCATGATGGTTCTATATCGCTCACCTTATTCAATACAACTTAAAATAGATTTGTATTTCTTACACTATTCATACAAGAGGGCCATGATGGCCCTGGATTGCTCACCTGATTTTATTTTTTTCACTTTAGCCATATAAGCCCCGCCATAGTTTTCGACCAATCAACATAGCTTGAAGGAATCTGATAGAGGGTCACCCTAGGAATATTTCTACAATTTGTATTGAAAACGGCCGAACACTTTCAGGAGCAGATTTTTCAAGTTTTCACTCAAGCCATATAAGGCAAATAGCCCCGCTCATTGGCGGCCATGTTTTTCGACCAATCAACTTGGCTTAAATGAATCTGACAGTTGGTCACTTAAGGAACATTTCTACAAAATTATTTGAAAATCGGTCTGACACTATAAAACAAGAGGGCCAAGATGGCCCTAAATCGATCACCTGAATGATAGTAAATTTGAAGCAAATATTTAACTGCAAATATCTGTGAAAATTTAATCAGGAGTTCAAATGAAACTGCAAGGAGTGGACACTCAGTTAAAGAAATAGTTAATCAGTAAAAGCCATTTGTATCTTGAAATCTAACAAGAACTTTAATAAGAATGGAATTATAAAGTTTTGTAATTTTGCACGTTTCCTGATGCGGCTTTGCTGCCCTGTTTGTCAACGAAATCAATATGGTTTGAACAGTTTTTGTAGAGAGTCACTCAAAGAACATTTCTGACAAATTATCTTAAGATCTGACAAATGTATTATAGAGATGGAGGTTTTTAAAGTTTGGGTATTTTCTAGGAGGTTTTTAAAGTTTGGGTATTTTCTACAAGTTCTACACAGAATGCAAGTCTTTGAACAATTTTGAAAGAGGACCACCAAAGGAACATTCCTGTGAAGTAACGTTGAAATTTGTCGAGTGGAATGGTAGGAGTTGTCATTTGTAGCTAAAAGTTCAATTTACCCCTTTTGTGATGACGCGAGGTTGCTATGATTTCGTAACCAATCAATACGGCTTGAACAAATTAAGTATAGGATCACTGAAGTAAGATTCCTATTCAATTTTCTTAATATCAGACAAGTACTTTAAACAAGAGGGCCATGATGGCCCTGGGTCGCTCACCTTAATTATACAATGTATTGCAATGCAAAACACATCAAGACAATTATTCTGAATGCAACCTCCACAGTGTTAACAATATTTTCCTTCATTTGGCCTAGTGATCTATATTTTTTTTACCCGATATGAACCATATTCCAACATTGACTGGTATCATCAAGACAACATTCTGACAAAGTTTCAACTTGCTCAAAGTAAAAATGCGGCCTCCGGAGTTTAAACAATATTTTCCTTTATTGACCTTGTTTCTGACCCAATATGACCCATATTCGAACTTGGCTTAGATATCATTCAGCTCAACATTCTGACCAAATTTCAAGCTGCTGAAGCAAAACATGCGGTTTCTACAGAGTTAACAAGATTTTCCCTCAATTTGGCCTAGTGACATAGTTTCTGACCCAATATGACCCATATTTTGAACTTGACCTAGATATCTTTAAGATAAACATTCTGACAAAATTTCAAGCTGCTGAAGCAAAAGATTCATCCAAAGTGTTAACAAGATTTTCCTTCAATTTGACCTAGTGACCTTGCTTTTGACCCAGCATGACCCATATTCGAACTTGGTCTAGATATCATTCAGCTCAACATTTTGAATTGCAAGCCGCTGAAGCAAAACATGCGGCTTCTACAGAGTTAAAAAGATTTTCCCTCAATTTGGCCTAATGTCCTAGTTTCTAACCAAATATGACCCATATTTGAACTTGACCTAGATATCTTTAAGACAAACAATCTGACAAAATTTCAAACTGCTGAAGCAAAAATTGCGGCCTCGAGTGTTTACAAGATTTTCCTTCAATTTGACCCGACATGACCCATGTTTGAACTTGACCTACATACCATCAAGACAAACATTCTGATTTCGCTTCAATTTGACCTAGTGACCTCATATGGCCCAGTTTCGAACTTGTTCAAGATTTGATGGAGATGAAGTAATTCTCCGGACAAGGAAAAGTAACAAAGGGCAATAACTCTGTATGTAGTTATAGAGTTATGGTTCCTGTACACCGCACTTCCTCTCAATGTGTTGTATCATCGTTTGAAGTTGTATGTAATTCCAACAATTAGTTTTAAAGTTATGCTACGGACAAGACTCTATGAACAAGAAAAAATAAACAAAGGGCAATAACTCTGTAATTATGTAAATTAGAGTTATAATTCTTGTACACTGCACTTCCTCTCATTGTGCTCTACCATTGTAAGCAGTTTTATTAGATTCCATCTATTAGTAATTAAGTTATTCTCCGAACAATAAAAAGTAACAAAGGGCAATAACTCTGTATTTAGGTAAAATAGAGTTATGGTTCCTGTACACTTCCTCTCAATGTGTTGTATCATCCTATGAAGTTTTATTAAATTCCAACAATTAGTTTTAAAGTTATGCTCCGGACAAGGAAAATCGCAACGGACCAACCACAGGGCGACTCCAATATACCCCCCTCTAAACTTCGTTTATCGGGGGTATAACAAGCCCAGTCCCCCTAGAAGCCAGTCAAACTAATTTAAACTAGAAATATGACTGAAGGTGATGAATACCCCCAGCTGGTGCCTGACAATATATACATATGCACAACTAGGCTTGGTATCAATCATTCTTGTGAAGTTGACCAAGGGTTGCTGAGAAAATGTTCACAAAATATGGACATATATGTAATATGTATGAGAAATTCAAGGGGCCATACCTCATTTAAAAATAATTCCAGTGCAACACACCGACAATATGCACAACTAGGCTTGGTATCAATCATTCTTGTGAAGTTATATTGAATTCTGACCAAGGGTTGCTGAGAAATAGTGTTCACAAGAAATGTCCACAGACCAACGGACCGACCGTCAAGCGTGACTCCTATATACTATGTATCTGGGGGTATAAAAATCTTTGTAGAAGGTCACCTAAGGAACATTCGTGCCAAATTATTTTCATATTGGGCTGGTACTTTTGGACAAGAAGATATTTAAATTTTCACTATATACATAACAAGGAAAACAAGCCCAGCCCCCTGGCGGCCATGTTTTACAATGGTTCCAAACTATGTGGCGATGATTATGGATAATTTAAGTGTCAAAAGCCCAAAACACCTTGGGCTATTTGTAATTACTGAATATTGACCCTTATCATTTTTGGTAACCCATCATACACCACTATCCATAGTTTCTTTGTATTTTCAAAATCAAGAACATATTTAAGCTTTGGGTTTTTCATGCGAACCAGACTTTCAGTACTCTAAGTACTTTGATTGTTGTTGCTAGGGCTATGTTTGATATCAATCAATACATTTTAGCTTAAATGGTTTTTGTAGAGGTAATCTCTTTTCAACTTAACATTTCAGTTAAATATCAAGACATCACACAACAATTTCAGACAAGTTGAATTCCAAAGTATTGTACCCTCTTTTTGATGTGCACTGTGTAGATGCAACCATGTCTTCCAAATTATCTTCAAATATTCAAACCAGACAAGTAGTTTTAGAGGAGAGGAATGTCAAAGTTTTGTTATTTTAGCCTATTTCTGATGCTGCAGCAACCAGTTCTGCATTAGTTTCATTCTTTGAACAGAATTCATTGTACATGTAGTTTGATTAATTGCAGGTGTAACACCATTTGGCTTATGTAAAGATGAGTGTTCCTGGCTCTTTACAGAAGCATTCAATACTACTAAATGCCCATTTACTACAGTTTCACTATTTTTTCTGAATAAATTTTAAGAACATGCTACATGATTTCAACTTCATTCAATAATCTTTTTTTTTTTCATATAAAGAGTTTCCATATTGTTGACTTAATGATGTTAAATTCGTCTGCTACAAACCTGTTAAAAGTGGGAGAGGGTTAAATGATTAATTACCAAGAAGATTAATTTGTATTGTATGTGTAAATTAAACTATCACATGATGAGCACATACATGTAGCAAGAACGGATAACATAACAACATATGTAACCCTTTCGTACATACAACATATTTGCAGAAGATGACTGTGAAAATATCTTGGCAAAAATATGGAAAACGTCTATAAATAAATATATAATTATTGACTAGTTGAAAACATTGTAGCAAAAGAAACAAGAGGGCATGAAGGCCCTGGATCCCTCACCTTATTTTTTTTTTTTCACTAAGACAAAGACGGCCATAGTTTTTCGACCAATCAGCATGGCTTGGAGGAATCTGATAGAGGGTCAGGTCACCCTAGGAACATTTCTACAAAACTATTTGAACAAGAGGGCCATGAGGCCCTGGAATCGCTCACTTGAGAATGGGCTTTTTTAAGACTTAACTCTTTCAGCGCCAATGGCAATATCATCAAGACAAACTTTCTGACAAAATTTCAAGCTACTCAAGTAAAAAATGCAACCTCGTGACCTAATTTTTGACCTGATATGACCCATATTCAAATATACCTAGCCTAGATATCATCAAGATAAACTTTCTGACAAAGTTTCAAGCTGTTCAAGTAAAAAGTGTGATCTCTAGTGTTAACAAGATATTTCTATAATATAGCCTAGTGACCTAGTTTTTGTTCTGACCAAACCCATATTCGAAGTTAGTCTTGTGACCTAGTTTTTCACCCAATATGACCTATATTCGAACTTGGCCTAGATATCACTTAGACAAATATTCTGACATAGTGTCAACATGCTCAAGCCAAAAATGTGGCTTACAGAGTGTTAACAAGATTTTCCTTAAATTTGGCCAGACATGACCCATATTTAAACTTGGCCTAGATATCGTCAAGACAAACTTTCTGACAAAGTTTCAACATGCTCAAGTTTCAAATGCGGATTCCAGAGTGTTAACAAGATTTTTCTTCAATTTAGCCTAGTGACCTAGTTTTTGACCTGACATGACCTATATGTGAACTTGGCCTAGATATCACTAAGACAAACATTCTGACACTATTTCAACATGCTCAAGCCAAAAATGCGGCTTCCAGTGTTAACAAGATTTTCATTTATTTCGATCTAGTGACCTAGTTTGTGACCCCAAATGACCAAGTTTCGAACTTGGCCGAGATATGTATGTTCTGATGAACTTTCATGATGATTGGATGCAAAATGTTGCCTCTAGACTGTTAACAAGCAAATGTCGATGACGAACGCTGGACAAAAGGCGATCACAATAACTCACATTGAGCACTTCTTGCTCTGGCGAGCTAAAAATTGATGGAATTTAGGAGAGGACATTGAGCAGATGCTACCTATGTAGTTTCATCCTAATTAGCCAAGTGGTTAGGGAGGAGAAGTCGTTTGAAGCAAAAAGTTGAGGCACACACGCATAATGGACAATTTGCCATTACATAAGCTTGACTGGCCTTCAGCCAGTGGAGCTAAAAATTGCTCAAAACAAACAATTTTGCATAATGACCTATATTCAAACTTAGTCTTGATATAATCAAAACATTTAATCTGACAAAGTTGCTCAAGTTAAAAATGCGGCCTCCAGAGTGTTAACAAGTTAACCATGTGGCCTACAGTGTTAACAAGATTTTCTTTGAATTTGAAATTGTCACCTAGTTTTTCACCCGACATGACATATTCATACTTTGCCAAGAAGTTCATTATAGTGTTTACAGGATATAACTCAAATTTGGTCTAGTGACCTAATTTTTGACCGGACATGACCTATATTTGAACTTAGCCTAGATATCATCAAAATATACAAATTAACAAACATTCTGATAAAGTTTCAACACGCTCAAGTTGAAAATGTGGCCTCCAGAGTGTTAACAAGATTTGCCTTCAATTTGACCTAGTAACCGGTTTTTGACTTCATATGGCCAGGTTTCAAACTTGTCCAAGATTTGATGGAGATGAATGTTCTGATAAACTTCTGATAAACTTTCATGAAGATTGGATACAAAATGTAGCTTGTAGAGTGTTAACAAGCTGAAATGTTGACGACGCACGATGGACGGACGCCGGACAAAATGTGATCACAATAGCTCACCTTGCACTTCGTGCATAGGTGAGCTAAAAATGGAATTTCCAAATTTTGTCATTTTGCCGCCCCTTTTCTGATGCCTCCTGACCGCCAAGTTTTTCAACCAAACAGTATGCCTAGAACAATCTTTGTAGAGGCTCACCTAAGGAACATTTCTACTAAACTATATTGGAATCTGATATGCAGATTCAGAGGAGAAGATTTTTAAAGTTTGGACATTTTGCCCCCTTTCTGATGCCGCAGCAACCCTGGTGGCCATATTTTTCAACGGATCGGAAATATTTGAATGATCTTGGTAGAGGGTGCCCCAAGGAACATTTGTGAAAGATAATTTTCAAATCAGGCTAATACTTTTGGACAAGAAGATTTTTAAAGTTTTAACAATACACATATAAGGAAAACAAGCTTCGCCCCCTGGCAGCCATGTTTTTTCAACGGATCGGAAATATTTGAAGTCTTGGTAAAGGGTGCCCCAAGGAACATTTGTGCAAAATAAGTTTTTAATCGGGCCAGTACTTTTGGACAAGAAGATTTTTAAAGTTTTAACAATGCACATATAAGGAAAACAAGCTCCGCCCCCTGGCAGCCATGATTTTCAACGGATCGAAAAAATTTGAACAATCTTGGTAAAGGGTGCCCCAAGGAACATTTGTGCAAAATAATTTTCGAATTGGGCTAATACTTTTGGACAAGAAGATTTTGAAAGTTTTAACAATGCACATATAAGGAAAACAAGTTCCACCTCCTGGCGGCCATGTCCTTCATCGGATCGGAAATATTTGAACAGTCTTGGTAAAGGGTGCCCCAAGTAACATTTGTGAAAAATAATTTTTAAAGTTTTAAAAATGCACATATAAGGAAAACAAGCTCCGCCCCCTGGCAGCCATGTTTTTCAACGGAATGGAAATATTTGAACAATCTTACTAAAGGGTGCACCTATGAACATTTGTGCAAACTTATTTTTAAATCGGGCCAGTGCTTTTGGACAAGAAGATTTTTAAAGCTTTAACAATGCACATATAAGGACAATAAGCTCCGCCCCCTGGCGGCCATGTTTTTCAACGGATCGGACATATTTTAACAATCTTTGTAGAGGGTACCCAAAGGAACATTTGTGCAAAACCGGTTTTCAAATCGGGCCAGTACTTTTGGACAAGAAGATTTTTTAAGATTGGGCAATTTTCCCCTTTTCTGTTGCCGCAGCAACCAAAGTTCTCGATTTGAACAATTTTGAAAGAGGTCCATCAAAGGAACATTCCGGTGAAGTTTGGTTGAAATTGGTCAAGTGGTTAAGGAGGAGATGATCTAAATGTCTAAATGTTAACGACGGAAGACGGACATAAAGTGATCAGAATAGCTCACATTGAGCCTTTGGCGATCTAAAAAGGGGCATTATTGTGTCGAATCTGATAAGAGTTTTGGGACTTGTCCTGCAAGGTCATTTGATGATGTCCAATAAGTGTGTGAAGTTTTAAGCAATAGCATCTGTATAGTTTCTAAGACAAGAGGGCCATGATGGCCCTGGAATCATTCACCTGATTTTTTAGCTATATAAGGCCCGCCCCCTGGCGGCCATAGTTTCCGACCAATCAATTTGGCTTGAATGAATCCGATAGAGGGTCACCCTAGGAACATTTCTACAAAATTATTTGAAAATGACACTTTTGGAGGAGAAGATTTTTTAAGTTTTCACTATAGCCATGCCCACTGGCGGCCATGTTTTTTGACCAATCAACATGGCTTGAAAGAATCTGTTAGAGGGTCATCCAAGGAACATTTCTACAAAATTATTTGAAAATCGGCCTGACACTTTCGGAGAAGAAGGTTTTTTAAGTTTTCACTATAGCCATATAGGGAAAATAGCCCCCCAGTTTGGGAGAAGAAAGAATTTTGAAGTTTTTTTCATTTTGTTGCCATGGAAACCAGAAGTCTGCATGGATCCCAAAAAATTGAAGGAAATCTGGTGAGGTCATTGAGAGGATGCTTTCTGTGAAGTTTCATCCCAATTGACCCACTGGTTACTGAGGAGAAGAAGTTTGACGCACTACGCACGCCGGACAAAAGGCGATCACAATAACTCACCTTGAGCAAAGCTCAGGTGAGCTAAACAAGAGGGCCAAGATGGCCCTAAATCGATCACCTAATTGATAGTAAATTAGTAGCAAATATTTAACTGCAAATATCTGGGAAAATTTGATCAAGGAGTGCAAATGAAACTGCAAGGAGTAGACACTTCTTAAGAAACAGCTTATCAGTAAAGGCCATTTATATCTTGAAATCTAACAAGAACTTTAATAAGAATGGAATTATAAACTTTTTGTCATTTTGCACCTTTCCTGATGCTGCCTTGCTGCCCTGTTTTTCAACGAAATCAATATGGCTTCAACATTTTATTTAGAGGGGCACTTAAGGAACATTTCTACCAAATTATCTTGCAATCGCACAAGCAGATTATGGAGGAAAAGGATTTTAAAATTTGGGTATTTTTCTCACTTTCTGATGCCGATGCCGCAGCATGGAATTTAAATCTTTGAACAATTTTGAAAGAGGACCACCAAAGGAACATTCCTGTGATGTTTGGTGGAAATTGTTCTTGCGGTTCAGGAGGAGATGATGTTTAAAGCTAAAAGTTAACGACGGACACAGAGTGATCAGAATAGCTCACCTTGAGCCTTTGGCTCTAGGTGATCTAAAAAGCCTTGCATGCAAAACTTAAACCAAAGTTGCAAGCCGATGCCAACGCACAAGTGACTGTAATAGCTCTCCTATTCTTTGAAAAGTCAAGCTAAAAACTTTAGTCAACAATGGAAATACCCTTAGAACTCATCTCAAGGCTGATGGATTCGTTTGGACTTCAGTTATAAAGTGCATGAAACAATGCCCAGCATGCCAACAAATGAGAGCCAATCAAATGTAACATTCACAAATTCATGCACAATGTTTATTTTGGTTGCCCTCAACATTCTATTTTCAAAAACAGGCCTGCAATGAGCTACAGATCGCTTTACGACCCTTTGCTCAAAAGACTCATAGGATTGTAGTGATTTAGAAAATCTTAACAAGGGAGATTTAAAACATCGAGTCTAGAGTATTTTCATGACAATTTATTCATTAGAAACAACATAACATGAAACAAGAGTGTCATGAGGCTCCTGGATCGCTCAACTGAGTATGTATATCCCCTAAGACAAGATAGTATTTACAGGACATTAAATTATTCTGATCAATTAAACTTATTCCCACATAGATTGAATATTTTGAAATTGGACTTGATTTCCTGGTGACAATGTTTGACCAATCAAGGTGGATTGAACAGGTTTTGTATAGGGTCACCTGAGAAACATTTCTGCCAAGCTATCTTGAGATCAGGAGAAGAATGCCTTTTTTGGTATTTTATTTTTGTGTAAATTTTTAATGAAGACGACAAGACACAGGATTCTCACAACAGCTCACAGAGCACTGTGTGCTCAGATGAGCTAAAAAGCACTTTGACATAGGTCCATGTTGGAATTACTTGTATATGTCACAATCACAATGTATGACCACAACTCCCTGCATAAAAGAAGTGTTTAGCTTTGTGCATATCAGTAACAATCACATTTTTAACAAGATGTTGTTTAATTTATTTATCTGAAGTCTATAAAATAGGCTCTTTCATATTGCAAAAGTATTCACCTGTTGTTCTTATTTGTAGATACATTATTATTTACCCCATACAATATATTCATCAGCTTCAGAAAATAAAGAGGGCTATGTGGTCTTGTATTGCTCCCCACAGTACTTTGGAAGAGTATATCAAAATAATTTGAACAAAAAGGCCATTATCGCTTTGAAATGCTTATCCGAGAACATGGTAGTGTGATGAGGTGCTAATAAACAAGAAGACCATGATGGTCCTGTATCGCTCAACTGATTTAACACAATTTAAATAGTTTTCAATGTACATGTAAGGAAATGAAACCCTGTCCCCTGGCGACCATGCTTAAAAATATTTGAACAGTCTTCGTCACCCAAGAAAACTTTGTGCCAAATTATTTTCAAATTGGGCAAAACAGCAGCGAATCATTTCACTTATCTTGATAGAGGAACATGTGGGCCAAATAATTTTCAAATCCAGCAAGTGCATTTTTACAAGAAGCTTTATAAGTTTTATAAGTTCAAGATATATAAATATAACTTATAAGGATAGTAAGCCCTGTACCCTAGCAGCTATGTTTTTCAGAACAATTTGAACAGTCTCGGTAAGGGGTCATCCAAGGAACCTTTGTGCCAAATTATTTTCAAATTAGCAAAGTTCTTCTTGATGAGAAGATTTTTAAAGTTTTCAGTGTATTTACATATATGGAAATCAAGGCCTCTCTGGTGGCCATGTTTTGAATGGATTGGAATAAGTTGAACAAACTTTGTACAGGATCTCCCAAGGACCATTTTTGCAAACTTTATTTCCAATTGGCATTACATGTAGTACTTTTGGACAAGAAGATTTTTGAAATTTTTACTTTATATACATAAAAGGACCATGATGATCCTATGTCGCTCACCTGATTTAATATAACTTTAACAGTTTTCTACAGAAAATGATCATCCCTCTGTTAGTTATGTTAATTATTAAGATCGGAATAAAATGAACAATTCTTGTAGAGGGTCATCAAATGAACATTTGTGCCAAATTACTTACTTATTCTTAAAGATTTTACTCTAAATACATATAAGGGAAAGAAACAAACAGAATAAGTTTGATGAAGACAAGATGAAATCTGCATCAAAATGATTTCTTCATTCCGTACTTCCATTTTACTACATATGCACACTTTAGCATAAATTGCTGATGGTGACCTACTGAGATCAGTCACACAAGAAAAATTATGCCAAATTGTCTTTAAATGAAATCAGCATTTCAGACAAGACGGTTCATAATGCTATGTTTAAAATTTTGATTAACAAATAAAAATCTAATCAATTAAAAAAAAAAAGCATTTTATTTTCTAGACTAAGGTTTGAATTTTGTTTCCCATATCCCAAAAGCTTTTGTTTGATAACATTAATAAAGAACATTAAAGTTTGTTTTAATAATTTTCCAAGACAGCTTGCCTCTTTTTCAATCACCTAAATGCCACAATTTTGAAAGAGAGATTAACATCAAAGCTTAAAACAGGCCCAGATCCTCTTGTCCATGTGGCAAATCAACTTTGTATTACTTATTTTGAAAGATAATCACTTCTAAGAACATTAAAGTTACATCAATTAATAGCTCACCAACAGGTTGCTTCAAAGGAAATGAATTTTAAAACTTGCATTATACATTAAAAAGAGTCAAAATATTACATGCACCAACTGTTTCAAGTTTAACCAACTTGCCGTACAATACTTTTGTTAAAGGTCTCAAGATGACAAATTTTAATGTTCACGTTCTTTGTTTCAATTATCACGGCAACCATATTTTTAAAATGAAATTCAATTCTTATAATCTTTATATGTGTTTAAAGAACGTGACGAGGCTGAATGACATACATATGGTAATCACAGCTCTTCTTAAGCACTTTGTGCTCAGGTGTGGTAAAACGTGTCTCAGGTAAAAAGATTAATAATAGCCTACATTCATGAAATAACATTTATACATGAATGTCCAATTAAGTTAGTTTCGCATAAAAAAAAAAAGTCCTTCTCATAAAGTGTTACAAGTGGAAATAAAGATCCATGCCAATTGATAAATAATATATATATATATATATATATATATATATATATATATATATATTGTCAGAATCTTCTGTGACTAAATGTTAGAACAGTACACTCAATTGGAGCTCTTCTGTTAAAAAGAAATGAACTATCCCACTGTCAATTCTGCCTTCAACAGACATGATTATTATGAACCTTAAATTAGGTTGCAGAGTGTTTCTTGCATCTATTTCCATTCTTCTAAAGGCTCGATTAAAGAAGAAAAAGTAAACACACCCCATGATATTTCAGAGACACAATTTACTTTCAGTTTGACTGCATATTTGCTAACTGTGATTAAATGGGGAGAGGGAAATTCAACAATTTGAAAAACATTCAATGAAATAAAAAAGAGGCCCAAAAGGGCCAGTATCGCTCCACGGCCATAAGGCAAAAATCAAATCTCCAAACAGCCCTGCCTCCTAGTAGCCATGTTTTTTTTACCAACCACCATGGCTTAAAGGAATCTTGTAGAGTGTCACCCAAGGAATGTTTCTGCAAAATTATTTGAAAATCTGCTGAACACTTTCGGAGAAGAAGATTTTTTAAGTGAAATAAGGTCATATAAGGCAAAATAGCCCCGCCCTCTGGCGGCCATGTTTTTCGACCAATCAACATGGCTTGAAGGAATCTGATAGAGGGTCACCTAATGAACATTTCTACAAAATTATTTGAAAATCGGCTGAACACTTTCGGAGAAGAAGATTTTTTAAGATTTCACTATAGCCATTTAAGGCAAAATAGCCCCGCCCCCATGTTTTTCCACCAATCAACATTTCTTGAAGGAATCTAATAAAGGGTCACCCAAGGAACATTTCTACAAAATTATTTGAAAATCGGCCTGACACTTTCGGAGAAGAAGATTTTTTAAGTTTTCACTATTTAAATTATGGATGGATCAAAGAAAATTGAAGGAATTTAAGAGAGGACATTGAGAGGATGCTTCCTATGAAGTTTCAACCAAATTGGCCAAGTGGTTAGTGAGAAGAAGTCGTTTAAAGGAAAAAGTTAACGCACTCATGCATGCATGCATGCACGACGGACAATTCGCCATGACATAAGCTCGACTGGCTGAAAGCCAGTGGAGCTAAAAATTAAGAAATGACAATTGTTTAAGTTTCATTAGATTGATAAATTTACAAGCTTGTTGAATTGTATCATATTGATTTATTACCACAACTTGATTAAACAGTATCTTGACTGGGGATAATTCACGTCTCAATAATAATGTGTTCTTTTTATTGGAAAACAATCATTTCTCAAAAGAATAGCTTCTGTCCTTAATTCACTCAAATAACTGTATTTTTTCGAGAATTTTTCAAAACTACATCGCATATTTCTTGGTCCATTCTTTCGCCATATCATTGTATTTTGTTTTGTCTGTTTTGTAATTACGGGCAATTTCTGGTACAAGAGGATCGTCAGGATTAGGATCAGTAAGTAGTGAACATATGGAAAGCAAAACTGAAATAGAGCAAAGAGAAACAATTGTTTGATTTTAACATTGAAATTTTATTGAGACCACACTTAATACTTTCCCAATGAGCATTTTTGGGCCGATTCAAAAGAAAGATGTTATCAATTATCAAGTTCACCTTTTTATGTTATACTTGGCAATGTCTAATGCAAAAGAACAGTTGATGTAGTCTGAAACAAATATCAATTCCCTCACACAATACCACTTTTTTACTAAATTATGGCAGTCAGTTTCATAAAGTGATTCTTTTCAAAAAGATATTTTTTACTGACAATGTATAGATAAGATTACTTACCCTTGTACAATTCTGACAATTTTTCAAAGTAAATATTCAAACTATTAGTTTTCTGCCAAATGTTCTTGAAATTAGAAAAGTTTTGCATTTTCTGATGCTGCCATTGCTATGGTTTTTTTTAACAAATCTAAATGGCTTGCACAAATTTTGTCATTTTACCCCCATTGTTTTAACAAATCAATTTGGCTTTGAATTATTTTAGTATAGGGTCAATCATCACTTTAGGAACTTCCTTGTAAATCATCTTGAGCATATTTTGTTGTTGTAGTTTTGCTTATAAATCAACCAATCAGTATGGCTTGAACAATTTATTGAGGGCGACTTAAACCCTTTCCCACCTGCAGACATTTTGATGAGAAATTGCTCATAATTTACAGATATTTGTTATATTCTTGGAGTTTTCAAGGTTGTCCAATTAAAATTTGTTCAATGTGGGAAAGGCTTTAGGAATAATTATGCCTTATAAACTTGAAAGCAGGCTAACTGTTTCAGGTTTTATTTTTTAAATTTGTGTCATTTCCCCCTGAATTTAACCAAATTCTCTCATACGACAATTCTGCAGCAGACGATTTTGAACATATTTCAACAAACAAGAGGGCCATGATGGCCCTGGATAGCTCACCTGTTTTTTATTATTTCACTTTAGCTATACCTCCTGGCGGCCATAGTTTTAGACCAATCAACTTGGCTTTAAGGAATCTGATAGAGGGTCACACCCTAGGAACATTTCTACAAAATTATTTTAAAATCGGCCCGACACTTTTTCACTATAGCCATATAATGCAAAATAGCCCTGCCCACTGGCGGCCATGTTTTTTGACCAATCAACATGGCTTGAAGGAATCTGAAAGTGGGTCACTTAAGGAACATTTCTACAAATTTATTTGAAAATCGACCCGACACTTTCGGAGGAGAAGATTTTTTAAGTTTTCACTATAGCCATATTTATAAGACAAAATAGCCCTGACCCCCTGAAGGCCATGTTTTTCAACCAATCAACATGGCTTGAAGGAATCTAATAGAGGGTTATCCAAGGAGCATTCCTACAAATTTATTTGAAAATCTGCCAACCAGTTTGGTAGAAGAAGATTTTTTAAGTTTTCACTATAGCCATATAAGGCAAAATAGCCATGTCCCCTGGCGGCCATGTTTTTCTACCAATCAACATGGCTTGAAGGAATCTGATAGAGACTCATCCAAGGAACATTTCTACAAAATTATTTGAAAATCGGCCAGACACTTTCGGAGAAGATTTTTTAAGTTTTCACTATAGCCATATAAGGCAAAATAGGCCCGCCCCACCCCTGGCGGCCATGTTTTTCGACCAATCAACATGGCTTGACGGAATCTGATAGAGGGTCATCCAAGGAACATTTCTACAAAATTATTTGAAAATCTGCCAACCAGTTTGGGAGAAGAAGAATTTTGAAGTTTTTTTCATTTCGTTGCCATGGAAACCAGAATTCTGCATGGATCCCCAAAAATTGAAGGAATTCTAGTGAGGTCATTGAGAGGATGCTTTCTGTGAAGTTTCATCCCAATTGACCCACTGGTTACTGAGGAGAAGAAGTTGACGCACGACGGACGATGGACAAAAGGTGATCACAATAACTCACCTTGAGCAAAGCTCAGGTGAGCTAAAAATAGAAAATCTATTTAATTGAAAAGATAACCTATGACTAAAAGTGGAAAACATTGTGGCAAAAGGAGAAATTGCTTGTTTTGAGCAATTTCTTCTGTTTTCACTATGTTTTCAAAGAGCGTCTATATGAGGGAATGGGTTTGACATGCTCACCTGACTTTGTTAAACATGTTGACCTATATTGCTTACCTGACAACTTTGACCAAGTATAGTACAGACCATGAAAAACTAAGGAACCAAGTAAATGGAGTACTGAAAACAATAGGAAAGTCCCCTACCAGAAGAGGACAGCACATTTTGTACTGTATGTGCATTTTTGAATCATCATCTTGTTAGGGTGAATACTTGTGTGAAGTAATATCAAAATCCATTCAAACATGTGGAAGATACAGCCCGGACACGAAATCGCGGATGGACAATGTTTGAGAACTTTTGCCTTGAACTTGGGAGTAGTTGACTGGTTGATGATGTGCATGACACATCTTCTTGTTATGTAGAATAATTGTGTGAAGAAAATCCATTCAAGCATGTTGAAGATACAACCCAGATATGAAATTGCAGATCCCCTGTAGGGTACAAACAAAGTAATTTGTTAAATTGAATTCCCTGTCCAATTTTATTTTTGTAAAAGAACACCTTGACCACATTGGTATACCACTTAGCTACTTCGTTCTCTAAAATTTGACCTAGTGACTTAATTCTTCACCCCACATGAACCAGATTCGAACATGAATGGGTATATTCTTTCCTGAAGACTGAATGCAAATCGTGACCTACTATGTCTTCACTAGTGTTTTTCCTCGAATTTGACCAACATTACCCCGTTTTGAAACTGACTGGGCTTTGATGGAGATGAATTTTCTGTAAATGATTTCTTGACAAATGAGGCTTCTTGATTGAATATCAAGATTTTCTAACATTAGACCTAGTGACTTAGTTTTTTACACCACTTCACCCAGTTGAGAGTTTGACAGAGATCTGTAGACAAGGCAAATGTGATATAAACCATGATATACAGTACATATTATACAATATAAGTTCAAGGGGACATTACTGGTGTTTTTTGAGGCAGTCTTAGTGAAATATTCCCTACATTTCTATATAATCTTTAATTCTTTAGATGACTCTAGATGGAAGAACGATTCCAAAACAATATTCCAACTGCCTTTCGCTCGAGATAACTTTGGAATATTTCGCTCACCTGAAAATGTGCTCTTTAAAACAAGTTCAATATTTTAAGGACACTAAATTATTCCGATCATTGCAACTTTCCCTCATACAGAAGCTTTCGGAAGCCTCTACAGCAGAAGACTTTTGCCACAATGTATCAAAGACTAAATTTTCATTTATAGTTGTCTGCTGCATATTATTGTATATGGGAGAGGGTTAACGATTTCCCTTTAAAATTAATGTGTGTAATAAGTGCAACATGTCCTAATCCCTTATGGCAATTTTTTTTTAAAATCTATTAATATAATTTGAAATTGTACTGACAAAATGTGGCTTACTTAATAAGTAAAAGGGCCATAACTCTGTAAAATAACACGCAATTGTAACCCCTTTAGGATATGCACATCTCCTCTTGGTATAGAAGCTTCATGTAAAATGTTATTGAATTCCACCCGGTGGTTTGTAAGAAATAGGCCGGACAAAATATGGCTTACTTAATAAGTAAAAGGGCCAAAACTCTGTAAAATAAGATGCAATTGTAACCCCTTTAGGAAATGCACATCTCCTCTTGGTATAGAAGCTTCATGTAAACTTTTATTGAATTCCAGCCAGTGGTTTGTATGAAATAGGCCGGACAAAATATGGCTTCCAACCGACCGACTGACCGACAGCCCGACACAGTGACTTCTATATACCCCCCCAAAACTTTGTTTTTTGGGGGTATAATTAACAAAGCGTTTTAAGTTTTGTCATTTAAGGGTAGTAGGAACCTAATGGGCATCATTTCAAACTATGATCAGCTTGATAATTTCTTAATGTGCATCATTTCCTGGATTCAAAAACAAAATTTACAAAGAAATTTACCGTCAAATAACAATTTTATTTTAATTTGAATTACCCTACCCCCCTTTCAAAATTTTCAATAAAAACGACATCACCCGAGAGACAAAAAAAATCCTTTATTTCATTTATTTTTCAACAATTTGGTAATAATTTGGTATCAAAGTAACAAGAAATATATTTGCTTTCAGAAATAAATCATTATTGATCACATCATCAACAAATATAATCAAACTGTACTGAAATAGCCATATGGTATAACAATTTTAACATACTGTTTTGACCACCTAAAATTGGAACATTGACGTTTAAAAGCAAAATCAACAAGTTCTAGAAACACTCATGACCTGTTCTTTATTAATAATTTGGGAACATTATGCCAAAAAATCAAAATGTTTTACCGTCTCATTTAAAGAAACAAGAGGGCCATGATGGCCCTAGTTCGCTCACCTTAATTACACAATGTACTGCAATGACAAGAAGATTTTTAAAGTTTTAGCAATGTACATATAGGAAAACAAGCCCCGCCCCATTGCGGCCATGTTTTTCAACGGATCGGATGCCGCAGCAACCAAAGTTCTACTTGGAACTAAATTATTTGAACAACGTTGAAAGGGGACCACCTTAGGACCATTTCTGTGAAGTTATTTTGAAATCTGGCCAGTACTTTTGGACAAGAAGATTTTTAAAGTTTTAACAATGCACATATAAGGAAAACAAGCCCCACCCCCTTGCTGCCATGGTTTTCAACGGATCGGAAATATTTGAACAAGCTTGGTAGGGGGTGCCCCAAGGAACATTTGTGCAAAATAATTTTTAAATCGAGCCAACACTTATGAACAAGAAGATTTTTTAAGATTTGGCAATTTTCCCCTTTTCTGATGCTGCAGCAACCAAAGTTCTACTTGGAATGAAATTCTTTGAACAACTTTGAAAGGGGACCACCTAAGGACCATTTCTGTGAAATTATTTTGAAATCTGGCCAGTACTTTTGAACAAGAAGATTTTTTAAAGTTTTAATAATGCACATATAAGGAAAACAAGCCCCGCCCCCTTGCGGCCATGTTTTTCAACGGATCGGAAATATTTGAACAATCTTGGTAGAGGGTGCCCTAAGGAACATTTGTGCAAAATAATTTTCAAATCGTGCCAGCACATTTGGATAAGAAGATTTTTTAAGATTTGGCAATTTTCCCCTTTTCTGATGCCGCAACAGCCAAAGTTCTACTTGGAATTAAATTCTTTGAACAAGTTTGAAAGGGAACCACTTAAGGACCATTCCTGTGAAGTTATTTTGAAATCTGTCCATTGGTTTAGTAGAAGAAGTCATTTGTAGGAAATTGTTAACAGACAGACGGACAGACGACGGACGCCGGACATTCAGTGATCACAAAAGTTCATCCGAAGTGATGAGCTAAAAAATAGAGTTTGAAATTCCCAACCACCTATTTCAGCTGTGACTGCAAGTAATGAAGCTAACATTTATGTATAGAAATGTATTTAATTACTTTTTAATGAAAGTAAAATATAAACTTCTGTAAAAAGTGTTAGCTAATGAAAACAAAGAAGAAAAAAATAGTTGTGCTTATGGAGGGATTCGAACCACTGACCATTTTGTCATGCGATTGTTAGCTGGGGCTATGTGATAATATGTGGGATAACTGTCTTTTCTAAATGCTAGCTAATTACCAGTTGTTCTGTTTCATTAAATTGTTAACTAGACTCGCACTAAAGCATTGCAAATTGACATGAACTCAATATTTGGGGATAAATCTATTTAGAATGATGCTGCATAATTTAAACTAGAGCACTGTGATCATCGCAACAGGGATTCACCATGTGGCTGTCAAAAACGAGTACGAAATATAAATGGTAAATGTAATAAATTACGTAATTATTTGCATCAGCCATTAGCTGCCATACACCCAACACAGATACTCGTTCGGCTTTATCTGGGTATAGGCTATCAGTTGTGTTGTCAAATTCCTGATTACGTAACAGTATATACCGAATGGGGCCATTAAATGGTCTCATGCACAGGCGCCGAGAACTGAATTAAGCAATACAACATGGTGCGGTACCAAGATGATTGTAGGCGAGGTCAATTTCACGTTGATCTTGTGAATTGTCAAAGTCTGACAATTTAAGGCGACCACTTCGCCCCCTCAAAAGAGCCTCGCAGTAAATAGGGATTATCATACATGTGTATTTTCATCAAAGGTTAGCTGTCTGTCGTTTACACTAACTTTGTCACACTGTTTCCAAAGTCATAACATAGGATAGATTACCAATAGTTTTCTCTTTAGCCATATAAGGCAAAATAGCCCTGCCCTCTGGAGGCCATGTTTTTTTACCAATCAACATGCCTCGAAGGAATCAGATAGAGGGTCCCCAAGGAACAATTCTACAAAATTATTTGAAAATCTGCTCAACAATTTCGGAGAAGAAGATTTTTTAAGTTTTCACTATGGTCATAAAAGGCAAAATAGCCCCGCCCTCTGGCGGCCATATTCTTAAACCAATCGACATGGATTGAAGGAATCTGATAGAGGGTCGGTCAACCCAATGAACATTTCTACAAAATTATTTGAAAATCGGCTGAACACTTTCGGAGGAGAAGATTTTTTAAGTTCTCTCTTTAGCCATATAAGGCAAAATAGCCCCGCCCTCTGGCGGCCATGTTTTTTTACCAATCAACATGGCTTGAAGGAATCTGAGAGGATCACCCAAGGAACATTTCTACAAAATGATTTGAAAATATGCTCAACACTTTCGGAGAAGAAGATTTTTTAAGTTTTCACTATGGTCATATAAGGCAAAATAGCCATGTTTTTCAGCCAATTAACATTTCGTGAAGGAATCTAATAATAACACACAATTAGCCATGACATAAGCTTTCAGCCAGTGGAGCTAAAAATCAGGCAGATACATTTGATGGAGAATTTTTAGTTTTTCAATATAGCCATTTAACCCTTACTCTCATACGACAATTCTGCAGCAGACGATTTGATGGAGATATATGTTCCGATAAACTTTCATGAAGATTGGATGCAAAATGTTGCCACTAGAGTGTTAACAAGCAAATGTTGACGACGGACGGCGGACAAAAGGCGACCACAAAATCTCACCATGAGAACTTTGTGCTCTGGTGAGCTAACAAGAAGACAATGAAGGCCCTGGACTGCTCAACTGAGTTGTGGAATGTGATATGTCATGCCAACCACAGTCAATCACAACAAGGGCACCGCAAAGCGGATGCATCCCCTCAGTATTTAATCATCACATCGAGTTCTCTTGTGATCAAGATCAGGCTTCTAGACCTTGCCATATACTAACTGTATACCAAGTTTGGTTAAGATCAGTCAAAGGATGTTCAGTGTAGAGTGGTCACAAGGTTGTTAAGTCCATTTTTGACATTGACCTTGACCCTATGACCTTTAAAACAAGCAAATTCATGAAATTTATATCCCCCGCTTGCAGGAAATATTGTAGGAAAATGTTGAGATTAGGTTTAAACATGTCAGTAGACTTTTTATTGAACATGTATTACAGGGTAAATTAAACGAACTTGGCCTAAGAGAGAGAGAGAGAGAGAGAGAGAGAGAGAGAGAGAGAGAGAGAGAGAGAGAGAGAGAGAGAGAGAGAGAGAGAGAGAGAGAGAGAGCCTAGGTTGTTACCAAGTTTGTGGCAGTTATTGCATGGAAACAGCAAGAAACAACTTTTTTTGTTAATTAAGGGGCCATAACTCCACCGAAAGTGACGATCGAACTAGGCCTAGCCCTTAAGGCATTTAACCTTGTTACCAAGTTTGAAAAAAAAAAAGGTTCACATTTGTGGCAGTTATTGCACGGAAACAGCAAGAAACGACATTTTTTTTGTTAAATAAGGGGCCATAACTCCACCAAATAAAGTCCGCCGAAAGTGAAGATCGAACTTGGCCTAGCCCTTAAGGCACTTAACCTTGTTACCAAGTTTGAACAAAAAAACGGTTCACATTTGTGGCAGTTATTGCACGGAAACAGCAAGAAACAACATTTTTTGTTGAATAAGGGGCCATAACTCCACAAAATAAAGTCCCCCGAAAGTGACGATCAAACTTGGCCTAGCCCTTAAGGCATTTAACCTTGTTACCAAGTTTGAAAAAAAACCAGTTCACATTTGTGGCAGTTATTGCACGGAAACGGCATGAAACGACATTTTTTGTTAAATAAGGGGCCACAACTCCACTAAATAAAGTCCGCCGAAAGTGACGATCAAACTTGGCCTAGCCCTTAAGGCATTTAACATTGTTACCAAGTTTGAAAAAAAAAACGGTTCACATTTGTGGCAGTTATTGCACGGAAACGAAGTGTGACAGACGGACAGACAGACAGACGGACAAACCGAAATTAATAACCCTCCTTTTTTTCTTCGAAAAAGCGGGGGATAATAAATAGGCTTCTAGACCTTGCCATATAAAAACTGTAAATCAAGTTTGGTTAAGATCGGTCAAAGGATGTTCAATGTAGAGTAGAGGTGTAACGATAGGTCGACTTATCAATGTATTGTGATAGCTTTGCTCTCGATAGCAATAAGTCGATAGAATATTTTCAAGTCGACAACTATCGCAAAAGTTTGTTCAACTATCGATTGTTAACGATAGTTTTCATATAAATAAAACGGATCTGAACGATTTTCGGCAAATTGTCATCGGATCCATTTTTTAGTTTAAACGCTTGCATGTATATAACTAGAATGGAGTGCTCCCTGGAGCACGTGTGTCACCTGCCGGGGCCTTGTCAGAAAATATTAATTTTTGACAGAAAAGGGGCAATAACTCTGATATAAAAATATTTGGATTATCCCCCTTTTGTAAACCCATCACAAAGATTGATATAAATATTTGTCAGAAGTTTTAATGTAATCCTTTGAGTAGAAAAAAAGTTATTTGAAAATGTGACGAAAAAGTGTGACGACAGACAGACGCCGGACAAAAAAAAAAAAGTAATCCATAAGTGCCTACCATGCTACGCAGGTGACACAAAAAGTCTAAATTAAATGTAATGTCAATTGAAAGAAGAAGGCTCAAATCGTTGTTATTTCAAATTTATCACGTTTGACACCAAAAATATACTTTTAAGGTAGGCGACGATTTTATTTACTCGCGAGCACATTTACTATAAAAATATGACAGGTCCGTCTTTTAGACATGTCCTTCAAATGCACTAGAGGGGGGTATCGAAATGACCTAATTCTATCAATACCTCTGCATAGTGGTTATGTCAACAACAATGGCCGAATGCAGCGCTAATTTTGAAATAGTGGAAAATAAAAAGGCCAAATCCATGGTATGGCAGCACTTTGGCTTCGTCAAAGAGAAGGACGAAGTGTCAAAAAACAGAATAGCCTGCAGACACTGTAAAATGATTTTAAAGTATAGCGGAAACATTTCCAACTTAAATGATCATATGACAAGGAAGCACCGGTCTATATCAACTAAACCGGGTTCTTCAATAGCTTCAAAATCATACGATTACACAACTAAATCCACAGATATAAAAGACATTCTTTACAAAAGTACCAGCTCATTCTCAAAGGGCGAAAGACATAACAAACTCAATTTTATAGTTCATTGTCAAAGACTTTCAAGTTTCCAGCCTTTCCTGTGAGCTTTTTCCTGTGCTAGTTTTAACAGTTAACTTTAAATAGCATATTATTATTATCATATTTGAAATGCTGAGTAAAGCATTTTGATACTCTCAGTTGATTCTTTGCTTTATTTCTAGTTTTTCTTTTTTCTCCCCTGTGCCAAGTTTTAAAAATAATATCTTTTAAAGGTTAAAAAAACTATTGTGATAGTATCTATTGCAATATGAATTTTACTATCGCAATACAATCGTGATAGCTCTTTTGACCTCAATAGTCACCTCTAATGTAGAGTGGTCACAAGGTTGTTATATCGGAAAATAGTGAAAGTCCAATTTGGTTTGATCAGTCAAATGATGTTCACTGTAGAGGGGTCACAAGGTTGTTATATGAGAAAATAGTCAAAGTCCAATGTTGACCTTGAAAATAAATAGGCTTCTAGACCTTGCCATAAACTAACTGTATACCAAGTTTGGTTAAGATCGGTCAAAGGATGTTCAGTGTAGAGTGGTCACAAGGTTGTTACGGACGGACGCACAAACAAACGGACAGCCCCGTTACTATATATAACAACCCCAAATAAACCAACACAATGTTGTCTTTCTTTTGTCAAACTAAGATGAATTGAGAAAAGAGACAGGTCACCAAAGAAATGTTTACATACTGGTTCGTATTTCAAAATCATATCAAGTTATTTTTTGAAGACAATGATTTTCTAAATCTTACACTTTGGATACAAAGTTTTGTCGTCTTGTCCCTTTTCTGAAGCTGCATGGTCACCTTGATTTCAACAAATCAATATGGCTTGGACAATTCTTTTTGTAAAGGTTCACTTCAGGAACATTTCTACCTTATTATCTTGGAACCCAACATGCAGATTTTTTTTTTCTAGGCAATTTGTCTTGAAAAATTGTGTAAAATTTGTTATATTGCCCCTTTTCTGATGTCAACTGGCTACCATGTGTTTCCAAATTTATTAAAGAGGATCATAGAAGGAAAATATCTAGTAAATTTGCTCCCCTTTTTGATGAGGCAGCAACCTAAAGTTCAACATAGAACTTAAATCTTTGATGAACAATTTTTGATGAGGGCCACCTAGGGAACATTCCTATAAAGTTTGGTTGAAGACGGACCAGCAGTTTCAGAGAAGATTTGAATGGACGACATCTGAAGGTTAAATACAAGACGGTGAGTGATCACAATAGATCACATTGAGCCTACAGCTCAAGTGATCAAATAAACATTTTAAGTTTAACTTGGCCTAGATATCAGCAAGATAAACAAACTGAATAAGTTTCATGAAGATTGTATGAAAATAGTGACCTCGAGTGTTAACGTGCTGCAAGATTGGTAAATGTTTTATTTAACAGTACAAAGAAATGTTAAGAACAAACCTGCCTTGGATATACAATACATGAAAGGAGGCAAAAACTCAGAGTTAGGAGACTTATAACAAGAGGGCCATCTTGGGCCATGATGGCCCTGCCCTGGATTGCTCACCTTATTTTTTATTTATTTTTTCACTTTAGCAATATAAGCCCCTCACCCTGGCGGCCATAGTTTCCTACCAATCAACTTGGCTTGAAGGAATCTAATAGAGGGAATAGAGGGTCACCCAGGAACATTTCTACAAAATTATTTGAAAATCGGCTTGACACTTTCAAGTTTTCACTATAGCCATATAAGGCAAAATAGCCCCGCCCCCTGGTGGCCATATTTTTTCACCAATCAACATGGCTTGAAGGAATCTGATAGAGGGTCAGGTCACTTAAGGCACATTTCTACAATTTTCTTTGAAAATCTGCCAGACACTGTCGGAGAAGAAGATTTTTTAAGTTTTCACTATAGCCATATAAGGCAAAATAGCCCCCCCCCCCCCCCCCCGCCCATCCTAGCGGCCATGTTTTTAGACCAATCAACATGATCACAATAACTCGCCTTGAGCACTATGGTGAGCTAAAAATTCAGCCTATTAGTTTTATTTAGTGAACTTAAACCTTGGGGCAAGCCATGTCAACTTAAAAAGGGCCGACTATTTTGGTTTTTTAGAACATGAATGAAAACTGCTTATTTATCTTTGTATCTTCTGGTAAGTTGCTTCATATGAACTGTCTAAATCATCATGTATGCGTAAACTTAAATCACCAGCATGTTTGCATAAGTAAAGACTCATCTCCAGTCTTGACTGTTCGACTTTGTGATAAAGACGATCTTCCAATTTGAGTTCAAATCCAGGCCTTTTTATTTAATCATACAATATGGGACCTACCGTACACTTCATATTTACGATAATATAATATATATAAATATGGATATATAACTTACCTTTAGATATTGTTAAAGCAGGTGACCATTGTGATCTCAGTATATCAAGACATATACTGCCATTGCTGTTTATATTGGGATGATATATTCTTGTTGTAAAGGAAACCTTCAAAGCAATAAAAATAAATAAAGAGTTATTGCTTAATGAAACGAGAGGATCATGATGGTCCTACATTGCTCACCTGATTTAATATAATCTTTAGAAGTATTTTTTTAATTTGTTTGTTATACATATAAAAGAAAACGAGCCCGAACCCTGGTTGACCATGTATTCAATAAATCAAGTAATTTGAAAAATCTTGGTAGAGGGTCACCCAAGGCTCATTTGTGTCAAATTATTTTCAAATTTGGCCAGTACTTTTGGCAAGATGATTTTATTCTTTCCAAATATAAGGAAAACATATTGGAATAACTTGAACAATCTTGAAAGAGGGTCACCCATTTAATATGTTAGCATTTTTTCCCTTCAAATTGGGCCAGAACAATTGTACTACAGGAAGACTTTTAAAGTTTCATTATAAATACATATAAGAAAACAAGAGGGCCATGATGGTCTTTTATTGGGCCAGAGATTTATTACAAAAATATTTTTTTAAGTTTACACTATATGTCATATAAGGAAAACAAGCCCGGCACCCTGGCGACAACGTTTTTCATCGGATCGAAGTAATTTCAACAATTTTGGTAGAGGGTCGGTCACCCAAGGAACATTTGTAATTTGTTTTTTAATCAGGCAGGTACTTTTGGACAAGATTTTTAAAGTTTTTACATTGCACATATGAGAAAAACAAGCCCCGCCCCTGGTGGCCATGACTGCATTTCAACGGATCAGATTAATTTAAACAACCTTGGTAGAAGGTCCCTCAAGGAAAATATGTGCCAAATTGTCTAATCCGACTGGTACTTTTGGACAAGAAGATTTTCAATGATTTTACAATGCATATATCTAAACGAAAACAAGCTCTGCCCCCTGGTGGCAAAGTTTTTCAATGGATCGAAAAATATTTGAACAATCTTGGTAGAGGGTGCCCCAAGGAACATTTCTGCAAAAATAATTTTCAAATTGGGCCAGTACTTTTGGACACTTCCTCTCATTGTATGAAGTTTTATTAAATTCCATCCAGTAGTTTTCAAGTTATGCTCTGGAAAAGGAAAATTGCAGAGGACCGACCGACAACAGGGCGACTCTAATATACCCCCTTCAAACTTCGTTTGTCAGGGGAATAAATATCATCTGTGCTCAATCAGATAAATCTCCATGACTACACACACTAACTCTAACATGTTAACCCTTTCCCAGATACAGCAAATCTGCATTGACAACAGACAACATTGAAATATTTTTTGAAAAAAAACACGAAAATCTTTATAATGAAGGTTAAATTACAAACAGACGCTTTTCAACGCATCTGCAGCAGAAGACTGTTTAAAATATTGTGACAAAATGAGAAATTGCTTATTATGAGCAATTTTTCATTTTGCCTCAATGTTTTCAACTTCTTTCAATAAATAAAATTTCATTTACAGCGATTTTCAATGTCTGCCTTTGATGTCAAAGCCGTCTGCTGCATACACTGGCACTCCTTTATAACACTGTACTTGGGAGCCATGGTCTCGCACAGCGCTATTAGCGGGGTTAAATTGATAACCCCGTTCCAAAAAAAATCATTACCCCACCTACCCACCCAACTATAATGCATACACTAATTCAGTGTTTTTTGCTAAAACAAGCTTGCAAGATATATTTACCTGTTTTTTTGACAATTTGATAGATGTATCAGGGTTCGAATTTAAGCTCGCATACTCGCGAATTGCAAATTTACGTGGTGAGTTTTCAGATACCAGCAGATTATTGCGAATGAAATTTGTGGACCGAATAATACACATTTCTAATCGTCGATCTTTTACAGGGTTATTTCTTTGACAATTCGCGGTAATTGCAGTGAACTTTCGAGATTTACCGAGTGGCTGGGAGTATAATTTCAGTTTTGCAATATTTGCGGAAGTTTACAATCGATACATGTCTCATGTGCATGCCTATTCAACGGCCCCAATATTGATGGCTGGAAAAGTCACGTGTTTATTTTTGGTTTTCCTGAGATAAAATATCGCAAATACGATTGGCTGGAATAGTCACGTGTATATTTTGGGGTTTCCCAAGTTGCAAGAAATGAATGACATTTGCAAAATGTTTGTTTGAAATAGAGCTTGTTCGTTTGTCACACCATGACAGCCGTGGTCGATTAAAGTTGTATCAGTTTGCAAGGTGACTTAACACAATAAGCAAAATGCACAAACAATAATTATAATAATCGATTTTTTTATTTGTCTGTTGTTTTAATATTGAAAGCATTATGCAAACAGCCGCTCGATAACGACATTGATTTTTTTTATCTGTCTATTGTTTTAATATTGAAAGCATTATGCAAACAGCCGCTCGATAACGACATCGATTTCTTTTTATCTGTCTATTGTTTTAATATTGAAAGCATTATGCAAATAGCCGCTCGATAACAATATCAACTTTATTTTTTCCCTGTCTATTCTTGAACAACAAAGCGTTATGCAAACATGTGGATTAACGTTATAGTCGTATTTGGCGTTTCAAAATTTCGAATGTTAGGTTTTGAAAATTTATAATTCTATTCCCACATATTTCATGCAAAAACAATTTGGGAGCCAAGCAAGACCAGTGTTATAACAAGATACGCTTTAAAACGGAGAGTTTTATAGAGAGGAGTGCCAGTGTATTTGTTGTATGTGGAATAGAGTTAACACATTTTTATATTCCAGAGTAAAATGAACAGATACATATCAAACTTACCTTTGGTGGTTTAAAGGGGTAGTCTGTTGGGAAATGTATTGTCAAGAAAAAAACACCACCCTGGTATGGACTTTCACCCTACAAAGATAATTAAACTTTATACAAGTCTTTCCATGTAAAAGACACCTCTGCAGAAAATGACTCATAACAAGAGGGCCATGATGGCCCTGGATCGCTCACCATAATTATACAATGTACTGCAATGCAAAACACATCAAGACAATTATTCTGAATGCAACCTCCAGTGTTAACAATATTTTCCTTCAATTTGGCCTAGTGACCTAGTTTTTAACCCGGCATGACCCATATCCGAACTTGGCCTAGATATCATTTAGACAAACATTCTGACCAAATTTCAAGATGTTGAAGCAAAAAATGAGGCATCCAAAGTGTTAACAAGATTTTCCTTCAATTTGACTTAGTGACCTAGTTTTCAACCCGGCATGACCCATATTCGAACTTGGCCTAGATATCATTCAGCTCAACCTTCTGAAATTTCAAGCTGCTGAAGCAAAACATGCGGCTTCTACAGAGTTAACAAGATTTTCCCTCAATTTGGCCTAGTGACCTAGTTTCTGATCCAATATGACCCATATTTGAACTTGACCTAGATATCTTTAAGACAAACATTCTGACCAAATTTCAAGCTGCTGAAGCAAAAAATGCGGCATCCAAAGTGATAACAAGATTTTCCTTCAATTTGACCTAGTGACCTATTTTTTGACCCGGCATAACCCATATTCGAACTTGACCTAGATATTTTTAAGACAAACATTTTGACAAAATTTCAAAAATTGCGGCCTCTGGAGTGATAACGAGATTTTTCTTCAATTTTAACTAGTGACCTACTTTTTGACCCGACGTGACCCATGTTCGAACTTGACCTACATATCATCAAAACAAACATTCTGATAAAGTTTCAACATGGTCAAGTTGAA
Source organism: Serripes groenlandicus (assembly GCA_031761405.1). Taxonomy (NCBI): domain Eukaryota; kingdom Metazoa; phylum Mollusca; class Bivalvia; order Cardiida; family Cardiidae; genus Serripes; species Serripes groenlandicus. Next base: position 42,516,193 of record JASEVX010000004.1, read on the forward strand.
AATGTGGCCTCCAGTGTTAACAAGATTTCCCTTCAATTTGACCTAGTGACCTAGTTTTTGACCCAGTTTCGAACTTGTCCAAGATTTTATGGAGATGAACGTTCTGATAAACTTTCATGAAGATTGGATGCAAAATGTAGCCCGTAGAGTGTTAACAAGCTCAAATGTTGACGACGCAATGACGCCGGACAAAATGTGATCACAATAGCTAACCTTGCACTTCGTGCATAGGTGAGCTAAAAACATTATGGGGAAATAACATTTATATAAGTCTTTTCATGTAAAAGACAACTCTGCAGTTGAATCATGAAATCATTATCGGGAAACAAGAGGACCATGATGGTCTTATATCGCTCATCTTATTAAATAGAATTGAAAGCAATGTCCCCTGGTGGCCATGTTTTTAATGCATTAGAATAATTTAAACAATCTTGGTCAGTTACCGACTGAGCTACCGGGGCTCGGCTGTAGGAAAATGAGAATAATGTGCAAATATCTTCCACCCTTAGCCTCATATAGATGCTTTCTGACACCTCTTCAGCAGACAGCTTTTTGAAAACATAGTGACAAAAGAAGAAATTGCTCAAGACGAGCAATTTCTCCTTTTGCCACAATGTTTTCCACTTTTAGTCATAGAAAATCTCTATTTATAATTGAATGGATAACCTATTTTTTGACAAAATATGTTCAGTCGTCTGCTGCAGAATTGTCATATGAATCAGTCAATCCATTTCATAAGAATGGAATTTTAAAATGTTGTCATTTTGACCCTTTTTTCAAGCCATCTGTCTGCCCTGTTTTTCAACCTATCAGTATGGCTTATTTTTTGTAAAGGGAACACTCCTACCAAATTATATTGGAATCGGAAAAGCCAATTTGGAGAATAATAATTTAAAGATTAGATATTTTCCCCGCTTTCTGATGCTGCAGCAAACAAACTTCTCCATAGCATTTAACTCTTTGAACAGATTCGAAAGTGGACCACAAAAGGAACATTCCTGTGAAGTTTGGTTGAAATTGGTCAAGTTGTTTATGAGGTGATGAGTAATTAAGTTAATGATGACGGACAAGAGTGATCAGAATAGAATTATTTCTCAATGTTTTTAAAACAAGAGGGCCATGATGGCCCTGGATCGCTCACCAAGGTTATGCAATGTGAATTGTAATGCAAACCACAATTACTCATTTTGCGGACAGGACAGCTAATACAAAAGGCTGAAAAAGACCGGTTTATCTAAACTGCTACAAAGCTGGGGAAAAAACACACTTTTGTCTCAAGTAATTACAGGATTTGTCTCAAATTTGACCTTAATGACCTAGACATCATGAAGACAAACATTCTGACAAAGTTTCAGCATGCACAAGTTAAAAATTCAGCTTCCTGTGTTAACATGATTTTCATTCAATTTGGCGTAGTGAAACAGTTTTGACCCAACATGACTCATTTGAACTTGGTCTAGATTTCATAACATTCTGACAAAGATTTACACAGCTGAAGCCAATAATGTAGTCTCTATAGAGCGTTACTCAAGATTTTTCTCAAATTTGGCAGAGCTACCGGTTTTATTACTGCTAGTCGTGCCTTGCCTAGATCTTCTATCAAAACAAACATTCTGACATGCTCTAGTTAAAAATGCTGCTTCTAAAATGTTAGTAAGATTTTTTTTCAATTTGACCATTTGACCTAGTTTTTGACCCCACATGACCCAGTTTTGACATTTGCAAAGATTTGATGGAGATGTATATTCTGATAACTATTCTTGATTGGATGCAAAATGTTCATTGCAGAGTGTTAACACGGCAATTGGTGATGAAACACGAAAAAACGCCGGTTGAAATGTGATTACAATAGCTCACCTTGACATGTTAATGCTCAGGCAAGTTAAAAATCAGCTTCATTATTTAAGAGAATATTATTTAAGTTTTCACTATGGCCATATAAGGCAAAACAGCACCGTCCCATGGTGGCTATGTCATTTTTACCAATCTACATGGCTTAAAGGACATTTCCTCAAAATTATTTGAAGGCCAATCAGTTAAGGAGGATTTTTTTAAGTTTTTACTGTCGGTTGCCATGCAAACCAGAATTGAACATGAATAAAAAGAAATTGAAGGAAATTAGAAGAGGACATCAAGATGATGGTACCAATGTAGTTTCATCCCAATTGGCCCAGTGGTTACAGAAGAAGCTTAATGTTACAGGACGCACAACAGACAATTCACCATGAAATAACATCGACTGGCTGAAGCCCGTTACAGGACACACAACAGACAATTCACCATGAAACTAGAAATATCACCGAAGGTGATGAATACCCCCAGCTGGTGCCTGACAATATACATATGTATGAGAAATTCAAGGGGCCATAACTCATTAAAAAAACAAGAGGGCCAAGATGGCCCTAAATCGATCACCTAATTGATAGTAAATTAGTAGCAAATATTTAACTGCAAATATCTTGGAAAATTTTATCAGGGAATGCAAATGAAACTGCAAAGGAGTGGACACTTCTCAAGAAACAGCTTATCAGTAAAGGCCATTTATATCTTGAAATCTAACAAGAACTTTAATAAGAATGGAATTATAAAGTTTTTGTCATTTTGCACCTTTCCTGATGCCGCCTTGCTGCCCTGTTTTTCAACGAAATCAATATGGCTTCAACAGTTTATTTAGAGGGTCACTTAAGGAACATTTCTACCAAATGATCTTGCAATCGCACAAGTAGATTATGGAGGAAAAGGATTTTAAAATTTGGGTATTTTTCTCACTTTCTGATGCCGCAGCAACCAAAGTTATCAATGGAATTTAAATCTTTGAACAATTTTGAAAGAGGACCACCAAAGGAACATTCTTGTGATGTTTTGTGGAAATTGGTCTATTGGAATGGTAGGAGTTGGTTGTCATTTGTAGCTAAAAGTTCAATTTACCCTTTTTGTGACGACGCCTGGTTGATATGATTGTGTAACCAATCAAAACGGCTTAAACAAATTAAATAGAGGATCATTACAGTAAGATTCGTATTATATTTTCTTAAAATCAGACAAACACTTTCATAAAAAATGGAATTTTCAAATTTTGTCATTTTGCCCCTTTTCTGATGCCGCCTGACTGCCATGTTTTTCGACCAATCAGTATGGCTTGAACACATTTTATAGAGGGTCACCCAAGGAACATTTCTACCAAATTATATTTGAATCTGACAGGCAGATTCGGAGGAGAAGATTTTTAAAGTTTGGACATTAAATCGATCACCTGATTGATAGTGTATGGTGAGTGTAAGGAACGACAACTCTGCGAAGGAGATTGCCCTTGCATAATACTCTGCCAAGTGTTACCTCCCTTAGACCATCAATCTAATAACCATATGTCATTTGAAGCAAAAAGTTAATTTTACTCCTTTTCTGATGCTGCTTGGTTGCTATGCCTTTCAACAAATCAATATGGCTTGACAAAGTATGTAGATGATCAATGAAAGAACATTTCTACAAAACTATCTTTAAATCAGACAAGCACTTTTATAAGGATACTTTATTAAAGTATTGTCATTTTGCCCCTTTTTTGATGCCGCCTGACTGCCATGTTTTTCGACCAATCAGTATGGCTTGAACAATTTTTATAGAGGGTCACCCAAGGAACATTTCTACCAAATTATATTTGAATCTGACAGGCAGATTCGGAGGAGAAGATTTTCAAAGTTTGGACATTTTGTCCCCTTTCTGATGCCGCAGCAACCAAAGTTCTCAATGGAATTTAAATCTTTGAACAACTTTGAAAGAGGCCAACCAGAGGAACAGTCCTGTGATGTTTCACGAAAATTGTCCTTGGAGTTTGGGAGGAGTTGATGTTTAAAGCTAAAAGTTAACACCGGACGGACGACGGACAAAAAGTGATCAGAATAGCTCACCTTCAGCCTTCGGCTAAGGTGATCTAAAAATCCAGTGCAACACGCCGACAATATGCACAACTAGGCTTGGTATCAATCATTCTTGTGAAGTTATATTGAATTCTGACCAAGGGTTGCTGAGAAAGTGTTCACAAGAAATGTCCAGACCTACGGACCGACAAGCGTGACTCCTATATAGCCCCCATATACTACGTATCTGGGGGTATAATAACATCGACTGGCTGAAGCCCGTGAAAGGACGAACAACAGACAATTCACCATGAAATAACATTGACTGGCTGATGCCCGTTACGGGACGAACAAACAGACAATTCACCATGAAATAACATCGACTGGCTGAAGCCCGTTACAGGACAAACAACAGACAATTCACCATGAAATAACATCGACTGGCTGAAGCCCTTTACAAGATGCACAACAGACAATTCACCATGAAATAACATCGACTGGCTGAAGCCAGTGGAGCTAATATGATGCAATATACTTTTTTTAAAATTCTAAATGTTTCATTTTGTCAGTTCCTTATGTTGATTTCAATCATGATGAGCTTATTTCTTCATCAACTTACCATAGCCAACCAACATGTGCAAAGCAATAACAAAGGGGGTAGTAAAATTAGTAATACTTACTGGACCCATTATTGTGGCTTGCCAATGAAATACTGCAAATAAAAGGAAAGTAAAAATTCACATCAAATAAACAACAAGATGACCAAGATGGCACTACATGGCTCGCCTGAGTGAAAGTTTTATACCTTTCATTTTATAATATTGGAGAATGAACGAGTTTAATTTTACGGCACTGCAACACAGAGGCTTTTTTCAAAGTTTTAGGCCTATATATATCTATGTAAAACAGGTGAAAATCGGCCTGACACTTTTGGAGGAGAAGATTTTTTAAGTTTTCACTATAGCCATATAATGCAAAAAAGCTCTGCCCACTGGCGGCCATGTTTTTTGACCAATCAAAATGGCTTGAAGGAATCTGAAAGTGGGTCACTTAAGGAACATTTCTACAAAATTATTTGAAAATCGGCCCGACACTTTCGGAGGAGAAGATTTTTTAAGTTTTCACTATAGCCATATAAGGCAAAATAACCCCCCCCCTATGTTTATCGACCAATCAACATGGCTTGAAGGAATCTCATAGAGGGTCATCCAAGGAACATTTCTACAAAATTATTTGAAAATCTGCCAACCAGTTTGGGAGAAGAATTTTGAAAGTTTTTTTTCATTTCGTTACCATGGAAACCAGAATTCTGCATGTATCTCAAAATTTTGATGGAAATCTGGTGAGGTCATTGACAGGATGCTTTCTGTGAAGTTTCATCCCAATTGACCAACTGGTTACTGAGGAGAAGAAGTTGATGCATGACGGACGCCGGACAAAAGGCGATCACAATAATAACTCACCTTGAGCAAAGTTCAGGTAAGCATAAACCAAGACAATATCTTCTTAGAAATTGAAAGAAAGGGAGAAACTTTTTGTCATCATATTAATCACTTTAGTGACTATCTTGTAAAGTTTGATAAATGCCAATTGTTCACCACTGATTTAATGTTTTAGTTGCAGTGTTACTGTGTAACACCATCGTAACACCATCACTCACTAGGTGTAGCAATCTCTACAAGAAGGCCAAGATGACCTTAATGATCACCTGAGTGATTGTATAGTAGTAGCAAATGTTGAACTGCTAATATCAGGAAAATTCTGATCAAAAATGGGAATGAAACTGTAAGGAGTGGACAATATAAATGATAACATTTATTAGTAAAGAACATTTTGTAATGTCAAATGTGTTTAACTTTTTGAACAATTTTGAAAGAGGACCTTCAGGGATCATGTCTGTCTTAATATTGGTTAAGAAGATGTCATTTGAATCTATAAGCGGTTCATTTAACATCTTTTCTAATGCCCTTCAAGCACTGTCATTTTGCCACTTTTTTGGTGGTGCTTGTTTTCCATGTTTTCAACCAATTATCTTGGAATCAGACTACAGATTCATAAGAGAAGATTTGAAAGGTTAAGACTACCACTCCCTTCTAATTTCACAGTGATCAAAGTTCCACATAGCATTTAACTCTTTGAACAATTTTGAAAAAGGAACTTCCAAGGATAATTCCTGTGAATTTTGGTTAAGATATTGGTTCAGGGGTTTGTAATTTTGCTCCTTTTCAGATGTAACCTGGACACTTTTTTTTTTTAACTAATCTATATGGCTTGATCAAATTTTGTCAAGGGTCAGAGAAATAATTTCTACTAAATTATCTTGGAACAAGACTAGAGGATTCAGAGGAGAAGAATTTAAAAATAAATGTTCTGTCATTTATAGTTTCCTTATTTTTTAGTTTTCACTAAATGTTTTCAAAGTCTTCTGCTGCAGATTTGATGTATGAGTGAAAGGGTTAAAGCCATTACCTGATATCATATATTTTTTTTTATTCTTCCAAGTTATATCTAACTATAGTATATGACAATTCTAGACAAATGCAAGGATAATTTTTGAGTCTTAAAGTAGAAATAAAAGTACCTTAAAACCTCGATTATAAGACGCATTAATTTGAGAATGAAGTGGGAATGTTTTATTTGCGGGTAAACAAAATAACAATTGAATTTTCATATTTCAAGACAAAGTGTAAGTTCTGGAAACAAAAATGAAGGAATTTGTGCATAAATAGATCGCAACATTTCAATTTTTAACACTTGTAACTAGCAAACCAATTAGAGTAAATCCCAACTGGTTAAATCCAGTCTAGTTTCATCAAAACTAGCTTGTTAACTGCTGGCTCAGTCAGCCAAGTGTGAAATACACTGCTGTATTGATTTTTCTCAACATTTACTGGAGCATCTTAACCCTTTATCATTTAGTGAGTTTTTCTAAAAACATTAGGTGTTAATTTACGGCACTTATAAGCTAATAATAAACATCAAGTCCTCAACTTTCTGACGCTTTTTGATTTTACTTTTGGAGATTTATTATGTTCGCTATTTAAATGGCGATAAATTGAGATCAGTGAATATTTGATTGAGAGTTTTTCTAAAAGCATTCAGGTGTTAATTTAAGGAGTTGTGGATTAACAATGAACATTCAGTGCTCGACTTTTAGATGCTTTTTGGATTTATTTCTGGACGTATCTTATGCTGATTTTTATTAGTTGTTTTTCAATCTAATGTGATGACTTCATGTTAAATCTTGCTGTTTATCATGTGTTTGGGGCTTGAAAAAAACCAACAAAAATCTGACTGCGTCTTATTAAAGAGTCGAGCATAAAATCCTAGATTTTAGACCTCAAAGTAGGGGGAGCGTTTTATTGGCGAGAGCGCCTTACAGTCGAGGATTTACGGTAGTTCGGATTATTTTTTACAAGAGTAAAAGAATGCTTTCACACATATAAGAATAAGAAAGAGAATAAAAGTCCCATGATCACATACAATCATCTCCAACTGGACCTGCTGAGCACTGTGCTGGGGGATCGCGACCCAAATCTTGTAATTCCTGAAACAAAAGAACAGACATTTTCAAATCTAGTAATTCCTGAAAAAATAAGAGACTTGTCAATCTATTTCATAGTCAGTATGCATTTAATGAAGAACCTCGAAGCACTACACCACCCAGACAGGTCTCTAAATAGACAAAGCTTAAGACTACTCATCTGGCCCTGTTTATTGGAACCAAGCTTATGCAGTTGTGAACATTTGCTTCATTTAGACAATTAGCACAATTTTCACATTGAATGTTATATAGATAATAGACACACACTAATGTTATAAAGACAACTTAGTACCACTACGATATCATTCCAAAATTTTAAAATTTTAAAATAATTGTATTACCACTCCATTTCACCAAGTCATTATTCAAATAATCGTATTATTCAGAAAGGTTAACAAGAGCGCCAAATGTCACAAAATACGCCCGTACTGTTTTTTGAGACCAATTAAGTATAAGTGATAATTGGTTGTACATCAGGCAAATTTAGAGAGCAGAGACGGTTAGTACAGTTTTGGCCATTTCGAGGGACATAAGTGTGTAGTGACTAAGATAACGTGGTAAGTTATCAAACTTCTCCAAGATATTATGCCAATACACATTCTGGCAAAATTTGGTGATGATTGGACAAAGGCTTCTAAAGTTATTGAGCTGACAAGACTAATTTTAGGTAATTTCTATAATTAAAGGGCAATAACTCTTGATTGACTAAAGCGATATGGCTAGTTATCGAACTTGTCCGAGATATTATGCCAATATATATTCTGACTAAATTTGGTGATGATTGGACAAAGGCTTTTAAAGTAATTGAGCTGACAAGACCAATTTTAGGCAATTTCTTTAATAAAAGGGCGATAACTCTCGATTGACTAAAGCGATATGGCTAGTTATGGCTAGATATGGCTAAATTTGGTGATGATTGGACAAAGGCTTCTAAAGTTATTGAGATGACAACATACTGGACGCCGCCCACCCGCCACAGGTAAAACTATAATACGATCCGATTTTACAAAACGGGCGTATAAAAAGCAATGACCTGGAATATGCTTTTGGACAAGAAGTTTTTAAAAGTTTTCACTATATATAAATATAATCATGTTTTTAAGGGATCAGAATCATTTGAACAATCCTAGTAGAGGATCACCCCAGAAACATTTATTGAATATTATTTTAAAATCGACCAGTGTTTTTGTACCAGAAGATTTGGCTTGAACACATGTTGTAGGGGAATGTTTCTATCAATAATTTTGGAATTCGACAAGCTGAATCGGAGTGAAAGAATTCTAAAGTATTGCCATTGTCCTCCCTTTCTGATGCCATAATATACAGAGTTCTACATAGAATTTAAACCTTTGAACAATTTTGACCACCAAAGGCACATTTCTGTGAAGTTTGGTTGCAACTTAGATCTCATTTGAACCTTTAAGTTAATTTTACCCCTTTTATGATGCCACCAGTATGCTATGTCATTCTGCCAATTAATATTGCTTGATCAAATTGTGTAAAGGGTCACTAAAGGACCATTTATCTTGAACTTGGACAAACACTTTCATAGTAATGCAATTTTAAAGCGACTGAACTCCAGATACCCAACTGTCGAAAAAAAAAAAAAAATCCAATTTTAAGAAAATAAGTGTTATTTTTGTAATCCGGGCATTCAAATATGATAACCGACATATTACATACCCCTATAACCGGTGAGATTTTCTTATTTTCGATACTTTTTCCATCGCAAATTCTACCCTGTCAGTAACGGGGTAAGTTTATAAATAGCTTTCGATGCTTTTAATCTCATTCATCACGTGACTTGAAAAGTCGTCACGTGAATTGAAGAGTGTCACATGACCGATAGGACGCATGCGCATTAAATGAAACATTTTTATACCATGAAGGTTTTATGCAAAATCACGAGGAGCTCATGCAATCACAAACAAATCTCTATGATTACTGTCGTTCGACTCCGCCAAACGTGTAAATTGTGTATAACTGTACACACCTGTCAGAGTGAACCGTTATATAGTTATATCATGTGATTGTTGCAAGGTGCCCATCTGAAGGATTCCGTGGTATTTTTAAATAGGAAACCCCTTCATTGGGACAATTGAAAACGACTCAAGTTCACTTTACTGATAAACAAGAGGGCCATGATGGCCCTGGATCGCTCACCTTAATTATACAATGTACTGCAATGCAAAACACATCAAGACAATTATTCTGAATGCAACCTCCACAGTGTTAACAATATTTTCCTTCGTTTGGCCTAGTGATCTATATTTTTTTACCTGATATGACCCATATTCCAACATGGACTAGATATCATCAAGACAACATTCTGACAAAGTTTCAACTTGCTCAAAGTAAAAATGCGGCCTCCGGAATTTGAACAATATTTTCCTTTATTGACCTAGTTTCTGATCGAATATGACCCATATTCGAACTTGACCTAGATATAATTCAGACAAACATTCTGACCAAATTTCAAGCAAAAAATGCGGCATCCAAAGTGTTCACAAGATTTTCCTTCAATTTGATCTAGTGACCTAGTTTTTGAACCAGTATGACCCATATTCGAACTTGGCCTACATATCATCAAGAAAAACATTCTGATAAAGTTTTATCATGCTGAAATTTAAAATGCAGTATCCAGAGTGTTAGCAAGATTACCCTTCAATTTGGCCTAGTGACCTAGTTTCTGATCCAATATGACCCATATTTGAACTTGATCTAGATATATTTCAGCTCAACATTCTGACCAAATTTCAAGCTGCTGAAGCAAAAGATGCGGCATCCAAAGTGTTAACAAGATTTTCCTTCAATTTGACCTAGTGACCTTGCTTTTGACCCGGCATGACCCATATTCGAACTTGGTCTAGATATCATTCAGCTCAACATTTTGAATTGCAAGCCGCTGAAGCAAAACATGCGGCTTCTACATAGTTAACAAGATTTTCCCTCAATTTGGCCTAGTGACCTAGTTTCTGACCCAATATGACCCATATTTGAACTTGATCTAGATATCTTTAAGACAAACATTCTGACCAAATTTCAAGCTGCTGAAGCAAAAAATGCGGCATCAAAAGTGTTAACAAGATTTTCCTTCAATTTGACCTAGTGACGTAGTTTTTGACCCGGCATAACCCATATTCGAACTTGACCTAGATATTTTTAAGACAAACATTTTGACAAAATTTCAAACTGCTGAAGCAAAAATTGCGGCCTCTAGTGTTAACGAGATTTTCCTTCAATTTGACCTAGTGACCTATTTTTTGACTCTACGTGACCCATGTTCGAACTTGACCTACATATCATCAAGACAAACATTCTGATAGAGTTTCAACATGCTCAAGTTGAAAATGTGGCCTCCAGAGTGTTAACAAGATTTCCCTTCAATTTGACCTAGTGACCTAGTTTTTTACTTCATATGGCCCGGTTTCGAACTTGTCCAAGATTTTATGGAGATGAACGTTCTGATAAACTTTCATGAAGATTGGATGCAAAATGTAGCCTGTAGAGTGTTAACAAGCTCAAATGTTGACGACGCACGACGGCCGGACGCCGGACAAAATGTGATCACAATAGCTCACTTTGCACTTCGTGCATAGGTGAGCTAAAAACGATACATTTTCTACCCTGGTTTTACTTGGATAACATAAAGAATAACATTTAGGGCGAATTCGTTTTTTTCGTATTCATTGTGTCCCTTTTCTGAAACATTTCTACCAAATAATTTTTAATAATCTAGGAATTCATTTAGCGCATTTACAGGAGAAGAATGTTTAAGTTTTTTTCCTTTGAGCCTCGAGGACCATCTAGGAAACATTCCTGTGAAGTTTGGCTGAAATGGGAACAGCTGTTTCAAACTTTCAGAGAAGAATTATAATTTAGGGATTAATTGTGAGCACACTACTCTAAGTCTAATCCCCCATCTACCCGCAATATAAGTTTGAAGTCAATCAGTTGGATAGTTTTGAAGTTATTGTCCATGCTAGAAAGTTTGAAGTTGATAGAAACAGATCGATGAATTGACAAATATGTAAGCATTCCCACACATGAGGATAATTGACTAACTGCTTAACACATTCATATAATTCCAAGAGGAATACTTACTTACATCTCATTTGCATCAACATATTTTGTAAACATCTGTAGGCAAAACTATGGAAAATCAATACAAGAGGCTCAAGAGGGCCAGTATCGCTCCACGGCCATAAGGCAAAAATCGAATCTCCAAACAGCCCTGCCCCCTAGTGGCCATGTTTTTTACCAACCACCATGGCTTAACCCTTTCCCTCATATAAACACTTTCGGACGCCTCTGCAGCAGACAGCTTTTTGAAAACATAGTGACAAAAGAAGAAATTGCACAAAACGTGCAATTTCTCCTTTTGCCACAATGTTTACCACTTTTAGTCATAGATATCCATTCAATTATGGAGATTTTCTATGTTTTGACAAAACACGTTCAAAGTTGTCTGATGCAGAATTGTCGTATGAGGGAAAGGGTTAAAGGAATCTTGTAGAGTGTCACCCAAGGAATGTTTCTGCAAAATTATTTGAAAATCGGCCTGACACTTTTGGAGAAGAGGCTATTTTAAGTTTGCACTATAGCCATATAAGGCAAAATAGCCCCACCCCCTGGCGGCCATATTTTTCAACCAATCAACATGGCTTGAAGGAATCTGATAGAGGGTTGGTCAGCCTAGGAACATTTCTACAAAATTATTTGAATATCAGCCAGACACTTTCGGAGGAGAAGATTTTGTTAAGTTTTCACTTTAGCCATACAAGGCAAAATAGCCCCGCCCTCTGGCGGCCATGTTTTTCGACCAATCAACATGGCTTGAAGGAATCTGATAGAGGGTCACCCAAGGAACATTTCTACAAAATTATTTGAAAATCGGCTGAACACTTTCGGAGAAGAAGATTTTTTTAAGTTTACACTATAGCTATATAAGGCAAAATAGCCCCGCCCCCTGGCGGCCATGTTTTTCAACCAATCAACATTTCTTGAAGGAATCTACACTTTCGGAGAAGAAGATTTTTTAAGTTTTCACTATGGTCATATAAGGCAAAATAGCCCCGCCCTCTGGCGGCCATGTTTTTCGAACAATCAACATGGCTTAAAGGAATATGATAGAGGGTCACCCAATGAACATTTCTACAAAATTATGTGAAAATCGGCCTGACACTTTCGGAGAAGAAGATTTTTTAAGTTTTAACTATTTTTTTCTTTTGGTTGCCATGAAAACCAAAATTATGGATGGATCAAACAAATTTGAAGAAATTTAAGAGAGGACATTGAGAGGATGCTTCCTATGAAGTTTCAACCAAATTAGCCTAGTGGTTAGGGAAAAAAAGTCGTTTAAAGGAAAAAGTTAACGCACACACGACGGACAATTCGCCATGACATAAGTTTGACTTGCTTTCAGCCAGTGGAGCTAATAAATCATTAATGATTGATTGATTGGGGTTTAACCCTTACCATGTGGGAATCAAGTTAACTCGTTTTTGTAAAGACGTCCCCATACACGGGAACCGAGTTAACTCGTTTTCAAAATTAATGCGCACCACCTTAATTTATGGGGAAAACCCACAAGCAGGGCACATCCATAATTCCCATCATCCAACCAGAATAGGTTTCCCGAAAACTTTCATTTTTGATTGGTGAATAAATATGAAAAACTTCTAAAAATATCTAGGATAATTTTCAAATCGGGCCAGTACTTTTGGACAAGAAGATTTTTAAAGTTTTAACAATGCACACACATACAAGGAAAACAAGCTCCCCCACCTGGCAGCCATGTTTTTCAACGGATCGGAAATATTTGAACAATCTTGGTAGAGGGTACGGTACCCCAAGGAACATTTGTGCAAAATAATTTTCAAATCGGGCCAGTACCAGTTCTCGATGGAATTTAAATCTTTGAACAATTTTGAAAGAGGTTCACCAAAGGAACATTCCTGTGAAGTTTGGTTGAAATTGGTCATGTGGTTAAGGAGGAGATGATCTAAATGTTAACGATGGACGGACGACAGACGACGGACAAAAAGTGATCAGAAAAGCTCACCTTGAGCCTTTGGCTCTAGGTGATCTAAAAAGGCGAACCCCGTGGAAATTGAAAATATTAAACCTCCGGCCAAATATGTCGGCGGTTTTCGAAAGTTTCGGATTTCTGAAAGCACTCAAGGGAGACTTTCCATTTCTTACTATCAAAATTGGTAGACATGAAATCGAGTAACAACATATTCTTTTGGGGACAAAAAGTCAAATATGTTATTAAATTTTATACTGTTCTAGTTGGATTTTATTTGTCAGGAGAGTAACATTATAATTTCTTAAATCTGAATTATGATTTCTTTTGTGTTTGCATGTTTTTAAATACATGACAGTATTACTGAACAAATAATCGTATTCGTGATACGTATCGTATTCGCCACCTAGTGTATTCGTTACAGCCCTAGTCTGGTACACACGATAAAAAATCAGGTAAGCGTGTAATCATGTGTGCATGACAATTATCCATTTTTTACAAGTTCACCTCTGCACTTTCACCCTTTATACTTTATTTAGGGTTATTCTGAAAACATCCATGTGTAAATTTACGGACGTTTTGGGGGAATTTCTGGATGTATAATAAAACGTTCTTTCAGACGTTTTTGGATGCATATGGATGCATATTACGTCCACGTCTGCTTAATGAAAGCGCTGCAAAAGCATATGTTTTTCCTTTGTCAATAACATTATTCTTTCAGTTTCTACCACGATACTTTTAAACCAGTTGATTTTTTATGTGAACTAATAATTCTCTCTTCTATTTCTATCCTGCATAAAATTGATCGAAAAGATTGGCTTGGCGATCTATCATATATCATGTACACAAACCACATACATTGTGGTAGTAAAGGAATAATTTCTGTATAGTCCTTCACTTTGAAATTCACCGTTCAACGTATCCCAGCAAAATAGCGTCCGAATATACATATTCTTATTGCACAAGTTTAATCCGGTGATCTTTCAATTTATAATGACAATAGGTCTAAATATTGAGACTAGTAGCTTTAAATTGGACATAAGCTTTCATTGCAATGTCTAAATTGCTTATTTCACTCTTTTTCAATTTGTCAATTTTTTCCGTTTATAAATAGTTAATTTCATCTGTGACTTAGTTGATCATGTGATCATGCTGATTAAATGACCAGTACAATCCATACCGTTTAACTTCAGGAGGCTATTTCAGTATGCGAAATTTAAACAAGATTTCTTGACATAGAAGAAGACAAATTGAGTTTTGTTTTGGACATAATAATACAGAGCTCCAGATAACGTGCGTATCTGCGTAAATTACGAATGGAAAATCACCAAATACGCACGTGTTTCAAATTCCATGAGTTACAAATACGCATACATTTTGCAATTTACTCATCCGTTCACGTTATCATCCGTATCTTCTTTTTTAAATCACAAAAAAATAATATTTTCTTTCAAAGTTTCTCGGAAAAACCTAGTCTATTTTTAGAACTAAAATTATGGTTCCCGTTTTCTACATTAGCTTATTATTTACGTAAATCGGAAACCAAATCGATCTTTGTCATTGAAGCGCCTGTAATTTCAAAATGAATTAAATGAAAGCGCTTTTGACGTGATCAGTGTGGATTTGTTGCTTTGCTAATGTGTAATCTCGCGAGATAGTTATAAGGAGAGCTTCATCCAATGGAGTCGCTTTCTACTGAAGAAATAACACCACGTGATATTTTTTGCAGGCAATACAGATCACGTGATTTTTTTCGCGCGCTTTCTTGAAGCTGTAGTAAACATCTCCTTATTTGGAAATCTATTACACAGGAAAGAATTTCTCATATATGCACCATGCGATACATTTTTACAGGGTTCGAATTTAAGCTCGCATACTCGAGGTGAGAATTAAGGCACCAGCATATTTTTGCGAGTGAAATAATACGCATTTCTAATCGTTGATTTTCTTTGACAAATCGCGGTAATTGCAGTTAATTTTCGAGATTTACTGAGTGGCTGGGAGTATACTTTGCAATATTAGCGGAAGTTTACAATCAATAAATGTCTTGTGTGCATTCCTATTCAACGGCCCCAATATTGATGACGTTTACCGCATTACATTTGGGCTTTCGTAAGTCTAAAATTAGTTTTGATTTACATATCGCGAATACGATTGGCTGGAATGGTCACGTGTATATTTTGGGTTTCCCAAGTTGTAATTTTGCACTTAAAGCACACCCCTACATGATAAAAAGGGCTGTGACCTATCCAAAAAATAATTTCTGTATTTATATGTTTACACTTGAGACCACAAAAAACATTGATACCATAAAACTCTTCAAATTGAAGAGCATATGCAAAACAACAAGGTCACCGATTTAGGTCAGTCACTGAAACAGGGCAGCGTGTACGATGTATATGTCATTCAACATTCATATTAGTTTATTAATCCTCCACTCCAAAAAAATAATATATTTTTCCGACCTCTAAAATGGCTTTATTAAAATACTCATGGTACTTTGGGTATTACTCATCACTCAAAATTTTCATGAGTAATTACTCCTCTTGCCAACAAATTATCTGGAGCCCTGATAATATGATATGATATGTCTTGAAAAATTAATTGAATATCCCGAAATTCTAATGAGTTTTGGTACGCACTGATTTGAAATTAATTGCGTTTTTGGCGATTTTAATTGAGTTTTTGCGCAAATACGCTGCTTATCTGTTGCACTGAGATCAACATGGCAATTAAAAAGAATTTCCTACGGAATCGTGTTGGAAAAAGTGGCCCCAATCAATCTTTGAATATATATAGCCATAATGCTTGCGCGTTATTAAATTGTTTGCCCCTGATCTGCTTGAAATTGAAAATAGTTCTGATTGGTGTGAAGGCGTTGCCGAATGTCAAATCTGGGATGGGTTGGGTACGCATTATTGACGGTGATTGGCTTATTTTTTTTACCTATTACCTATTTTACCACCTTGTTTTCAAATCCTAGATTAGGCCTATTTTTTCAACCCTTTTCCTGATAAAGATATTTTCTGACGCCTCTGCAGCAGCCAACCTCTGAAAACATTGTGTTGACCTTTTTCTATTTTAAATTAAGATATATTGAGACAATAGTATAGTCTAATTTCATTTATCATATATCATGTAAAATCACTATCAATACGCCATGTAATTTTGAATATGATACAAATTTATCTGAGGAAAGGAATTTGTATAAGTGTCTATGACGCTTGTTTTCCAATCCTATGAACATAACATGTATTACATATATACCAATGTACAACTATTTCTCAATAAATATGTTTAAACTAAAACATTGTTGCGAAAGACGAAATTGCTCTTAACCCTTTCCCACCTAGAGAATTGGCTATTTAACTTCCTTATCTCCATATAAGGCTATGATATCTGATAACAAAAACCCAATAAACTATTGATACAAAACTATACACCATTACCATACAGATTATTGGAAAAAATTAGTGATATGACACCTGTCTTGTTTATACCAATATTACTATACCACATTACTGTTTAAACCTTTTTTATATTTTAAAAAATAAATTCTGTAGCCAATTGAATTGCCTTTCTAATGGTATAAAATAGTGTATCATTAAAAAAGAAGTATGTAGGACAAGGAAGGAAGAACAAGGGACTTTTTTTTGTCTGGATTTTTCTATTCATTTTATGACTGAACATTTGTGTAAACTTGTAATGTTTTTGTTAATAAAAACACAAAAATGAATAAATCTTCTTAATTCCTACAAATCTCAATAAGGAAAGACATAAAATACAGGATCAGCCTGATCATCATCTGACTCGGTAGTCTTTACCAGAAGAAAAACCAATGTCAGGAAAATTGGACGTTATATTGGCCAGAGAAAAGAGACTCATCATCAAACTAAAAAATGTCAGATTAAAAAAAATTGGCTATCATTAACAGAGACAAATCTATATTTATTTTGCTTCCCTTAAACGGCACTTTCCCCGCGAGAAATAGCAGACATTGCTCAAATCTAACAGTTTCTAATTTTGCTTTTATGTTATCCACTGTTTTCAATGATCATACTATCTTTTATAGAATTTCCTAATTTCGAATATTCTTTACACATGTCAAGGTCATGTTTTTGTTTACCTTCCTTGGTCACGCTATGTTTTTTGTAAACCTTGCATATACTAGAAGAATTATTTATTGGAGTTTTACGCCGCTTTCAACATTATTTCAGTTATATCACGGCGACAGTTCACTTATTCATGATCCCTGGGTAAACAAACCAGTACTAGGCAAGAAAATGTGCCTTGCCCAAGGGCACTCCACCATGACTGAGGTTCCGCGACTGGGGATCGAACATGGGAAACCGGCTTCAAAATCTCCAACGCTAACCACTCGACCACAGCGGATTCCGCGTATAGAAGAAATACACAGCCACGATTTCTTATTAGCTAATGACAAACGTTATATAGTAACAATATGTTGTGAACCTTGAAACTGCATTTTGAATAATTGAAGTTTAGGTTAACATTGCGGAGTAATTTTTTTTACGGAAAAGTCAAAATCAGAGGTGGTCGAATGCGTCTGTATGGGATAACGGATGGAGGCGGTAGATTGCGTCTGTATGGGGTAACCGACAGACGAGGTTAAACGTGTCTGCATGGGGTAATCGATATAGGCATGGGAATACGTCTGTAGGTGGGAAAGGGTTAATAAGCAATTTCGTCTTTTGCCACTATGTTTTTAACTCTAATTAATGATTAAACTCTCATATACATTTTTGCAACTATGTTTTCAAGTCCTCTGCTGCAGATTTGTTGTATGTGGGAAAGGATTTAAAAAAACCTTTGGATTTGTACATTATGACCTTTGGAAATGTTGAACAATTTTCCTCTAACAAAAGCATAGTTATAAAGACCCCCATTGGGCGGTGTTCCGATTAGTGTACATACACATGTGCGTGAAAAACGCACAGATTTCAAAAGTCACACATGCATTTTATAATCATTCCTAGAGCCATTTGCATTAAATAAGATCTGAAATGCTTTTAAGTCTAACAATCATAAGGATTTTATCGATCGATAGTACAGCGAGACAGAATGAAAGATAAACCAGAATAACTCCCATCAAATAATTTGAATAGTCCGCCATTTCTTCCCCAATACGCAATTAAATTGACTAAATGAAATCGGTTATAAAAAATAAACGAAATATCACTATACTCTCTATACCTTTTGTATTCATGAATAAGATATAAAAATTATACAAATATTTCGTTAAATATTTGATTCATTAATTTATCAAATTCGTTAAACATGCGACACCTGAATCAATATACAACATTGAAAATGATTTGTGTTTATCGTATCCGATTCATTGTTGATTTTGGTCAGCTTTTGTATTATAATTTGAAGCGGATAATTGAAAGGCAAGCGTCTATCAAATGCCGGACATGCCGACTATTTCTTGCGAGACCTGATCGTTCAATGCAGTCGCCATATGAAGCCCCTATACATATGCATATCTTCTGCGCGGTCATATTGGGTAATAATAACTTGGGTAATGTTGTTAAAGTTGTCTATAATAATGTTGCGTCACAAATTGTGAGGTTTATTTTTTTACTCTGAAACAGCGAGTGGGGTCTTAATTTTCCATGCCCCTCGTAGTACAATAACAAGAAATCGTCATGTTTAAAAAAAAATCTAGTCTGGTCGGTCAGGTGACCAGAAACAAGACTATATTTTTTAGGCCTAAGCCACTGCTGTTACACAGTCATGATTTCCGGCGTACTACCCTTAATTCCTGCATGTCTAATTCCTGCATGTCTCCCTTGTCCATTTTGGGTGTACAGGAAAACTTAACCCTTTCCCACATACAACTTAATTGCAGCAGACGACTTTGAACATATTTTGTCAAAAAATGGAAATTCTCTATAATTCAATGGATAACCAATGACTATAAGTGGAAAACATTGTGGCCAAATGTGAAATTGCTCATAATTTGGCCACAATGATTTCAAAAGTCGTCTGCTGCTATTGTGTTAAAATGCGTCTGCAGGTGGGAAAGGGTTAAAGTTACGCCCAGTACGTCCATTAACGCAATACTGGTCTGCAGTGTTATAATTTCCCATAAAATCATAATTGTAAATGTTCACATTTATAACAATCTGGTCTAAAATGACTTACTTTTTTAACTAAATAGTACATTTCCAGGGAAACGCTGTAATGAATTTGTGTGTTAAAATGCCCTTCAAAAACAGTTTGGTGCAAATGAGGGCTTACCAAATCAGTAAATTAGGTTGTAAAACAAGCCACTTCATATTAATATTATAGCGGATTATATCAATCTTTATTTTTTCACTAGGCCCGATTAATTTTAGTAAGTTATGTCGGACATATTAATTTAATGCATTAAATTTTCAAAAACAAAATGTATAATCACCGTCACTCATTACAACAAATGAGTAGGATAATACCCCCATGGGATATAATTCATAGGACATTTTTCCCAAAAGGACAATTACCACCTAGGATGCTTACCTGGATAAAAGCCACTTCTTATTATAAATAGAACAATCTTTTATAAAGTTGTCTACAAATCCAAACAAATGACTAGTAAAATATGCCTTTATTTACATGATCAAAAACATGACACAGTATAGTAGTCAGAGTGTGATATGTCAACGTTATCAAGGCATCTGCAGGGGCATCAATTCTCGGATATATCAGGTAACATTTATTTAAAAACATTGTGGCAAAATAGTTCATAATGATGAATTTATCATTTTCCTACAATGATTTCATATACAATACTGAAAACCTGTTAAAAGTTTGAATTTAAGCATCATTTTCTCTAATTGGTCAAGGATAAGTAAGATGTAGTTAGGGCCGTCACGATACGCTTGAAGCGTACCACGATATATTGCAATACAGTGGAACCCTATTGCGATACGTACCACAATATATTGCTTTATTTATGGATTGATTGGATTCTATGATTATTTCAACTTGGAACCCTTTTTAACAATGTATTTTCATTTTAATAACACAAATAAGAAATAACAGCACATGTAAAAGATGAAATCACTTGATTTTAGTGAAACAAAAAAAGAAAACTTGAGAACTGTAGGAACTACTTTAACTTTCGTTTTCAAGACTGGGTGATGACGATTGACATGCTCGTTTAAATTTGTTGTACAACCACTGTATTTCACAGATCTATGCATCGCAATGTCTGCATAACACTATACCTTCAATTAATTTATTGGAATGTTTTCCCCTTTTAAGCAAACAATGGCCACATACATCAGATTTTGCTTTTTTATTTGGTATTTTATCATACTCCATCTGTTCAATAGGCGCAGCCATTGTTGTATATGATCGTACTTCTTTCAATTTCCTTGATTTTTGGAATAATGTTCTTCAGAAGTTCCGACTCTCCATTTTGTAAGGATGATGTGATTTAATTATGAAATATAACACCATAATATTATTGTTATTTGTTTAATGTCGTTTATTCACTAAATATTCAGACAAGGATGTTCGATTATTCGTTATGAAATATTGACGTGTGAATCAAGTAGGTCCTACATGACAACCGATGAGTTCGTATTTTATAGTTTTGGTTCTACACTTGTGTGCATTTATAGCCAGGAGAGTTGTAAAAATAAAAGCATGTATGATAAATTGATAATACTTTTATAGGAATTGAACTTTAATAGTTCCGATTCGAAGTTTGTTGAAATTCTAAATTTTAAGTTTTCGCGAAATACACTTGACCATAGTTAGCGAACGAACTCAGCCATTGTCACGCGCACTTGATATCAACTTATTATTTATCGTCTGATTGACACAACATTTGACACCAAAGCTTCATTTTATCGATTGAATGACGGAAATAATAACGGATGAACTGGAAAGAAAATATCGCAAATTACTGGTACGTGTCTTTTGTATCGCAGGACGTATTGGTTGACAACTGTATTGGGATATACCGGTTTATCGGTATATTGTGACAGCCCTAGATGTAGTATACGAAATGTTGCACAATAACTTCAAATACAATTGATATATTGCTCATAAATGTATTTATATATTAATAGGCTAGCAAACCTTCCGGCTGTAGCTATCCGGGGACTCTTAACAAAAAGTACAAAAATACACGGAAAACACAGGGAAACCATGGAAAAAACCGAGGAATTTAATGTTAAGATGCGGAAACGCTGGAAATAGTCTGAATACTCCAGGGTCCACAGAACCATTCCAGGGTGTTCACAGAACCGTTCTGGGTTGTCCAAAGAATTTCCGGGTATTTCACTTAAAAGTTAAATGTACTGGAGTTTCAATGGAAAGTGTCAGAATATCCCAAAGTATCCCTGGAAAGTAGTCCGAATACTCCCGAGGATTTTCAGTGGATTTTCGTTAGAGTCCCCGGAAAAGCTACAGCAGGGTCTAAGGACCCGTGCTGTCGTTCGCCACTTTCGCAAAGTGGCGAAGTTTTATCATGATTTGCGAACATAAGTAGCAAAGGTTTTTATCATCAAAATTTACCTGTTTTGGATATCAATTTACGACATACATTGACTGTTTCCGTTAATCTAAGATAATGCACTGCCATTTGATCCAATGTCGGGAACCAGTGACCACTTTGACATTTTTACGACACCGGTTTTATCATTTTAACAGTTTGTGTATTTCACACTTCAAGACTTGTTTTATTGTTGTAAAGTTTTAATTCAGCCTTTTAATCCGACAGGCCAACAACTCAGACCGATATTGATACATTGAAGGCCGTACATATGATAATTGGCAATTATAGATGCATTAAATATATCGGCACGCTTTTTGAAGTAGGCTTTGACGATCAACTTAGGCCTTTGATGATTTAATAACAATGTAAGTTTGTCATTTTTGATTGGGAAAAATCTATTGAAATATGGGCGAGTACAAACAATTAATGGACCCACCACTTGATTGTAAAATATTTATCAAAAGTGGCAAAAATAAATGGCTCCTCAAAATTAAAAGTGGCGAACTTTATTTCAATGTGACAAAAAAGGTGGCAAAAGAAAAATTCAACCCAGAGCAGGCCCTGGCAAACATTGTACACCAAGGTATTGCAGTTGTATCATGTCTCTAACTCAATATCAACAATAAGACCTTTATTAACCCTTTCCCTTATATAGACGCTTTCCGACGCCTCTGCAGCAGACGGCTTTTTGAAAACATAGTGACAAAAAAAGAAATTGCACAAAACGTGCAATTTCTCCTTTTGCCACAATGTTTTCCACTTTTTGTCATAGGTTATCCATTCAATTTTGGAGATTTTCTATGTTTTGACAAAATACATTCAAAGTCGTCTGCTTCAGAATTGTCGTATGAGGGACAGGGTTAAACAAAGACCTAATAACACATTAGTGTGTTATTAGGTATTTGGGTTAAACCTAGAATTCAAAAATTCTCTATATAAATCGTCCATTTTTAGGGTGTGTATTATATTTTTTGGTATTTATTTACAAAAGTTATACATCATTCAAAGTTTTAGAGATCACTCTACTGCAACATAAATTCTACCCGTCTTACACAGCATAATTGAGGTCTGTAGGTCAATATTAGTAAAAGATCACACCAAGTTAGATCTAGATCTTCAACGAAAAACAGTTTCGTTTTCTAACTGGAAATCCCCAATCCCTTTTCGGAGGATTTCTTTTTTGACAACATTTCCATTTCGAAATAACGATGTAAATGGATTTTCTACCATAATAATTGGTTATAAGTAGACGTTTGGCCTAAAATTATATGGGAAAAAGTGAGAGAGGGACGGACAAATTTACTTTTCGTAAAGCCAATATGGCGGATGTCAGACCGACAATGAATAATATGTGCCCTTTCCGATTTCGTACTTTTGTAGGTCATTTAGAAAGTTTACCTGGACTACGTATACAAACATCTACACTTACTTTGTTAATCCTTTTCAAAGCCATGTTTAAGTGTGTATAACCGGTTTTAAATAGGTTTTTTTCTTCTAAATTGTTTCGAGACTGACTCAATGTTTCCAGTCTTTTCCAAACCCGGAAAATTAATAAAGAGCATGCGCAAGAAAAAGTACTCAGCGCCTCCAAGCGGGAATGTCATTGACAACATGAACAACTCTTGCCTATTTCATATGAATTGTGAGTTATTCACGAATGATTTTTTACGAAAATAGATCTAGATATATATTTCGTAGATCAATAATTACTATCTTTCAACAATTAAATAACAGTCTTATATGGTGGCATACTTCTGCCACCACATAACCACTTAATTATCACGTTATATAACTAGTTAGTTACTTAATTATCATTATAAATATCTGATTAACGCGTTAATTTTTATGTTAACAGATACCATAGTCTTTGTATGGATAAAATGTAAACATAAATAATAGAACAAGATCGAACTACAACAAGGAACTATGAAAATATCATCCCTATTACATAACGAAGCATGTAGTAGGCCTATTAATAATAAATTCAGATGTCCTGGAACGTGTTTGAAGAAAAACAAAAGGAAATTTGATGCCAAGCATCAAAGACGCCGCGCATGATTTTAAAGCATGACTTAAAGGAAGCAGATGCAGTTCAGTACATTTAAATAACCTGTGCAAACAGGCACGATGTAAATATTTCGAAACAAGAAGGCCAAATGTCCCGTTATTCTAAACAAGAAGCCAGTATGTGCCCATATAGCTCACCTGGCTACCAGGCTATATAAAAAGGTTACCAAGAGCAGAAAGGGTCAATATTGACGTAGGGATTAAACGTTTTATATGCTACGATCTATGTGATACTCAGCATGTGAAGTTTAGTCGTGAAATGACAAGTTTAGTCCTGAAACCATTTAGTTTACAGTTTGCTTAACATTCACTGCAACTATAGAGTGTCATACAAGCTGAAGTTTCTCAAGTAGTTTACTTGGCTACCGTTTACTTAAACTTGTTTTAAATCCTCCAACTAGATCAAATAGATAACACAAAAAAACATAGGTCCTTAAATATTAACATTATATTAAGGTTTATTGCCTCTAGTTATAAGTTAAGTGTGACACAAGCTTTAGAAGGAGAGGGGAAAGTCTATTCTCCTTCCAGTTTAGCAGAAGTATGATAGCAAAACCGGGAGTATATAAACAAGAAATACGAAGTAATTTAAGAAAACAAACTAAGATATTTATGATCAAGATAGAGCATTATGAAAGTTCACATGTAGGTGTCAAAATATAGAAAAAATTATTAAGTCTGTTTTGTTTGTTAGTAATGTCACTTAAATCGTTTTGAATATGCCAGAAGAAAACTGAAAAATAAACAAAAGAGAATGGTCAAGTCAGTTCCCCAAGAGCGAAGAGCGAAAACCAGTTGGTACGAATCGTTCATCTCGAACAAAACATGAAAAACCGGGTACGAATCCAATGAATTTTAGAAATCGAATGAAATCGTGAAAACAGCGAAGTATTCATAACGGAAGGAAGTAGAAACACTATGGAAACCGATTACACCTTGTCGTCTATGAAATAAGAATGACCAAAATCGCCGAGCGATGACATGCTGCATTTGCAAATAATAGAATGGGTCACGTTACGGCCCTGCCTATTCCCTGGGACAACTAATATTAGTCGTCCCAGCTATTGCATAGTTGTGTTTACGTTGTTTCTACAGTTTCTAGAATTATACTGTAATATGTAGTAATTAAAATGAATCATTATTGTTGTTTTTATTTGTTTGGAACAAACAAATTTAGTAGCTGCAATTCTGAAGCCATACGTCTTATGGAAAAGTTCCTAAATTTCATACGCGTGAAAGTAGTACTCAATACTTGCTCTTACTTTTCAAATGTATCACGATTTTTGAAATAATGATATATTTATATCGTCTTTGTTTTCTTATGTGGTTCTTATATTCAAAGAGAATTACGAAATAAAATGAAACATTGTATTTTAAAACATGAACGCGGAGAGATTTATAAATCTCAATGAGTGAACTGCTACGGGGAGAACTATTTCCGATTTAAGCTCCAGATACGGTATTTGAATTTTCAATCACGCATTGAAAATGTAGATAAAAACAGAATTGAAATTATTTTCTTTGTGCCTTGTCGGCCATATAAATATAGTATAAAGAATTAAAAAAAACAAATATGTGCGTCATAAAATGCATTTAAAATGAAAGTAACACATTTGCAGAGAAATCGTGATCGTCGAATTCTATTTATAAATAAAACGGTATGGGGGAGGGTCTAAAGTGCGGACGCGATCTGCGGACAAATACATTATAGAGGGAAAATGCGGACAAATGCAATATAGAGGGGAAATGCGGACGCAATAGAATATAGAGCAAATCTGCGGACGCTATGATTTGTTGTAAAAAAAATTTAATTAAAGATGGGCAAATGTGTATAATTTGTTACATATGATCATATCCGGGGTTTTCTTTGTAAATATATAATGTGTTTGATTGCTTTTATCAGTGATATAGATTAAACCAAAAATCGAGATCATGCTGAAATGGAATCTCTTTGTAAAGTGTATTAACGACTTTCCTCTTTATATCATATCTATAGATATCAATAAAGAGAATTGATGGATTGATTTTCCGACAAGTAAATGTCTTTTGACGCATCTGCAGCGGACGAAATTTGAAAACATTGCAAGAATAGAATAGGTTGCTAGTAACTAGCCATAGGTTTTGCTTCAATTATATCCTCTCCTTTACAATCGATTGAAGGGTCATGAGTTCTAGTTATTGTTGGGCCTCTTCATTTTCTACTTTGTAACTTTCAACAGTTTTCCATGTGCCATACTACGAGGCAAATGATCCATGCAACATTCTATTCTGTAGGGTACTTGGAAGGGGCAGAACAATTTAAATAACAAATAAACAATAAGTATATATATATACAACACTTTTAATCTTAATTTGTTTCTAGTAATTATATATATATACAACTATAATACTAATCTATAACAAATACGTTAAATGTTTTTTTCTTGATGTGTAAACAGTAAAAAGCAACATATATTGAAAACATTGTGGGAAAAGGAAAATTTGCTTATTTAAACAATTTCTTAATTCCCATAACCTTTCTTTACCGTCGTATAAACCAAATTTGTATTTGAAGACTGTTATAAGTAAAAAACTTAAATGTTGCCAATTTAATCACATATCTTATCATTATAATAGCCAAATAATTAACAAAAGTTACAATTAAAGTCCGCATCTGTTGTCGAAATATCCACAGGTGCATTAACACAAGATTTGTGAAACCAATTTGTGCATATATCACATTGTACCATGACGGTATCGACACATCCCGGCAAGTTACAAATACATACATGTATATGATAGGTTTATTGGGAAAAGGGGTTACATTTATAATTTGTTTGGAATGACACTCGTACACAATGGTAATTAACAGTGTATGGTCACGCATCCTTAATTGATTTGGCAAGCTTAAACACCCTTTAAAGGAAACAGCGGCCAGCTTAGGTGTATACTGTAGAGTAAAATTCGGACGGCACAGGTATTGGTTTTCTCTGGAGCATTTAATCCTTTTATAATGCAAATGAATTCAAAAGCCTCTGAAGTCATGTTTCTTTTAAAGTGCTCATATAAATATTAGTACTGCCTTTTTCCACAATATTTTCTACATGATTTCAATTACTCTTTCATTTGGATAGATGTTTCTTTTTTAGCTCACCTGAGCACGAAGTGCTAAAAGTTAGTTATTGTGATCTCCTTTTGTCCGGCGTCTGTCGTCCGTCAACATCTTCTCCTCAGTAACGAGTGGGTCATTTGGGATGAAACTTCACAGAAAGCATCCTCTCATCAGAATTCCTTCAAATGTTTGTGATTTATGCAGAATTATGGTTTCCATGGCAACGAAAATAAAAAACTTTAAAAATTCTTCTTCTACCAAACTGGTTGGCAGATTTTCAAATTATTTTAAAGAAGTGTTCCTTGGCCGCCAGGGAGCGGTTTTTTTTGCCTTATATGGCTATAGTGTAAACTCAAACAAATCTTCTCCTCCAAAAGTGTCAGGCCGATTTTCAAATAATTTTGTAGAAATGTTCCTAGGGTGACCCTCTATTAGATTCCTTCCAGCCAAGTTGATTGGTCGAAAAACATGGCCGCCAGCGGTCGGGACTTTTTTGCCTAATATGGCTATAGTAAAAACTTGAAAAATCTTCTCCTCCGAAAGTTTTTGGCCAATTTTCAATTCTTTTTGTAGAAATGTTCATTGGGAGACCATCTATCAGATTCCTCCAAGCCATGTTGATTGGTCGAAAAACATGGCCGCCAGGGGGCAGGGCTATTTGGCCTTATATGGCTATAGTGAAAACTTGAAAAATCTCTTGTTAAGCAGGAAGCTTTTGAGTAAGATTTTAGAAAACCCTTGGTCAATTGTGATTTTTTTTTGTAACAAAAATTGGTAAATACTTAGATGAGTGAGTCGGGGCCATAATGGTTATCCATTTGTTTTACATGTCTTTTGAAACTTGGAAATTAAATATAATATTCACATAAAAATTCTTCTTCTACCAAACTGGTTGGCAGATTTTCAAATTATTTTAAAGAAGTGTTCCTTGGCCGCCAGGGAGCGGGGCTTTTTTGCCTTATATGGCTATAGTGTAAACTCAAACAAATCTTCTCCTCCAAAAGTGTCAGGCCGATTTTCAAATCATTTTGTAGAAATGTTCCTAGGGTGACCCTCTATTAGATTCCTTCCAGCCAAGTTGATTGGTCGAAAAACATTGCCGCCAGCGGTCGGGGCTTTTTTGCCTAATATGGCTATAGTAAAAACTTGAAAAATCTTCTCCTCCGAAAGTTTTTGGCCAATTTTCAATTCTTTTTGTAGAAATGTTCATTGGGAGACCATCTATCAGATTCCTCCAAGCCATGTTGATTGGTCGAAAAACATGGCCGCCAGGGGGCAGGGCTATTTGGCCTTATATGGCTATAGTGAAAACTTGAAAAATCTCTTGTTAAGCAGGAAGCTTTTGAGTAAGATTTTAGAAAACCCTTGGTCAATTGTGATTTTTTTTGTAACAAAAATTGGTAAATACTTAGATGAGTGAGTCGGGGCCATAATGGTTATCCATTTGTTTTACATGTCTTTTGAAACTTGGAAATTAAATATAATATTCACATGTATGTCTCATGATTTATTTTTATAGACAACTAAAATGGCATTTAATTTTAACGGATGCGTCATTTATTCTTTTACCCGAAGTTGTAATATTTATAAACAATGCATAGTTTATAAATCACACATCTATGCAAAGGCAAATGTTTGAACAGTTTTATGTACCCAAACAAATTCAGTGCCTTCAGCGCTTTGATTTTGTTGGGACTTGCCCAAATAAATTTATATATGAGCTTTCTGAATACGTCTTATGGAAAAGTTCCTAAATGTCATACGCCCTGAAAGTAGTACTCAATACTTGCTCTTACTTTTCAAATGTATCACGATTTTTGAAATAGTTGTATATTTATATCGTCTTTGTTTTCTTATGTGGTTCTTCCATTCAAAGAGAATTTGGAAATGAAATGTAATTGTGTTTTTAAAATAAAATACGCGAAGTAATGACCAAATCACACCGATATAATCCTACGCCTAAATATAGTACCACATTTATAAACTTGCTTAATGTAAATTAAACCTGATGAAAGTATAATTTCAATCAAATTTTGAATAAATAATAAATATATAAAGTACAATGTTTATCCGAAAAGGCTAATTTCATGTTCCTTTGAAGAAATAGTATAACGAGTAGGAATATATACACATTGGCTTTTCAAATGTAGGTCAATATGCGCGTCATATTTGTTTTATATTTTCTTTGTGTCTTGTAAGCCATATAAATATAGTATAACGAATTAAAAAACAAATATTTGCGTCATAAGATGCATCTAAAATGAGAGTGACTCATTTGCAGAGAAATCGTGATCGTCAAATTCTATTTATAAATACAACGATATGGGTTATTCTCCGTGGTATCCAGACTTTTCGACCCTCCGACTTTTCGACCCCTGATTTCTAAGACTTTTCGACCCCTGATTTCTAAGACTTTTCGACCCCTCTGTTTCGATTCCTAGTTTCCGACCCCTCGTTCAATTGTCAGTTTATATACTATAACAATGTACTTTGTTGTATATTCACTATACTGTTTACAGAAAATATATTGATTATCAGTACACTATTTTTGATAATTACGTTTTCATATCTGGTAAATTCGCTTTATTGTTCAATACAAATATTTATATTGAATCTTCGATACGTCAATGAAGGAAGCTTTAAATATTTCACCCTGTTACAACAACTCATATTTCTGATTAGTCGCCGGGCAGAAGCCCGCGACTTCTATTTTTAATAGGTTTTCGGAAATGACATGGGAGGGGGGATTATTATTAGAAAGAAACACATTTAGATGTCTTGAACATATTATAATTGTGTTTGTTTAAAAACACTAAGTAATGACACATCTAAAATGAAATAAATATTCCAATGTTTTAGGTATTTTCAGTTTCTTTATTTTGGCTCGCATTTATGTTTTTTTGTTTTATTTACGAAGACAAAACAGTCCCTATTATTTTACGCTATATACTACATGTAATCAAAAGGCGATAACTACAAACATTTACGTCGCACAGTCTAATTTGTTTACACACGCGCACTTGCTTGCAGCAGACTGATACGTGTAAATATCGAGATGAAAATGACGTCGAATATTCTCCTTTTAATGGCAATTTTAACTTACTGAATGTTATTTTCATGTTCAAAGAGATGGCTTGATTGGTGAAGAAGGCATTTTATAATGTTTATCCATGTATATCTAAAATATGAACTGTTTCTAAGTTAAAACTGTTGATCGCTTGACTCGCGAATACCAACTGCGTAGATCAATCTCCTTTGCAGAGAGCCGCTCTTTACACTCGCTTACAAATAGTAAATCATAGGTGATTTAAAATGTTTATGTGGTTCGAAACAAATAAAGAAAAGAACAAACCGAGATAAAACTGGTTTTAATAGAAAAAATACTTTGAACGAACACTCTCTGCCTATAAAGAGAGTTTCAAGAACGACACCTCTGCGAATAAGAAAGAATCGGGTCTTTCGTACAAAATTATTTCGTCCTTGACAATTTTAAATGTGTCATTTAATTCCCTAAAGGCATATTGCTTCCGATCTGCATATTGTTATGCATCATCGACACAAGGGCGCTCATCATAATATAATTTTAAAACATGAGTAGTTTGTTATTTTCATTATAAAAAAGGAAGGAAAGAATTAAAATAAATTAACATGTTGTAGGGCTCAGTTTATGTTCGAAATTAAGTTTAAATTATACAACAATTTCAATGAGATGTAACTGTTTAGTTGATATTATATTTCGAAGGTGGTCTAATTTATAAATATTGGACTACATTTCAACATTTGTTAAAGTATGATATAATTAGGATGCCAAGCTAATATCATTTTGAGAAAAAGAGAAAACTCATGTCTTCAGCGATTTAACCCTTATACACTAGTTTTGTAGGTCCAGGGCTTGTCGTCTTTACAAAACTGCTCGTGTACGTAAACCTCGATAACCTTGTACAGGTATCGATAAGAAAGACAAGCATATTATATAGCGCTATATAGCTTATCATACTCGTTTCTCTTCTCCGTATAAGGAGTCCCAGGTTACTGTGTCAATATTAAATCAAAACGTGGCAGAAAGAACATTCGTGGCTACGCTTTGACGAATCTCTACACGCCATGTAGAAGTTTGGAGACGATAAAACTTCGTCTTTTGTCACTCGCTGTACAACTGTTCGTGTTAAAACAGTCAACAGTCATGCAATTAGTATATCACATGTGTCTGAAATAAAAACCAAAAATTGTCGTCTGCTATTACACTGGCAAAACTGGCAATTCATGTCAGTCTGCTCTGTGAACAGCTCTGTGACTTTTCTCAACACAAATAAAGTTTAGTTTTGTGTTATTTGAGTTATTATTTCTTATTTGAAGATAGTTATCATACACTATTCGGACAAATTGTATTTGAGCCCGGGCAAGTTAATGTTCAAAGTACTTGTCCTACTGGGCAAGTAGGTTCAGAAGTTAATGTAGAGGCCTGGGGCCTTTACTTAATAATATATACATGTATATTCATTAGATTTATTAAATATTTTGAAAGAAATGTCGGCTTTTATAATTATACCTAAACAATACATTTCAAATCGCAACTACAGCAGTTTTCATTGTATTCATGTCTGAAATACAATCTTAAATTATGTTGCATATCTAAATGACGGTCCACTGTACAAGACAAGACATCAAGCAAATTAATTAATAATGTATCAGATTAACCAACAAGCAATCACTTGCCGATTAGCAGCATGACTGATCATTTTACCAAGCTGAGTTAAAGACAGGTGTATGTTAAATCATCAATTATCACCTATATACACCGATAATTGAACCAGTCTTAGCAATCAGGGGTCGAAAAGTCGGAAGGTCGAAAAATCTCCTTTTGTCCGGCGCCTGTCGTCCGTCAACATCTTCTCCTCAGTAACGAGTGGGTCAATTAGTATGAAACTTCACAGAAAGCATCCTCTCATTGACCTCACCAGAATTCCTTCAAATGCTTGTGATTCATGCAGAAATTATTTTAAAGAAGTGTTCCTCGGATAACCGTCTATCAGTTCCTTCAAGCCATGTTGATTGGTCGAAAAACATGGCCGCCAGGTGGCGGCGCTATTTTGCCTTATATGGCTATAGTGAACATTTATAAAATCTCTTCCTCTGAAAGTGTATGGTCGATTTTCAAATCATTTGTAGAAATGTACCTTGGGTGAACCTCTATCAAATTCCTTCAAGCCAAGTTGATTGGTAGAAAAACAAAACCGCCAGGGGACGGGGCTTTTTTGCCTTATATGGCTATAGTGTAAACTCAAAAAATCTTCTCCTTCAAAAGTGTCAGGCCGATTTTCAAATCATTTTGTTGAAATGTTCCTAGGATGACCCTCTATCAGATTCCTTCAAGCCAAGTTGATTGGTAGATCAATAGGTTGAAAAACATGGCCGCCAGGGGGCGGGGCTATTTGGCCTTATATGGCTATAGTGAGAACTTGAAAAATCTTCTCCTCCGAATGTGTTTGGCCAATTTTCATATTTTTTGGTAGAAATGTTCCTTGGGAGACCCTCTTACAGATTCCTTCATTCCATGTTGATTGGTCGAAAAAACATGGCCGACAGAGGGCGGGACTTTTTGGCCTTATATGGCTATAGTGAGAACTTCGGAGACCCTCTATCAGATTTCTTCAAGCATTTATTCTTTTACCCGAAGTTGTAATATTTATAAACAATGCATAGTTTATATATCACATATCTATGCAAAGGCAAATGTTTGAACAGTTTTATGTACCCAAACAAATTCAGTGCCTTCAGCGCTTTGATTTAAAGCTTTTTGAACTTTGAATCATTTGTGTAAACCAAACTATAAAAAAAAAAGCGTAGCCTAGGAAGTTTGGGAAAAGTTATTAAATACCCATTAAATGTGTCTAAAGTTTTGTAATAACGGTAGAAGACATACGTATTTTGTATCTTGCTGTTTCTTAAATCATTGTATACAATTTATTTATTCATAAAGGTTGTTTTTTCAAACATATAACATAGTTTTTCTTAACAATAATAATGTTGGTTGCTCCCTTTTCGATTACGTCACCCCATGGTACAAAATTAAAACCTGTAATTTGGCCTTCTTGTTCAAAATATTTACATCTTGTCTGTTTGCACAGGTTATTTAAATATACTGAACTGTATCTGCTTCCCTTAAGTCATGCTTCAAATCATGCGCGGCGTCTTTGATGCTTAGCATCAAAATTCATCGTGTAAGCTTATGTAATGTACCTACTGTAGGTTACAGCATTGACTGAACTATTCATTCTTACCATTCATTCATTTTATACATATTCTTCATTAGGTGACTTTATGTTTCATTCAAACACAAGTGTAGAAGTACTCATACAGTACTCGACTTTTTACTTTAGTCCCAGCTTTAAGAAGGCCTACCCAAGTTTAAAGTCATATGAGTTCTTGTAATCATAATTTAAGACGAGTATTGCGTACTGCCAAAGACCTAATGTGTTATTAGGTCTTTGGTACTACTGAGTATTTCAAATATTGTACTCGGGTAAGTACGAGTACAAGAACGCGAACGAGTAGGACATCCCTGTTACCATTCAACATATAATAAAAGCACTGAAAGTGCTGATGGCCTGGGTGCTGCAGGAAGCCTTGGAGAAGTAGGGAAAATGTAAAAGGAAATAACAATCGCAGCTTATGCTTATGTATTTATTTTTAAGAAGTTGAAAGATCATATCAAAAATAGTAAAGATTATGAAACTGGCAATTGGAAAACAGGAGTACCTCGTTGACCCTATATCGCTCACCTGAATGCAAGAGCTCACAAGTATACACATTTAAGACATGAAGAATCAAAGGAAAATTTGACAACAGGTTTAAGCAGCAACATTTTGAAGTTTCTGCCTTATTATATTGAGAAATATGTCAATGTTAAACAATTTCCATCAAGTAGTTTCAGTGTGTTTAACAAATTCTACCCACTCGAGCAAACTTGATGGAGGTTTAGAGAGGTTTAGTCAAGGATCATTACAGAGAAATTATTTTGAAATCCGACTGGGCCAGTAGTTTCTGAAAAGAAGAATTTAATAGTTTTTAGCTCCACTCCGAGCATATATCAGGGCAAATTGTCCGTCGTGCGTGCGTGCCTCAAATGTTTGCATCAAACGCCTTCTCCTCCCTAACGACTTAGCCAATTTGGATGAAATTTCATAAGAAGCATTCTCTCAATTTTTCTTCTCCTCCAAAACTCGCATTCTCTCAATTTTTCTTCTCCTCCAAAACTGTTTGTCCTATTTTCAAATAATTTTGTATAATTTTCCTTGGATGACCCTCTATCAGATGTCTTCAAGCCATGTTGATTGGTCGAAAAACATGGCCGTCATGGGGCGGGGCTATTTTACCCTATATAGTGACAACTTAAAAAATCTTCTCCTCCGAAAGTGTCAGGCCGATTTTCAAATAATTTTGTAGAAATGTTTCTTCAGTGACCCTCTATCAGTTTCCCTCAAGCCATGTTGATTGGTCGAAAAACCAAGGTTTTTTTTGTAGAAAAGTTCCTAGGATGACCCTCTATCAGATTTCTGCAAGCCATATTGATTGGTCGAAAACTATGGCCGCCACGGGGCGGGGCTATTTTGCCTAATATGACTATAGTAGAAATGTTCCTTGTGTGACTGACTCTCTATCAGATTCCACCAAGCCATGTTAATTGGTCTTAACATATGGCTGCCAGGGGATGGGGATGTTAGCCTTAAATTGGCTTAAGTGAAAACTTTAAAAATCTTCTCCTCCCAAACTATTTTGCCGATTTTCAAATAATTGTGCAGACATTTTCCTTGGCCGACACTCTACTCCACAAGGGGGCGGGACTGTTTGGAGATTTATTTTTTGTCTACTGGCCCTCTTGTGCGTCTTGTTCTTTTTTGTCGCCATGGCAACAAGTTGTGCACTGCATTGAATTATGTGAACAACATAAAAGTGGGGCCATACAAGGATCATCAATGTCAAGTTGTATCAACCTGTAGCCAGTGGTTTTGAGGAGAGCTACGAACAGTGAGATATTCAAATAGATCATCTAGAGCCTTTGTCTCAGGTGATCTAAATAAAACTAACTAGGATGACCACAGTTGTGGTCGAAACTCATAAATGTAATTTAGCGTAGTTTTGGGTAAACAAGAACATATGTATAACAATTGATCCAGCAACTATCATAATGAACACATTAAAAGACATACACTAGTACTTACAACTAGTTACAGAACAAGGGTGAATGAATGAAAAATAAGAAGTTTCACAAAGAGCAATATGCTGCACTCCATAAACACTTGTTACTCCTACACATTGAAAGCATTAATTCATCCTACATCAGTTATGGATTGACTGGGTCCACTTTTGCTGCCTATGCGTCGAAAGGGTTATTCCACTTGAGATGGAATAGTCATTTATTGTAATAGTTATAAATCTTGAGATAAGTTTTATTTCGAGTAAATATATAATTCCTCTAATCCAAAAGATTAACCCATATCCTGCTGAAGTTAAATGCTGATAAAATAGATTGGAAAAAAAAGGTTTGAAAGAAAATAATTCACTAAACCATGGACTAGACTGGGAGAAAGTGTTTGATCATGGCTATACTGAACATAATTTTGTTTTTTTATTGAAAACAATTAACAGCACATAGTGAACGCATTAATACAAGAGAACCACATGAGTAACACGCAGTATCTCGGTGTAGGCCTTGCGGTTTTCAATAAAAGTGCACTCTGGTGTGAATACATTTGAGTAAAGCTCCATCATTTGACAGAAAAATAATGTTAGTTAGCCAGAATGTGTGTATTGGAAATATTTAAGTTACGTTTTAACTGGGTCCCGATGTGTTCAAAATAAGGTCATACCAAATTTAGGAAAAATCTAGTTGGCACCCGATAGACCTACGTTTTAGCTCAGAAACGATTGATCTTTATTAGAATGTTGTTAGCTAAATTGTGTTGGTTATCACATGTTCATCACCAGGTCGCTAGGCCGTATTCAGATAAAATATTGTGTACACTTTAGAGACCACATTTTCGAATTAAGCATATTGAAACCCTGTGTCAAAATATTTTTCTCAACTGATGACATCAGAGCTTTGTTCAAAATAGATCATGTCTCTTCCGAAACAGGAATCCGTCGTGGCCGAGTGGTTATTGTCGGAGATTTCAAACTGCATGTCTTGAGTTTGATCATCAGTCACGGCCGGCATGATGCCCTTTGACATTTCACATTTCAAAACCGAGAGTGTTTACCCAGGATGCATGAATAAGTGAACTATCACCATGATGTAACTGAAATAATGTTGAAATTGGTGTAAAACCACACACAACAAAACAACTATCAAGAAATAAGTCACTAAGCAAAATTGAAGAAAAATCTTGTTGACTCTCAAGGAGCTGCACGTGGAAGGCATTGATGCAGTTATAGAGGTGAAAGTAACAGGTCCAATTTCGTCATCTTTAATACACCTTTGCTAATGGATGAACTTTCCCTGTGAGTTTTGATGCCTCTGCAGCAGACCACCTGATTGTTCTCTTCCCATGCATGGTCTTTAAAAACAGGTTTTCTCAAGTAAGAAAGGAACATGCTATGTGTAACTTCTCATTCTTAAACCTTCCCCGCATACAGACGCCAGCCGATTTATTACTTTTGTTAGAAGGTTTAAATGTATGAAAATTCCGGCACAAGCAGGTGATGCCTGCTTCTTCTTCTCAAATGTATGGGCCGACAAAATATAACTTTATAGTAGGATTTTACTTCGAAAAGGGTTAAATAAATGTATTTGTACTATATTCAACATAGAATCTAAGAATAATGTAATGATTTCTGAATTACCTCCCTTTATATCAAAATTCAATTCACGCTCGGTTGTTTTGCCAAACAAACATCGGGTGACCTAACTGGCACCTGCTTACTACGTCCGTCCTCAATAGGCGCATGTCTCGCGCAATAATATTCTCTGTCTCCAGACACGAAGAAGGCTAATGTTTACATTTTTTAACTCAATAACCAAAATAGCACTGACATAATTATTGTTAACCATGTCTCTGCAGAAATGATGGAACTATTTGGCAGTAAACGTTTTCTATTAAGCATTTCTGACGTACTGCCGAAATCTCCCTATATATTGTTCTTCTTGTGTCATAGTACAGTGGCTATTGTTACCACAATCGCCACAAACATGAAATAACATTTTATCTACGTGGCATTGAAAGATAATGATAATAACCTTCCATATTTGACCTATCTGCGCATTAATTTCGAAGCATTTGTTAAACTCATATTAGAGTACTCACGCCTTAAGTTTTTCACTGATGTTCCAACAACATAATTATTATCTTTTTTGGGTGAACTTAATCTTTACCTTTTAAGTGCAGCTTTGTTGAATCCATGATGAACTATTTTTTCCGCGCAGTCTCCACTAAAATGCGTTGTATGTTTACAGCAATTGGCAGGCAGCCAACTCCGATATCCGGACATCAGAACCCTTACATAGATCGCAACTCAAAAAGCGCTAAAATGTAAAAGAACAATATGGATAAATAACACCCACTGCAAGAACCCCCTTACCCACTTAAACTACAAATTAGCAAGAAACAAAAGCAACCTAGCAACTAAGAAAATGCAAGTACAAATACAAACAAATGTTGCAGAATATATTAAACATGACACTAAGAAATTCTGGAAATACATAATCAACTACGGGGATCAACATAATAGAAATTAATGGAAACAAACTTACAGAAGATAGTGAGATAGCAAAAATAATGAACGAACATTTTATATCAGTATGAACCAATTCCAGACACCCACTAAGAATAACAATATAATTATTTCTACTTACAACTATCAACACAACAGCTATATTGGATGCCATAAAGGAACTAAATCCAGCCAAAGCACAAGGTCCAGACGATATTCATCCAAGAAATACTCATCGAATGAAAATACTTTTCATAGCAGTTTAAGACTCAAAAGAACTGATTTTTTTAATGCATGTATATGTTTACGTAAATAAAATATATTTATCTATCGATCTATCATGATAAATAGTTATACTCGTAAACGTTTGATTCCTGAACGTTTTACAAGAACCAGTTTGCAGTTGGAAAATTAAGTGATATTGAGACACAACCAATGTCGCGCTTCAATGAACATCATAAGGTGGGTCTTTGTATCCCTTATAATGTTTTTAGATCAAAGCGCCGTAGGCACTGCGGTGGCGATTGTCAAGAAAAATCTAATAGTGTGACAAACATAAAAGCGCATACAGTTACCCCTTATACTTGGCCCTAGACAATTTTTGACTTTATTGTTATTGTGAAAAAGAACTAAATGGCATAGATGGAACTAGATTGCTCACCGAATACAATGTCTGGAATATACATATACGGTTAGTCAGAACACAACAACAAAAACTCAAGATAATGGTTAGTAAGGAGGTAAAATGATGCGGATCAAATAAATGGCGGAGTGTCATGGTTTCAAATTTTTCTTCCAAGAGCCTCACACGGTAACAAAACATCAACGTTTGGTATGAAATAAAAATTCTAAATAAATATTCCAATATCAGTGTAAAAATATGTTCGACGTCATAATATGTTAAAACGTGCAACTACATATCACATTTATAAACTCTGGTACTTGCGGTAGGCGGATCCAGTTGTGGTCACTGGGGCATCATCTAAACAATATTGATGGAGGGTCACATCATGATGCTGTATACAGAATATCTCAGTTAGGGGCCTTATGATTTTAGTCGAGCACATTTAGAAAATGTGCCAAGGTAGGGCACATATTTATCCAAGAAGCGTAGTTTGAAATAATTGGTAGGACCACTAGGTTATACTGTTACAATATTAAGGCTCTAGGTCTTGTAGTTTGTGACAATACATTTAAGTAATGAGCTTTTATGACAGACTTTGGCAGTGAACCGAAACGATTTGAATAACTTTGAAAGAGAACCAGCCTAGGAACATGTCATTGAAGTTGATAAAAATTCAAAATGTAGCTGAACGTCGTTCGATACGTATGTGACTTGACAGACACAGTGAATGTATCTTAAACTCACCATTAGATGAGCTAAACGCAAGAATTCTAGTTCAAACGGTTGAATGACAGGGATTCGAAATCTCAACTGAAATTGAAATGTCCTCTGACAGACTTTAGGATGATTCCG
This sequence comes from Serripes groenlandicus, assembly GCA_031761405.1. Taxonomy (NCBI): domain Eukaryota; kingdom Metazoa; phylum Mollusca; class Bivalvia; order Cardiida; family Cardiidae; genus Serripes; species Serripes groenlandicus. The sequence goes on from JASEVX010000004.1 coordinate 42,555,476, forward strand.
TAATGGGTTCATCAGAACCTCAGAGGTTAAGAAGCCTCCTTACACCGATGTGTTTCCTAAACTATCGAACAGATCTGAGCAAAACGCTAGGAGAGTTAAGCAGTGCTTGTGCTTTGAAATGTAGAACGAACTGAGGCAATCCTCTGAAGAAACTTCAAGTATGTGGATCTGAATTGTCAATACACCAGGGAGTGATTTTCAGCTCACCTGCGCACGAAATGCTCAAGGTGAGGACTTGTGATCACATTGTGTCCGTCGTCCGTCCGTCCGTCCGTCGGTCCGTCCGTCCGTCCGTCCGTCCGTCATGCGATTTCAACAATTGTCGTGTGAACCCTTTACAGGTAATATTTTACATCCAATCTTCAAGAAAGATAATAAGAACATAATAATACATCTCCATCAAATCTTAGCTAAGTTCGAGACTGGGTCATGTCAGGTCAAAGACTAGGTCAGAAGTAAAATTTAAGGAAAATCTTATAAACACTATGGAGGCCTTATTTTTTAACTTGAGCATAATGAAACCGTGTCAGAATAATTTTCTTGACAATATCTAGGCTAAGTTTGAATATAGATCATGTCCGGTAAAAAATTGGGTCACTGTGCTTAGTTTGAGAACAATCTTGTTAACACTCTAGAGACCACATTTCTTTGCTTCAGCCGCTTAAAACTTCGTCAGAATGTTTGTCTTCATGATATCTATGTTTAAATATGGGTCATGTCAGGGCACAAGGTTAACTTGATGGAAACTCTTGATACTAATCTGGAAGGCACATTTTTACTAGAGCATGTTGAATATTTTTCAGAATAATTGTCTTGATGCTATCTGGTAGCTCTGTCGGTTACGACGCGGGCTGTCAATCCAGGGATTGTGAGTCGAATCCCAGCTCGGCGAACATCCTTTCCGATGTTTGACAATAGTCATTTACCAATGGGCTAACAGTATATGTGGAAAAGCAGCCAGTTGCTTTAAACCTATGTTGTGTGGAGAACTTGTGCGAAAAAGTCAGGAAATATATGACAATGTCAACTGGCTACCATAATATGATTGAAACATTGTTGAAAACGACATTAAACCTCAATCAATCAATCAATCAATTAATCCTCGAGATTGTTACATTTACGAGGATTTCCCTTATAAGCCCAAATGTTTGATGACATCAGATCTTATCTGTCACGTATTTGATGCTCTAGCATGTTGAGACTGTGATATCTTTAATCATCGCAAATAGGACAAATTAATTCATAATGCCAGCTTCTTGTTTTCATTTTACATCTGCGAAACGTTACGATTGTGTATTTGCATTTCCTGTTTAGACAACTCTTGCAATTTCTAAATTATGATATGGTAAGAGCTATCTCTCTTAGACCAGTTATCCCATTTTTACTCGATGCGCTGGGAAAGCACCGATGGTATAGGGGCATCTGTAAGGCGAAATATATGGCATAGTTGATATGAACAAATATGGTTCAAATAATGTACCATCGGCCTGGCAATAACCAACATATATTTAACAACGTTTACGGCTTCACTCGTATAACCATAACTAATTTGCAAAAAGCTGGAAAAACTTCAGAGCAGAGACCTTTTATTTTATAATTTCAAGTTCATTGGACACTAAGGAGCAGCACTAAATATTGACATTCTGATAAATGCTAGTAAATGACAGCACAATACAACACACAGGATTATATATTAATATATCAACCAATCACTCAAAGGAAGTGATTTATTCATTCATTAATTATGTATAGATGGCTGGGAGAATGAATGCATCGATAAAATATAAATAATAATCCAAACTACTTTTGTTACACCAGCATTTACGACTTTAATGTTTCTTATCACCATCTATAACACAGCAACAGTTGAATGAGTTCATAACATACTATGGAATTTGCATCAGACGATATTTAAACAAACAAAATGAAAACATGAAATCACCAATACAACTGGGAAATAAGTCAAAACCGAAAAGCCATAGAACATGTTGCATCTCTTTACTCATTGTCATCTAATTGCTTCTGAAATTCAATTGAACCCATTAAACAGTTTTTGAGTTAAGCTCCAGATAAAATAAAATAAGCTTGAGGATGTATTCAAAAATTAACACGAGGGTTCCACAGAAAACATGTTTTGCATGCGAAAGTCGGATAATAAGTGAGAAAATGCCTAAACGCACAATACAACACTCCGAGAACAAGTATGATAGACGTATGTGTTGTGTGTACCGCACATCTGCATGTCATAAGTTACCCCAAAACAAATTGAAACATTGGAGATTAGTTGAGACAATGGAAGAACACAACTAATGTATAGTTGAGAAACATGTAACTCCAAATGAGCAGACCAGAGTTATTTTCTTTGTGTTTTTCCGGACTCCTAATCACAGTTGTAACCACTTTGGAATACATCTGTCAAACAGAAACACAGTTTTGATTATGATCCAAAGGTGCATCCCAGCTTTCCCTGGCAGACGACACAAAACAATTATTATTGCAAACAGCAGACAAAATACGTCTGTATTTGGGAAAGGGTTAACATGTTATGGTACTGGTTGTGTATTTGTTCTCACTCATTAGCCCGTTTAACAATTCGGGGTTAAATTGAACTCCGTAACGGGACCACAAAGGATAAATTCATTGTTTAATTGAATCTAGGTAACAGGACCACATAGGGTTTGACGAAAAACTTACTGAGGCTAAAGTTCTAGCTTATTTGTCAAGATTTGTCTTCAATGTACCTAAATGCAAATACATTAAGATTTGGTTGTTAGTTAGTTAGTTTGTTTGTTTGAAAGGTGCTTTACGCCGATTTTAACCATGTTTAAGTTTTATAACGGCGTTTCCTTGCTAATTTACCAGTACTACTGGTACATTTATCCTGACATAAGTCGTCGTAATGCTCAACTCCCCAAGAGCTGCGAGACCATGCTTTCGTGGCAGTTATTCACAGTTTGGCGCTAGCTGTAAAGAAGATATTCTTTTGTTATTCCCCGTTTACATGATATGCTATGTGTACTGTCTGATGAACCCTTGATCACATTGACTAATCCTATAGCAGACAACTTTGGATAATCAGTATAAAAGAAAGCATAAGTGACTGGTGATGTGGAAAAGGGAAAATTGCTGATCATCATTCATCGGTTGCAGTTGTGTCTGAAAGGGGAAAATACATTTAGCAAAACGTTTTTATTTCTAGAATATCTAAAGAAATGAACTTTAATCAGGTTGTAAATTATTGTATGGAAAGGAAGAATTTCTCATGTTCACCAATCGTTCCATTCATGCAATATTTTCACATTCGTCTGATACAGTAGCGACCATGGCATAGATGTGTTCCTTTCCAGTTTACAGACGCTTTTTAATGCTTGTGCAGTAGACGACATTAGAAAATATAGTGATAGAAGAAAGAATTACTTAACGTGAGCAATGTCTCCGTTTGCCACAATAGTTTAAACTGTTACCGAGATTTTCCATTTTGGCTAAATATCAGCAATTGCTTCATTTCCTACTCCGAGCTCAGTCGGTAGTGCTGCGGGTGTCAATCCAGGGACTATGAGTTCGAACCCCAGAGCGGCCAACATATTTGCTAACGTTTGACAAAAGTTACTGAGACAATCGTCATTCGCCTTCGACTAGTCTATGTTGAAATGAAGCCTGTTATATGAAAAGAATGTTATGTGGTGAACTGGTCTGAGAAAGCCAGGAAAGGCATGTTTAAGTTAACTACCTGCCGTGATATGATTAAAAAAAAAGGTTGGAAAAGGCGTTTAACTCTAAATCAATCAATCCATTCCCAAAATATTTCATCGTGAGCAATTTCCCCTTTTGCCACAATGGTTTCAACTCTTTTTAATAATTACACTTTCATTTCTAAATATTTGCTTCGTTTTCCCAGTAGATGTATTCAAAGTCGGCTGTCGTAGACTTGTAGAGATCTGAGCATGACCTATTGTTTACAAACACGACTGGCATTGAGGTCAAACAAAGTTCAGAGTGTGTCGGCTAACACTAGTGAGAACCTTTCTTGTCTCAATAAAGAAGGAGGGTGAATTTTGAATTATTCGCTCGAACCAATCGAATCAATGCGAAACAGGTTGCAACCAATCAAAAACTAGACATTTTCGGATGTATACACATATTGAGCGCGGTTGTGGCCGTTAGTTGACTTTTCGAAAAGTTTGCTCGGAATGGGATTGGGGCTGAATATAGCCCCTATCCAAAGATGTTCTTTCTGCGATGCTTACATTTTAAATTTATTTACTTTATTTCAAAAGAGGTTTTGAACATTTACAGCAAATAATTCACAATGACATTTAAATCAGTATTTTATTGTTCATAATCGTCAATTAATGTTTATGATATAAATAGAAGAACTTAATTCATCATAAACCCGTACGTTGCATTCTCTGTAGGAATATGGAACATTTAATTTATATTAATATCATGAATATAATAATATAATCATGACTAACTTGAATGCCAAGAAAGTCATATTTCACTTGTAATATCACTCTAAACCTTTGGTAGATGAAAGTTATCATGAACCTGTTGAGAAAATGTCTTGTAGGAGAAATGAGAAAATTCCGTTTTAAGAATGCAAACTAAGATTGCATATTCAGGCATACTCGCAGAATTAGCCTGGTTTACAAAGTTTGCGTGTTTTAGTTTTCATTTAACACTGGTTTTAATGATCTACAACTTTCTTCCAACATTCTGTGTCGGCCATTTATTTCTTTCGCATTGCGTGTTTAAAAGCTCTTTGACACCATCAGCGAAGTATTCGGTAATATTGTCTTATCAGCTGCTGGATAGCAATGACGTTGAGTGTTGTGAGCCATAATTCTTCATTTATGGTTGTTTCAAGCGAAAAGCCGTATATACAATGCGTAAGCGTGATATAAGGGGGCGGTAACCAGTTGTATTTCTGTAGAATTTAAATGAAAAATGAACCACACGCAGAGTATACATGATGATGTAGAATCTACCTCTGATCTTACAAGCGCAATTGTTTTCATTTAGGCCTAACGGGCACCGATTTCTACACTACCCTGTGAGTGTGACAACTTTTTTCAAAATATTTCAGGGGAGGTAACCAATCTCTATATATATGACGTCATTATCGTTTTTGTGAAGACGTCGTTATTTTTTTTATGACAGCCCTAGAATGAAAACACATGTAGTCCATTTAGATGAACTAGTAATTCCCTGTTGAAAAGCTGTGCGTATAAAGCATAAGAATGTGGCTGAAACAAGTACGCCCGGCTGCCCAAAACATTTTTAACGGCCCTTATTGAACATAACGTGTTACGAGTTTCAGTGCGGGAAATCAATTTGAATTCACACAACCGAGTAGGCCAGATCCATTTATAATATTCGTGCAAGAAAAATGGCAAAACAATACATTGGAAGAAAATTTAGCGTCCATTCTATTATTTATGCAGGTCGAGGTAAGTTAGGATTTGTTTTTGTTATATATGCTCAGATAAGTATTCTGATTAGATCTAATTGTCCGTATGCCTATTCGAGTGTGTTGTTAAGACGTTTAGAAATATTTCACTTTCTCGAGCATTTGAAGTTCGTGAGTTTAAGCAATGCATAAGGCTTAGTGAATGACACGAAATTTCATGTCTAACCTGAGATATTTATTCATTTCCTACAACTTTCGAATACAAAATCCTTTGAAAACGATTAATACCTATAATTCATAATTTTTTATTGAAAACACGTGTATTAATTTTAGACAATTTTTCAATAACCTGTCACATGTGTATCCTGTCACATGTGTATTCAATATTTATTATTTTGTGAATAATAATTTTTAAATGGATTTTTTGTTTGAAACTTGGAGGAAATAAATAAATCTCTTGGGTAAGACATGAAATTTCATTTGATTCACTAAGCCTTTTGCATGTTAAGTCTTTGACATTCAGGAAATTCGAATACTTGAGGATACTACAACTTGTCAGAAGCCATCATTGTTGTCCTAGTTTCGTGGCGTCATTATAGTGGAATTTTGCAGTTTCAAAATAGGCAACATCAAAAATAATATTATTTTTTTTTAGCAGGGGCAATATATGGTAACATATTGAACAACAGAAAAACAGAAACTGTTAAACATTTTATATATTTCAAACATTTGAATTTGAAATAATTCTTGATTAAATGTGTACAAAACAGTTTTTATAAATAAAATTTGAATCTTTATGTTCATTTTCCTTGCATGGGTATTGGTACCTCATAAGCAACAATTGACTTAGAATACATATAGAGAAATATGCAAATCACTGTAAATAAAATTCTAATTATTGAAAGGAGTTGAAACCATTGTGGCAAAAAATAAATTGCCTATAATAAGCTATTTCTACTTTTAACACGATCTTTTCGAATGTAGTCTGCTGCACATGCGTCAAAAAGCATCTGTGCGGGAAAGGGTTACATCATTTGATTTTCCAAAACAACTGAACCCTTTTCGCGATACTGGAACAGTCGAATATTGAAAATATTGGCAAAGAAATTGCCTATAATAAGCTATTTCTACTTTTGTCACTATGTTTTTGAATGTAGTCTGCTGCACATGCGTCAAAAAGTGTCTGTAATCGGGAAAGGATTACAAACCCTTTTCGTGATTCTTTAACAGTCAAATATTGAAAATATTTGTGAATATGGAGCCATTGCTGACAATGAGCAATTCCTCCTTTTCACACAATGCTTTCAAACCTGTTTGAAATTGATTATTTTCATACTTAAGATATAAAAACGTTTTACTACATACATTCTTTTACCCTTGCCCCCTTTGAGACAAAATTTGAATAACCTGCCACAGATGAATGATAGCAAGCAATTTTCCATACATCTAGGACTGTATTAAATATAGTTAAAACCTTTTGGGAAAAAGAGGAAATGTGTCACGATAAGCAATTTCTCCTCTTGTCACATTGTATTCAAATACCTTATGCTGCATATGCGTCAAAAAGCGCCTGTAAGCGGGAAAGAGTTGAGCCGTTTCTGTTATAGCTACTTAGCTATACGAATATCGAAAAAAAAAAATGGAAACAGTGCAATCGCTGACAATGAGCAACTCCTCCTTTTCAAACAATGCTTTGAAACATGACTCAAGTTTTTTTTTCTATAATCTAGATTACAAAAACATTTGCCTTCAGTTATTCTTTTAATCTGTTCCCCTTTTAAACACAATTTAACTAACCTTAATAGATGAATGATAATCAGCAAGTTAATCTATTTCCACAATGTTTTCATCAATATTCAAAAATTATACTTTCATGAATTCAGATCTATATTTTAGCCTAGCCATGTTCAATGTTGTTTGCTGTAGTATAGTCTTATGTAGTCAAGGGTTAGGAAAGCTGTAAACATATATCATGAAAACTTATTATTACATAAGCACTATGGATGTAGTCGTCCAAAGAGAGAGCATCCGTCTGTTTATACATGCCATGATAGAATGGTACTGACTGCAGATACTGGGGAATTGTGGGTAAAACAGGGCGCGTTTTGTGTTGAATATTCTCATATGTCGCTGGAAAAGATATTTTTCAATCATTCCATTTTTCTGTCTATCAGTATGTAGATCCAAGTAGGAAATTTTAAGTCTATCTTCAAATTAGAGATTAGTTAATTTCAGCATACTAGTTATAACCGCAAGGTCAAGATTTATTTTATATGTGAGGCGCTTCTAGCGATTTTTAGACTTCAATTTTAATGTATTTGCATTTTTCGTAAATTTAAGAATCAATGCCTGTTGATATAAATCTAGTCCTCTGTTGAAACATAAACTAGAAAAATGTAGTTGATATAGGTTTTTGTCAATTTACCTTGTACCATCCCGTTTTGGAGATTCAATTAAATTGCAAATCGCTAGATGCGGCTTATGTGCGATAACAAATACATTACAGATATGTTTTGACACATCAAAACCAGTCTTCTGTTATCCATACTTTATGTGTTGTCTGTCTTTTTATTATAGCTTGGATGCATTATCCGGCTTCTGGCCGTCTGTCTGTCTGAATGTACATAACTCTGGTCTGCTTCAGCCATTGCAAATTAATTTCCATTATGTCCATTTTAAACTTGGTTTGTCGGTAATTTATGACCTACATATGTGCAGAGCACAATGACCATAACTTTCGCATGCTGTCTTTGAAGTTTGTATTTTTTTGTCCTTCCATGTTCTCACTTATCATATGACTTTCGCATGCAACACAATGTCATGCTCTTGTTCGTTAATGATTGTAATGATTGCTTCCCCAATCTTTGTACTTTGTCCGGAGCATCTGTCCATCTTTGTGTTCATCTGTCCGTTACAGTTTTAAATAATGGGTCAAAAGGTTGGTTCTGTTTGGCAGATTCATTTCAAAGTGGTCTTTACTTATACATTGGGATGAGGAGACCGATACAATATTTCGAACAAAAATCTCCTTTTTTAAGTGTAAACTCATATTTTTTCTATGGCCATTGTCTCAATAAAGTTTTAATGTATCAATTTTAGACTTGATGTATAGGAAACTTATGACTTACAGATGTGCACTGAACTGGAAAATTTATACTCAAGGGTCGCTGCTTGGTTGTTTGTCAATCTTTTGTCCTTCATGATTTATTTTGTTCATAAAAGAAAAGCGTCAGACTTTGATACATATGTATTGGTTATTGGCAGGCAATCTGTGTTGTTTCAAACATTTTTGGTTTGTTTTGTTTAAAGGTCGATGATACATTGTTTTAACAATGTTTGACAGTATAAACTAGGTAATATCTTTTTACCTTGCATATGCCCCCTATATAAGTGCTTTCATCGCTTTGATATATTTATATCATTACAAAGATCAATACAGATTGCAAGATAATGATGTTTAATGAGACATTAGTTAATTATTTCTAGTCATTTTACATCTTTATGCATAAGCACCTTTAGGGTTGAAATTGCCTTGGCCTAATTCAGTCAAACAAGACCTTGGCCGTCATTTTGTAAACAACAAAGGACTCTTCTCACAGTCTATTTTTATGTCTGGTTTTCCTTCTTTTAGGGGGTTTAAACTGTTCTTTAATTTTGCATATAGAAATTAATAGTATTTAGTCAACTCTTCCCATGACAACAAATAACAAAACTGTTTAAAATGCATTTTATTGTTGAAATATGTCAGCAAATAATTTGGCAGTTTGAAAATAATTTGACAGTTCCAAATCAGCTGCTAGGCCAAAGTCACGTGCTATCAGCGTGAGAATAATGACGTTACAAACTTAAGATATTCACAAAGTTAGAATGCTCTATGATATATGCTCGACTGCCAAGTTTCAGTGACATTAAGACTTTTATCTATATATATATATTGCACTATATTGTAAACGCACACAATTAAAGCCAATTCACTGTTAATTCAATTAATTGTTTTCAATTCACCAAATTTGTTATTACATTGCATTGACAGGGAGAGCAGCGATTTCTGTGAACTATTTTTTGACAATATGTGAAAATATGACCAGAATCAGTGCAACATGGTTTCTCGTTCTGATGGGTTTATTATGCTACCAGCTGTCGTTATAATATTAATTACACTAGACTATATCAATCAAAGTATCAAAAGTACTTTGATATTTGATTGGTTTGTTTGTGTTTATAAACCGTCTCCGTGTAGTATTAACTATTTTGGCGAGCAGACAAAGTTAGATACAAAGGAGTTCGGGTTTGATACCTGAGTGAAGTTAGCTCTTTCCGAAAAGACTCTTTGGTATAGCACTGATACACACAAGTTTTTTTATATCCCCGCAAACATAGTTTGAAGGGGGGTATACTGGAATCAGCCTGTCGGTCCGTCGGTCCGTCTGTCCGCAAAATCTGTTCCGTTGTACTCCTCCTTCAGTTTCTACATGATTTTCTTGATACTTGGCATAAATGTTAATCAGGAGTAGTAGATGTGCAAGACGCAAATTTCATGTCCCTGTGACCTTCACCTTGACCTCTGACCTTGAAATAGGATTTTTTTTGTTAAAATCTAATCTCTTGTACTCCTCCTTCAGTTTCAACCTGATTTACTTCATACTTAGCATAAATGTTAATCAGGAGTAGTAAATGTGCAAGACGCAAATTTCATGTCCCTGTGACATTCAACTTGACCTCTGACCTTGAAATAGGATTTTCTTTTGTTAAAATCTAATCTCTTGTACTCCTCCTTCAGTTTCAACCTGATTTACTTCATACTTGGCATAATGTTAATCAGGAGTAGTAGATGTGCAAGACGCAAATTTCATGTCCCTGTGACCTTCAACTTGACCTCTGACCTTGAAATAGGATTTTTTTTTTGTTAAAATCTAATCTCTTGTACTCCTCCTTCAGTTTCAACCTGATTTACTTCATACTTGGCATTCATACTTGGCATAAATGTTAATCAGGAGTAGTAGATGTGCAAGACGCAAATTTCACGTCCCTGTGACCTTCAACTTGACCTCTGACCTTGAAATAGGATTTTTTTTGTTAAAATCTAATCTCTTGTACTCCTCCTTCAGTTTCAACCTGATTTACTTCATACTTGGCATTCATACTTGGCATAAATGTTAATCAGAAGTAGTAAATGTGCAAGACGCAAATTTCATGTCCCTGTGACCTTCACCTTGACCTCTGACCTTGAAATAGGATTTTTTTTGTTAAAATCTAATCTGTTGTACTCCTCCTTCAGTTTCAACCTGATTTACTTCATACTTGGCATAAATGTTAATCAGGAGTAGTAGATGTGCAACACGCAAATTTCATGTCCCTGTGACCTTGACCTCTGACCTTGAAATAGGATTTTTTGTTGCTAAAATCTATTCTGTTGTACTCCTCCTTCAGTTTCAACCTGATTTACTTCATACTTGGCATAAATGTTAATCAGGAGTAGTAGATGTGCAAGACGCAAATTTCATGTCCCTGTGACCTTCACCTCTGACCTTGAAATAGGATTTTTTTTTTGTTAAAATCTAATCTGTTCTACTCCTCCTCCAGTTTCAACCTGACTTACTTCATACTTGGCATAAATGTTAATCAGGAGTAGTAGATGTGCAAGATGCAAATTTCATGTCCCTGTGACCTTCACCTCTGACCTTGAAATAGGATTTTTTTTTCTTAAAATCTAATCTGGTGTGACATACTCCTCCTTCAATTTCAACCGGATTTACTTGAAACATGGCAAAATGGAGCTGTTTTGTGTGGCATCAGCTTGTCGGTCGGTCGGGTGGTCGGTCCAGATAAAAGGAGCCGTTTTGTGTTTGATATCATCTTAGTATTTCTTTTTGATACTGATATTCAAATTGTCTGAGTCAAAGATAATACTGTGAGATACAATATGTGTCAGGGGTTGGGGTGGGGGTATTAATCACCTTTAGTGATAGTTCTAGTTTTATCTGAAAAGGACTAGAACTTGACCTATAGTTGAGTGGGAGACGCTTTAAAGCACCCCTTAAATTTCCAGAACCCAGACCGGGATTTGAACCCCAGACCTCTGGATTGACAGTCAAGTGTGTTGACCAGTTTGATTGGTTGGGGTTAAAAGCCATTTTCAACAATAAAAATCAGTCCACATAAATCGCTACTCCATTGGTGGAAGACAAATGACGCTTGTAGCATTATTATTTTTTCAAATAATAATAATATTGGCCGAGGTTGGCTTTTCTCTCAAACCCTGGACCGACTGAGCTACCAGGAATCAGCCGGAACAATAATACTGAAAACCGGAGTATGCCTACTTATTCGAATAACTATTTCACTCTTTCGCACAGCAGGCGTCTTTTAAAACATCTGGGCAGGAATATGGGCAACTTCTTCTTTTGTCACACATTTTTCAAAGTTCCTCTGCTGTAGATGCGTGAAAAGGTGTCTGTTGCTATGTGGGAGATGGTTAACATAATCATTAATTGACATGAAGCTTATTATAGTTCCATTCAGTAAATGAGTGTTTTTAGCAGCAAATCGAATGACAGGAAATTTGCGCAGTCTGAGAAACTTAAATTAATAAGGACCTGTTATTTTAGGTCTGTGGCGTAGTATAGATTCAGATCACTCTTGGTATCCGCATTATTTGATCGGATAATGTACTGTTCACTCATTAGTTTTAGAAACTTTTAAAAGGAAGTCTTATTATCATAAGAAATTGGATTAGATCCCATGGATGCAGATCTGTTAATAGTTGACATACACAATAGTCTAGAGTTGGAGTAAATAGCCTAAATTAACAACAAAACTATAAAAAATTCATTTTTGTTATTTTGTTAAATGTCTTTTAGTAGTACATGTATTGTCTGTTATCCTAGGATTAAATATGTGCACTATGATATAATTATTCTTCACAAACTAGTAAATCTTCACAGTAATCTGTACTATCTGTCAATGCATATCAGCTGTTATGACGTCACAGCTCGGTTCACCTTATCGTGATTGTTTGGAAAGCTTGACATGGTAAATCACACAACTTTGACCATATTTATATTCCGTTTTAATTATATAACAGGAATTGGACAGTCTGCTTTGTTGGAATCTAGCCTCTTTGTATAGGACATTTCTTTTATTTGGGAATTATATCGTATTTTACTAAGAATTTCAAATTGTTATCATATGGGTACAGAGCCCATATTAATTTCAACAATTGTCATTCTTGTAGAAATTTGAAAAATTGTGTTCATTGGTCGCCATTTTGAAAAGTCAACTCAAATGTTAATATTTAATACTGGACATGACAAAACACTTTGATATTTTCATTCTGATCTGTTGTAGTTTGAAAAATCATGTCCATTGGTGGCCAATTAACTCAAAGGTAAATATTAGTGGTTTAATGACAAAACGCATTCATATTTTCATTGTGATCTGCTACAGATTTGTCAATTTGAGAAATTGGATTATTGATCATGATTCTTTTGCCAAAACGTTATCAACTCTGTTATAAAATTACACTATCATTTTTTTCAAAGTGATCTGCTGCAGATATGTTATATTTGGGAAAGGGTTATCATCTTCAATTTTTTTGCAAGTTTGATTGTCCATTCATAAATAAAAAAAAAATCTAGAAAATGCAGTAGAAAATGTTTACCAAAATATTATGACCTTTTTGTGCTGATTTCAGGTAATACTTGTCGCAATTGTTACAGGTATTGACATTAAGTCACATAGAGCAGAACAAAGGTTAATTTAATTAATACCTGGTATAATATAATAACAGATGTTGTGAGCCTATGATAAAAATCATTCATAATTGATAGAACCATAATTACTATATTATTATACTTTACAGTATTATATATGTACAAAGTCAATAAATAATATCTGATTTTCTATCTCTGTCTGTCTGTCTGTCTGTCTGTCCTCGTCTCTCTTTTCTATCTCTCTCTTTTTTTTCACTCTCTCTCCTTCTTCCTATTTCTCTCTCTCTCGCCCCCTATGCATTTCTCTTTCTTATCTCTTTCTCACCTCTCTATCAATCTCTCTCTCTCTCTCTCTCTCTCTCTCTCTCTCTCTCTCTCTCTCTCTCTCTCTCTCTCTCTCTCTTCTCTCTCTCTCTCTCTCTCTCTCTCTCTCTCTCTCTCTCTCCTCTCTCTCTCTCTCTCTCTCTCTCTTTCTCTCTCTCTCTCTCTCTCTCTCTCTCTCTCTCTCTCTCTCTCTCTCCTCTCTCTCTCTTTCTCTCTCTCCCTATCTCCCTCTATCTTTCTTTTTTATCGCTTTCTCCACCCTCTCTATCTCTCTGTTTGTCTCTGTCCATCTCCTCTGTCTATATGTCTGTCCGTTCTGTCTCTCCCTCTGTAGCCACCCTCTATTCTCTTTTCTTTGTCTTTCTTTCTCTCTCTCTCTTTATTATCTTCCTCTCAAACTACCTCGGTGGTGATGTGGTAGAGTGTCCAGCTTGGATGTAGGAGGTCGGGTTTGATCCCAAGATTCTAAAAATGGTAGTGATGGCTGCCCTCCTTGGAGCTTAGGATAAATGGAACAGTAGAACTGGTAAATTACCAAGGAAATGCCATGATATAAGTAAAAAATTGTAAAACACCAAGTAATCAATTATCTCTCTCTCTCCTCTCTCACTGATCAGTTTAGGGCTATCTTAGTTCTCTTGTTTTTTAGCTCACCTATGCACAAAGTGCTCAACGTGAGCTATTGTGATCTCATTTTGTCCGCTGTGAGTGGTGCATTGTCAACAATAATTATTGCCATGTTAACATTCTACAGGCCATATTTTACATCCAAACTTCATGGAAAGTTATCAGAATATACATTTCCATCAAATCTTAGCCATTTAAGGTCAAAAGCTAAGTCACAAGGTCAAATTGAAGGAAAAGTTGTAAAAACTCTAGAGGCCTTATTTTTAGCACGTTGAAACGTTGTCAAGTTGTCTTCATGATATCTAGGCTAAGTTTAAATCTATGTCATTTCTGATCATTAACTCTGTCACTAGGCCAAATTGAAAGAAAATGAAGTTTTTTAAAGTAAAACATATTTTTATTAGAAAATACTTACCAGTCATTTAATACCTGATATATAATCGCAATAACCTTAATTCATCCAGAAAAGAAGCTCGCGCAGCCATGCATAGCCCTCACGTGTGTGTGATATACACGGCCACCGGTAATACAGGCGCATAGGCTATGACACCCCACTTTTAATTTCACCGTTACGTGTTGGGTGACGACGCAGGATTGGGAGGCGGGAATCTGAAATGACTGGTAAGTATTTTCTAATACATTACCAGTAATTTAATACCTGATGACTTTGCAGCATCGGTCTGCAGGATCGTCCAACACATTGCCGGTCCCGAGAACATCGTAAGCACTTGGTAAGAGTACCTACGGTACTACTAAATATAAACACAACCGTTTATGTATTTAGTAATTTGTGTATTAATTAGGTAAGTACTCGCAGAGAGTCCACTTTGTGTCCAGATCAAAGTAAATCTGATTGAAACGTTTAAAGACGTTATCAGAAGGATCTTATTACTAATTAAGGAATAGGATATCCAGTGTTAGAAGATGCTGCTGAAATATCCTTCTCCTACCAGAGGTTGAATAACCCCTACTGTGGCTCTTACAACCCTCAAATGTCTTATGAAAGAACTTAAGACCCTTGACAGTGTACAGGATCCTGTCTATGTCTAAGGGAACACAGTTCACAGAAAGGTTGTGAACTGTGATGGGTTAGGAAGAACCAAAGGCAACTTGGTCTCAGT
This sequence comes from Serripes groenlandicus, assembly GCA_031761405.1. Classification (NCBI taxonomy): domain Eukaryota; kingdom Metazoa; phylum Mollusca; class Bivalvia; order Cardiida; family Cardiidae; genus Serripes; species Serripes groenlandicus. The sequence goes on from JASEVX010000004.1 coordinate 42,570,670, forward strand.
AAGAATACAGGTTTATAAAGACGGTTGAATAACCATCAGGCTGTAAAACTTGATGGAATTCGTTTCTACTCAAAGCAAAGACCTCACTTCCCTGATAGTGTTTGCCAAGCAAGACGAATAACAGTCTCAGATAATAACTTAAGAAGCGGAAGCTTTCGAAGAACGTAAAAGTTCGGAGAGAAATGGATCTGAACCAGTAAACGCTCCCTTGCGCATTGGAGTATCAAACGATACATTTTGTCGTGCTTAACATCGAATCTTTAAGGCAAGAGGTCGGCAACATAAGTCAGGATAAATGCGGATTGACCTACCTTAATAACACCAATCGGCAAGAACTGTCTACTTCTAAGGAAGAGGTAACGGTTATGTCGATAGGCAGGCCAGCAGGACGTATAACCACGGTCTCTGGGCCAGTACAGTGTTTTGCAAAATGTTTTGCAGTGATCATTTTGCAATTTTCAGAAAGAGAAACCGAAACCGGAAGTTGATTCATTCCTGAATTGTGGGTTGACCTTAACACTTGAGGGAGGAATTATTATTTATTATTCCTTTTCGAAGTTTCTGACTGCGTAATACTATGCATGATTGAGAGCTAGAAGAAATACCTTCATTTGAAGTTGTCTACTCACATGCCCTAGGCTGTTAAGCCCTGTAGCTGTAATGAATCCTTAACACACTGCCCCGATATCTGTAAACAATTTGGTTGTGGTGTGTAGCATGGATCAGGCTGTTTCCCCTTCTTACTGATCCCAATCCAGAAAACGAGTCGGATTCTCAGGGATAGCGAATCGAGTCTGTCCGAAGGGCCCCGAATCACCACCAGATAGACGAGAAAGATCTACAATGAGTCTCTTGAGGGAATAAGACCTGATTGCCCATTTTGGGAAATAATTCCAAACGCAGGTATTCGAAGTGAAGTGTTTGAAAGGAACTCTTCCCTGTTAACAATGAATCGACAGTAATTCCTCGATGAAAAAGCAATTGGTACGTGGTAATAGGCGTCTGTTAGGTCTAAGAGATCGCCCAGACAGCCGTTCCAGATTGCGTTCTTGATGAAACGGACATTCCATTCTATTACTCGACCTGACTAGACACAATCTGAGTCAATAAGTCTACTCCCGGTGTTCACCGGCTGTCTTTCTTAGCATCAAGAAGAATGACAGCTGTAGACACCCCCGAATGGGAGGTTGATACCCACTCTATGGTATTCTTTGTTAGAAGATTAATAGAGAGGAGCTCTTCCCTATAGCTGCGTATTAGGGACCGTGCTCTACTTGGTTGTATGCCAACTTAGCTCCCGTAACGGGGCTTGGATTTTGCAGGACCAGCGGTAGCAGAAAGCTAGGCTCAAACTTAGCATGTCTCTTTGTGTCTTCAGAGGTTGAGCTTCTAAGAATGCCATTGCAGAAGTCGCTTTACCTCTCTGCCCCTGTGTAATGATGTTGCCACTTAAACTGTAAGGCGCCTTATGGACGCAGTGAATGCAGTAATCTTCCGCCAATGATAGCTTATTTAGAGTTCAGCTCTAAATTGTTTCATCATCCGAGGGGACACTGACCCCAATCTGACATTCGACATGGAATCCTATGAAGGAGCCATGATCACGTAATTGATCCCTTGACATAGATCCCTTTTCCGAAGGGAAATGAGATCGCATGGAATAAACCGTCGGGCCGAGCTCATGTATGAGATGGTCTTGACCTCCCTGTCTCAGAGTTCACAGAGTGAACCTGGTCTGGAGATATCCTCTGAGATTTGCTGATCCCGGTAGGCCAGCATAGGGGGATTGATTTCTGAAATCAACTGAATCTCTCCCTTGTAATACCATTGGACATCGACTCGTTCCAACAATTGGTACAAGGGGTGTTAATTGGGAGGAGTGTAGTACCTAGAGACGTACTCTCTCCTCCCTGGGGACCAACATATTTATTTGATCGGTACTCCCCATACCCAATGTCCGACAGTTCAATCAGCATATAGAAATATGTCCCAGCGTACTGCCCAGTTGTCCGGTGCTCGATTGACTGTCAAAAGGTTTTGTCCTAAGACATTACCCGGTGTCCTATTGTCTATGTCTGAAGACATTACCCGGTTGACCAGTCTCCAAATGACATTTGTCAATTGGAATTCATAGTGGACTTTGGCGCTAAAGTGGCTACAACTCTGCACGGTTGTCGTGCCTGGTTTCCCGGTAATATTGAGCCCTGGTCCAATCTGTAGATTGAACATTAGCGCCGGTGGCTGATGGCTAATATCCAAAGACATTGCCCTGTCTGAAGTTTTTGCGTAGTGGAATTGCATTTACACTATGACCGTTTGCAAATAACCGTTTATGCCCGGTAAACCGTTCAGCCGACAACCGTTTATGCCCAGTGACTAATTGATTACCCGTTGGCCATTGGAACTTGACTGTGTTCAAAAACACACGGTTGCCCGGTGTCAAGGGTTATGTCATAAGATTTGACTAATCGGTTAACTGCTACCCAGTTTTCCGGAGTCTAAATAGACTTAACGATTACTCGTTACCCAGTTTACCGGGTTCAATTGGTGGGTTCTGACCAAAGACCTAACCCATACCGGTGACACGACGCTGTCCGAAGACATTGAAGGTCGACCAGTCTTCAAATGACTCTGTTCGAGGACATTTGTCACTGGCACCCTGTATACGTCCGAAGACTTTATACAGGAGTTTGGTGTTAAATGGGTCCAATCTGCAAGGTTTTCTTCCGATTGGACCACAGCTCAACCCGAAGGTTTTGCATTAGCCTTGGCATCAACTGGTGACGTTCAGTAATGGTAGCTGATTCTGACCATTACTGTCTCCACACGGTTTCCAATCGTCCGAAGACTTTGTTTTCAGGGTTGCCCAGTCGCGTCATGGCTAAATGACTGACAGGTCGCGTCATGCCTAAATGACTAACCGGCCCGGTCGCATTATCTGGTTGACTAATGATAGGCAGATGTGAGGCTGACCTATCACCGGTCTCCAAAGACAAAGAGGTGGGAGAGTTTTGAGCCCTACGACGTGTATGTTTGACTATAACCGGTCTTTCAACCGGTTGGTCAAAGTCCGACTCCGACATGGATTCTTCTGACAAATCCATGTTCTGGTGTCGATCCTGCGATATGGACCTCCTCTCCGCAGCAGAGAGAGGTCACACTGGATCGATAGTCGGGCCGAACTAACCGTATGGGATGGTCTCGACCTCCCTTTCACGGAATACACTGCGTTATTCCGATCGGGGGTTGCCTATCTAAGGACTGCCTCCTCGAGAGGTGTCCTTCCGGAAGCAGTAAATTCCCACAAGGTGAGTGTTGCTGATCCCGGTAGGCTTGTTTCCCCGCCTATCACCGACCCGTTCCATCTTCTGAAACAGGGCTTGGTATCGAGGAAAAGTGTAATCCCTAGAGGCGTACACTGTTCCCCTTCGAGAACGGAAAGATTTTTCTGTCCGTTACGGCCCATACCCGATGTTAGACAGTTGGGTATCTGCACCCGGTACGTAATGACCGGTGTTGTGAATATCTGTAAAGACCGGTTGTGCGGAGAACGAATGAAAACTAGTATCTATTCGGTCGTGAAGCACAGAGCCCGGTTGATTAGGCCCATTCATGGCTAAATGAATGACCAATCATGTCACGGTGCCCGGTCGCGTCATTGTAAACTGACTGACTGGTTGCCCCGGTCACGTCATGGCTAAATGACTGCCCGTTTTCCCAGAGTCATATAGGCTTTGACTAGTGGTAGGCAGTTGTGAATCTGCTCCAGCACTGGTCTCCAAAAAACTCTGTCCGCAGACATCATAATTTATCACTCTGTACCGCAGAGTGTGGTGTAAGAGGCGGCCAATCAGTGAGGTTTCCCTTGTGATTGACCTACGGCTTCACCCGAAATATCATCCCCAACACCTGGCGTCAGATAGTGTCGTTCAGCAGACGGAAGCTCACTCTCTTGAGGCCAACCATCACTGTTTCCGTATGGTTTCTGGCCTTCGTTTCTTGACGGAGGAACAGACACCCGAAGCTGCCATCGTCTCCTCCTTGTCCCTCAATGGACCAGCTGATGGAGAAGTGGTTGTGTTGCATGAAGAAGGAACAGCTCTGACCTTCTGCTCACTCAACACGGTCGCGGAGTCTGATTGGGAAAACCCCTCAAACTCCGCTTCACTCATAGAGCTAAGAGAAACCTTTTTAGGGGTCTTCTTACTCTTTCGGCTTTTGTGAGTCCTCCTCATACTAGCCTGTTTCCAAACAGAAACAGGCCTGGAAGAGCAGTACTCACAGGGTGAATCCTGTGTGCACTTAGTGCATGCTAAACAGGACATATGCGTGTCCCATAAGGCCACTAAATGACCGCATGTGCCACACCTCTGATCACTACTGTGTGAAATAGACATATATAATATATTATAAAACAAACAATTTATATGATTCAACAACAAAAAACAATTTTTCTATTTTTAACTCACCAGAGCACAAAGTGCTCAAGGTGAGTTTTTGTGATCGCCTTTTGTCCGTCGTCAGTTGTCTGTCGTCAACATTTGCTTGTTAACACTCTAGAGGCAACATTTTGCATCCAATCTTCATGAAAGTTTATCAGAACATATATCTCCGTCAAATCTAGGCCAAGTTTGAAACTGGGTCATGTCGGGTCAAAAACTAAGTCACTAGGCCAAATTTAATGAAAATCTTGTTAACACTCTGGAAAATGCATTTTTAGATTGAGCATGTTGAAACATTGTCAGAATGTTTGTCTTAGTGATATCTAGGCCAAGTTCGAATATAGGTTATGTCGGGTCAAAAACTAGGTCATTAGGCCAAATTGAAGGAAAATCTTGTTAACACTCTGGAAGCCATATTTCAAACTTGAGCATGTTGAAACTTTGTCAAAAAGTTTGTCTTGATGATATCTAGGCCAAGTTTGAAACTGGGTTATGTCGGGTCAAAAACTAGGTCACTAGGCCAAATTTAATGAAAATCTTGTTAACACTCTGGAAGCTGCATTTTTGGCTTGAGCATGTTGAAACTTTGTCAGAATGTTTGTCTTAGTAATATCTAGGCCAAGTTTGAATATAGGTCATGGCTGGTCAAAAACTAGGTCACTAGGCCAAATTGAAGAAAAATCTTGTTAACACTCTGGAAGTCACATTTTAAACTTGAGCATGTTGAAACTTTATCAGAAAGTTTGTCTTGATGATATCTAGGCCAAGTTCGAATATGGGTCATGTTCGGTTAAAAACTAGGGCACTAGGCCAAATTTAAGGAAAATCTTGTTTACAATCTAGAAGCCACATGTTTGGCTTGAGCATGTTGAAACCTTGTCAGAATATTTGTCTTGATAATATCTAGGGTAAGTTCGAATATGGGTCAGGTCAACAACTAATTCATTAGGCCAAATTGTAGAACAATCTAGTTAACACTATAGAGATCGCATTTTTGACTTGAGCAGCTTGAAATTTTGTCAGAAAGTTTGTCTTTAATAATATTATTGCTAATAGGGTCGAGGGAACTATAACAGTTGAAAGAATGAACGGCCATTACCGAACCCGATACGTAACTGAATAGTGGGTGGGGTAACCCACCTGTGACGTCTCAGTTAGTTGTGTGTACAAAAAACAACTTAATTACAAACAATAATTTACACAATTTATGTTGTTAAGATGTCAATGTAGTTGAATGACTGAATGAAAAATAAACTATCAAGGCGAAAGCCTTAAAAAGACAAAGAAATAAATTTAGAAAAATGAAATCAATTCTTAGCCTGTAAGTCGGCGTGTCCAGAAATTTAAAATTTAGGCTGTCTGTATTACCGGTGGCCGTGTATATCACACACATGTGAGGGTTATACATGGCTGCGTGGCTAAGCTTCTTTTCTGGATGAATTAAGGTTATTGAGATTATATAGCAGGTATTAAATGACTGGTAAAGTATTTTTGACATAAAAATCACAACGTTTGCTCCAGCAGCTGGACATTTGGTAAAAATGTTTGTCTTGATGATACATTGGCCAAGTTCAAAAAGGGGTCATGTGAGGTCAAAAACCAGTTCACAAGATCGAATTGAAGGAAAATCTTGAGAACACTCAGGAAGCTGCATTTTTAACTCACCAGAGCTGAAAGTGCTCAAGGTTAGTTTTTGTGATCGCCTTTTGTCCATTGTCTGTTGTTCGTCCGTCGTCAATTTTTTGCTTGTTAACACTCTTGAGGCCATTATTATTATTCAATATTCATGAAACTTATTCAGTTTGTATATATTGCTGATTTCTAGGCCAAGTTTGAATATGGGTCATGTTTGGTCAAAAACTGGGTCACTAGGCCAAATTAAAGGAAACTTTTGTTAACACTCTAAAAGCCGCAGTTTTGGCTTGAGCAAGTTGAAACTTTGTCAAAATATTTGCCTGAATGATATTTAGGCTTAGTTCTAATATGGGTCAGGTCACTAGGCCAAATTGTAGAAAAATCTTGTTAACAATATAGGGACCGCATTGAGCAGCTTGAAACTTTGTCTGAAAAAGTGTATTGATGCTATCTAGGCCAAGTTATAATATGGGTGATTTGGGGTCAAAATTAACAGCACTAGGTCAAACTGAAGGAAAATCTTATTAACACTATAAAGACGGCATTTTTTATTTGAGCAGCTTGAAACTTTGTCAGAAACTTTGTCAGAAACTTTGTCTTGATGTTATCTAGGCCAAGTTTGAATATGGGTCTTGTCGGGTCAAAAGCTTAGGCACTTTGTCTAATTGAAGGAAAATCTTGTTAAGACTCTGGAAGCTGCTATTTTGGATTGAGCATGTTCAAATTTTGTCAGAATGTTTGTCTTGATGTTTTCTAGTCAAAGTTCGAATATGGGTTATGTTTGGTCAAAAATTAGGTCACTAGGCCAAATTGTAGAAAAAAATCTTGTGCACACTATAGGAACTGCATTTTTGACTTGAGCAGCTTGAAACTTTGTCAGAAAGTTTGTCCTGATATCTAAGCCAAAATCGAACATTGGTCATGTCAAGTCAGATATCTAGGCTAAGTTAGAATATTGTCTGGTCAAAAACTAGGTAACTAGGCCAAATCATAGAAAAATCTTTTTAACACTTGAAACAGCATTTTTGACTTGAACATGTTGAAATTTTGTCAGAATATTTGTCTTGATGATAACAAGAATAAGATTGAATATCGGTTGTGTCCAGTTGAAAACTAGGTCACTAGGCCAATATTGAGAAATATCTAAGATCAAAATTGTTGAAATTATTTCGATGATATGATCCATTAAAAACATGGCTTCTCTTATCAAGTCATAAAAGCACAATCCAGGGCCTCATGGCCGTCTTGTTATCTTTAACATGTAAAAAGTCTATGCTAAGTTCAATTATAGGGCATGTCCGTTCATAAACTAGGTCATTAGGCCAAATTGAAGGTAATTCTTGTTAACACTAATGACCACATTTTCAGCAGCTTGAATCTTTGTCAGGGTGTTTGACTTGACGGTATCTAGGCCAAGTTTTGAATATGGTTCATGTTGGGTCAAACTCTTGTTAACATTTCGGAAGCGCCTTATTGTAAAATCACCTGAGCCGAAGGCTTAAGGTGATCTATTATGATCGCTCTCTGTCCATCGTCCGTCGTTTACTTTAAGCTTTAAACATCATCACCTCCTAAACCACAGGACCAATTTCAACCAAACTTCACAGGAATGTTCCTTTGGTGGTCCCCTTTCAAACATTTTCAAAGATTTAAATTCTATAGTGACCTTTAGTTGCTGCGGCATCAGAAAGGGGGCAAAATGTCCAAACTTTAAAATTCTTCTTCTCTGAATCTGCAAGTCTCTACAAAAATTGTACAAGCCATATTGATTGGTTGAAAAACATGGCAACCTGGCAGCATCAGAAAAAGGGCAAAATTACAAAACTTTTAACTTTCCATCCTTACGAAAGTGCTTGTCTGATTTCAAGATAATTTTGAAGAAATGTTCTTGCATTGATCCTCTACTTAATTTTTTCAAGCCACATTGATTGGTTACAAAATCATAGCAACCATGCGTCATCACAAAAGGGGTAAATCAAACTTTTAGCTACAAATGACAACTCCTACTATTCCACTCGAACAATTTCAACTTTGTTGGTCCTTTTTCAAAATTGTTCAAAGACTTACATTCTGTGTGTAGAACTGTGGTTGCTGCGGCATCAGAAAAATACCCAAACTTTAAAATCCTTTTCCTCCATATTCCGCTTGTCCGATTCAGAGATAATTTGGTGCAAATGTTCCTTGAGTGGCACTCTATGAAAACTGTTAAAGCCATATTGACTTCATTGAAAAACAGGGCAGCAAGGCGGCATCAGGAAAGGCGCAAAATGACAAAACTTTATAATTCCATTCTTATTAAAGATCTTGTTAGATTTCAAGATACAAATGACCTTTACTGATAAGCTATTATTTTTAACAGAGACCACTCCTTGCAGTTTTATTTGCACTCCTGATAAAACCTGGGGCCCCCTGAACATTTTGAAAACAATGGTGCAATCTGGTGCATTCTGGGCGTTCTGAGGTACTTTATTTAGTAATGGAAAAAGGACAGTTTTAGGATCATAAATAAAGAAATGAACCCTTTACTCTGCAGATTTTTTTTTCTAAAATAGAGCTAAAATAGCAAACAAATAGAGTAAAAACTTTAGTAGGCGCGTTTCTCGCAGAACTCTGGCCCAGAGGCCCTTTTCACCGTAGTGGAACACTTTGTTTTGTCACCGGAGTGGAAGCCTTTTTTTTTTTGTCACGGGAGTGGAACGCCTGCCTTTAGTAGGCAGGTTTCTCGCATAAGTCGGGCCCAGAGGCCCCGTCAGCGGAGTGGAACACTTGTTTTGTCATCGGAGTGGAGTGGAACACTTGTTTTGTCATCGGAGTGGAGTGGAACACTTGTTTTGTCGTCGGAGTGGAACACTTTCTTTTTTTTTCTGTCACGTAAATGGAACGCCGGCCTTTTAGTAGGCGGGTTTCTGGCAGAGTCCGTCACATGATTTAGGGGAGCACTCGGGGCCCAGGGGCCCCTGTCAGCTGTGTGGAACACTTTGTTTTGTCACCGGAGTGGAACACTTTTTTTTGTCACGGGAGTGGAACGCCGGCCTTTAGTAGGCGGGTTTCTCACAGAGTCCGCTGCGTGTGAGCAGGGCCGCATATGCTTAAGGCAAGACCCGCCGTCTACCCGCGCTTACGGCGAAGTGCTGGCCTTGTTACAAGCTAGCACACCGCTGCTGGCCGGGGAATTGTGAGCCGTAGCCGAATTTGCTATACAGGCTATTATAATTTAGTATAGAAACGGCAAGGAATGTTTGAAATGAGCATGTAGTCAAGTACGCATACTGCAACTTTGGTGTGGCATCTAGTTTTTCGCCAGTCAGTCTGCCTGTCTGCCGAAAAAAAAATAACCTTGACAACTACTTTTGAACCATAACAGGTACGGCTACCATATTTCACATGTGTATTCCTTGTGACATGACCTTTCTGTCAGTACCAACATTTTTGACCTTGCGACCTTGACCTAGATGCCCCCATCTGTCGAAAAAAACTTTAACCTTGACCACTACTTTTGAACCATAACAGGTACGGCTACCATATTTCACATGTGTATTCCTTGTGACATGACCTTTCTGTCAGTACCAAAATTTTTGACCTTCTGACCTTGACCTTTGACCTAGATGACCCCATCTGTCGAAAAAAACTTTTAACCTTGACCACTACTTTTGAACCATAACAGGTACGGCTACCATATTTCACATGTGTATTCCTTTTGACATGATCTTTCTGTCAGTACCAAAATGTTTGACCTTGCGACCTTGACCTTTGAACTAGATGCCCCCATCTGTCAAAAAAACCTTTAACCTTGACCACTACTTTTGAACCATAACAGGTACAGCTACCATATTTCACATGTGTATTCCTTGTGACATGACCTTTCTGTCAGTACCAGACCTTCAACTTTGACCTAGATGTTGCCATTCGGGGGCATCAGTGTTTCACAAACACATCTTGTTTTTTGTCAGAATCATGTGGATTCAGCCGCGTACTCGCGTATAGGCAGCTACGCGCGTGAATGCATTTCTGTTGAATTGTCGGCATAATAATGTAATGTAGTGTGGATACCATATGTGTCACAGTTCAAACTAATTAGCTTAAATTTATATTAAGTCAAGGTTGCGGTGACCTTAAGTTTAACCCTTTCCCTCATACGACAATTCGGCAGCAGACGACTTTGGACATATTTTGTCAAAAAAAGAAAATCTCTATAATTGAATGGATAACCTATGACCAAATGTGGAAAACATTGTGGCAAAAGGAGAAATTGCGTGTTTTGAGCAATTTCTTCTTTTGTCACTATGTTTTCAAAAAGCTGTCTGCTGCAGAGGCGTCAGAAAGCGTCTATTTGAGGGAAAGGGTTAAATTAAGTAGGTTAAGGCTTAAAATCTCATTTCAGTCATTTCACCACATTGGTTCTCATATTATAAAGTAAACCAAATCATAGGATTTGGAATGGAAATAAAGTGATACTACAAAATAAAAAACAACCCCACTTTTAACACCTTCTTAAATTATAGTTGTCCATCTTGTTGAAATTGGCCAACTTGTGTGTTAAGTCACAGAATGGGGCATAACATTATTGACCATTCTAGTTTTCTGTCTAATCATTTTTAGCTCCACTAGTCGAGCTTATGTTATGGCGAATTGTCCGTCGTACGTCATGCATGCGTTAACTTTTTGCTTCAAACGACTTCTCCTCCCTAACCACTTGGGTAATTCAGATGAAACTTCATAGGAAGCATCCTCTTCCAATGTCTTCTCCTGAATTCCTTCAAAAAATGTTTTTGATCCATGCAATATTCTGGTTTCCATGGCAACTGAAAGAAAAAAATAGTGTAAACTCAAAAAATCTTCTTCTCCAAAAGTGTTAGGCCGATTTTCAAATAATTTTGTAGAAATGTTCATTTGGTGACCCTCTATCAGATTCCTTCAAGCCAAGTTGATTGGTAGAAAAACATGGCCACCAGGGGGCGGGGCTATTTTGCATTATATGGCTATAGTGAAAACTTGAAAAATCTTCTCCTCCAAAAGTGTTTGGCCTTATATGGCTAAAGTGAAAACTTAAAAAATCTTCTCCTCTGAAAGTGTCAGGCCGATTTCAAATAATTTTGTAGAAATGTTCCTTGGGTGACCCTTTATCAGATTCCTTCAAGCCATGTTGATTGGACGAAAAACATGGCCGCCAGAGGGCAGGGCTATTTGGAGATGCCTAATGGCCGTGGAGGGATACTGGCCCTCTTGGACCTCTTGTTAACTCACCTTAGCTTGAAGTGTGGTGAAGATCAGCTATTGTGATCACTTACTGTCAGTCGTTGTCGGTCTGTTCACATTTTTGTCCTCCTTAACCAATGAACCAAAATCAACATGATTTCACAGGAATGATCTAGGTGATCCTCTTTCAAAGTTATTGAATGAAGCTGTGTAATCAGAAAGAGGTAAAAATATTTAAAATTCTAGTCTAAAAGTACCTGGCCGTTTTGAAAATAATAAATGTTCCTTTGGTGATCCACTATTAAGAATCCAAATTGTTCCATTGAAAAACATAGCCAATGGGGGGCTCTACCCCTGATTTGAAAATAATTCCTTGGGTGACCCTCTACCAAGAATGTTCAAATTATTCCGATCCATTGAAAGATATGGCCGCCAGGGCGTAGGACTGGTGTTCCTTATATGTCTAGAGTAAAAACATTGATAATTACTTCTAAAATCTCTATTAAATCAGGTGAGCGATAATGGACCATCATTGTCCTCTTGTTTTTTTAACACAGATTCAGTGGAGATAGAAGACAGTGATTTAAGATGGAGAAGAAGCAGTCATGCAGCTTTGACAGCCATGTTGCCAAGTCATGCCACATACCATTCAGACACAAGCATTGGCTCATCACATTCTATGAAAGATCCCGAAGGGAAGAAAAGTCGAATAATGAGGAGAAAATCTATGGCTGCTATTCGAGGTAAAATGTAACATGCTCAAAATAACATCAATATTAATTGAGGTTCGTAAAAGGTGCAGCTCTTTTCAAAATTAGAATAGAATATGTTGAAGATAGCTCTGATTGCAGAAGTTGTTCTAAATTAATTATACTCCCCATTCATCCCCCTGTTAAGAAATTGAAGGGGATGCATGATATACAAGTAACTACTGGTTTCCACTATGTCTGTCAGTATACAAATTTGTTTTCGGTTTCCAAGTCATTCCTCTTTAAAGCCAGGATGATGTTCACCCTTTGTAATTTGTGATCCATGCAAAATTCTGGTTTACATGGCAACCGAAAGAAAAAATAGTGAAAACTTAAAAAAAGATAAGAAGTATGTGCAGTAGTGATAGCAGAAGACCTCTATCAAAATCATGGTTCTATTTCTTTGCTTTGACGCTCTGGTTTGCAGGAGATACTTTTTTTGTAAAATGTGACCTTTTCCGATAATTTTCATATCATAATTTCTTCATTTCCTTTATACCCAAATAGTGTATTACATGTACAAACATATTTCAGTTTCACAGTTCATTTTTCAGAGGCCCTTGCAAGAAAAAGTAGTGTTGACAGCAGTCCTTCAATACATCAACTAGCAAAGGGTATGGGTAAAATGGATCAATGGCTGGTAGAAGAAGAAGAAAAGTTACATGCGCTAGATAGTATACGTAATATGACAGCTTCTTTGGCAGTAAAGAGGAAATACAGGTAGCCATCTATATAAGACAAGCCTTGAGTAAACCTTTCTTTCTGTAATGTTCAACCCTTTCCCTCATACGACAATTCTGCAGCAGAAGACTTTGAACGTATTTTGTCAAAACATAGAAAATCTCCATAATTGAATGGATAACCTATGACAAAAAGTGGAAAACATTGTGGCAAAAGGAGAAATTGCACGTTTTCTCAAATGAAAGATTTTGGCCGTTTTTCAAATATTTTTTTAGAAAGGTTCCGTTGGTGACTCTTTATCAGATTCCACCAAGCCATGTTGATTGGTCTTAAAATATGGCTACCAGGGCTGTTGGCTATATATTGGCTTTATTGAAAACTTTAAAAATCTTCTCCTCCCAAACTATTTGGCCGATTTTAAAATAATTTTGCAGAATGTCTTAAAATATAGCTGCCAGGGGACGGGGCTGTTAGCCATATATTGGCTTTAGTAAAAACTTTAAAAATCTTCTCCTTCCCAACTGTTTGGCTGAATAATAATAATTTTGCAGAAATGTTCCTTGGGTGACACTACGAGATTCCTTCAAGCCATGGTGATTGGTTAAAAAAAAATGGCCACTAGCGGGCGGGGCTGTTTGGAGATTTAATTTTTGCCTAATTGCAGTGGAGCAATACTAGCCCTCTTGGGCCTCTTGTTTGAAGATTGGGATTACTTTTGCTTTTTAGTTCTACTGGCCAAAGGCCAGAAGAGATTATGCCGTGGCGTGGTGTCCGTCGTCCATGTGTGCGTGTGTTCATCCGTAAACAATTACTTGTGAACGCGATACAGTCTTCAGTTTTGATTGTATCTCAATCAAACTTATACAGTAGTTAGATATCCATAAGAACTCGGTTCCTTTTGCAAACCAGCCAAATCCGCCCATGCAAGACTGGATAATGGCCCTTGAAATTGTTAAAATTGCTATAATAGAGCTTGTGAACACAATAGAGACACCATTTACTATCTGATCTTCACCAAACTTAGATAGTAGTTAAATATTGATCAGAGCTTTGTTCCTTTCGAAAACCAGCCAGATGTGCCCTTGCATGACTGTATTATGGCCCTTGAAGTTGTCAAAATTGCTATAATACAGCTTGTGAACGCGTTAAAGTCTTCAATTTTGATTGTATCTCCATCAAACTTATACAGTAGTTAGATATCCATGAGAGATCGGTTCCTTTCGCTAACCAGCCAAATCCGCCCATGCAAGACTGGATTATGGCCCTTGAAATTGTTAAAATTGCTATAATAGAGCTTGTGAACACAATAGAGACACCATTTACTATCTGATCTTCTCCAAACTTAGATAGTAGTTAAATATTGATCAGAGCTTTGTTCCTTTCGAAAACCAGCCAGATGTGCCCTTGCATGACTGTATTATGGCCCTTGAAGTTGTCAAAATTGCTATAATACAGCTTGTGAACGCGTTAAAGTCTTCAATTTTGATTGTATCTCCATCAAACTTATACAGTAGTTGGATATCCATGAGAGATCGGTTCCTTTCGCTAACCAGCCAAATCCGCCCATGCAAGACTGGATTATGGCCCTTGAAATTGTTAAAATTGCTATAATAGAGCTTGTGAACACAATAGAGACACCATTTACTATCTGATCTTCTCCAAACTTATATAGTAGTTAAATATTGATCAGAGCTTTGTTCCTTTCGAAAACCAGCCAGATGTGCCCTTGCATGACTGTATTATGGCCCTTGAAGTTGTCAAAATTGCTATAATACAGCTTGTGAACGCGTTAAAGTCTTCAATTTTGATTGTATCTCCATCAAACTTATACAGTAGTTAGATATCCATGAGAGATCGGTTCCTTTTGCTAGCCAGCCAAATCCGCCCATGCAAGACTGGATTATGGCCCTTGAAATTGTTAAAATTGCTATAATAGAGCTTGTGAACACAATAGAGACACCATTTACTATCTGATCTTCGCCAAACTTAGATAGTAGTTAAATATTGATCAGAGCTTTGTTCCTTTCGAAAACCAGCCAGATGTGCCCTTGCATGACTGTATTATGGCCCTTGAAGTTGTCAAAATTGCTATAATACAGCTTGTGAACGCGTTAAAGTCTTCAATTTTGATTGTATCTCCATCAAACTTATACAGTAGTTAGATATCCACGAGAGATCGGTTCCTTTCGATAACCAGCCAAATCCGCCCATGCAAGACTGGATTATGGCCCTTGAAATTGTCAAAATTGCTATAATACAGCTTGTGAACACAATAGAGGTCCATTTACTATCTGATCTTCACCAAACTTAGATAGTAGTTAAATATTGATGAGAGCTGGGTTCCTTTTGCAAACCAGCCAGATTCGCCCATGCAAGGCTGGATTATGGCCCTTGAATTTGCCAAAATTTCTATAATAGAGCTTGTGAACACAATTGAGGTCCATTTACTATCTGATCTTCACCAAACTTAGATAGTAGTTAAATATTGATGAGAGCTCTGATTCCTCTCGCAATCAGCCAGATGTGCCCTTGCATGACTGGATTATGGCCCTTGAAATTGTCAAAATTGCTATAATACAGCTTGTTAACACAATAGAACCTCCATTTACTATCCGATCTTCACCATACATACAGGCTCTGGATTGAAAATGACCAAAGAACCATCCTAGTAGAGCATAGGCCCTCATGGGCCTCTTGTTTTTAGAAGTGATGGAAATTCACATTGAATGATACTAAATTGATTGAAAATATAAGTAAACGTTGAGATAGACTTAACGCACTCATTTTTAGAAATTTTGGCCCACTGTCATCAAACCCAGTGGAATTATTTTACATCTAATAATTGATGTTCGCGGTGTGTGGGTGTTACCATGACTTTTAAATTGACCATTATTTAGGACATGATTTTCATATTGTAATGCCGATATCTGTTTGTGGCAACTGTTATCCGATTTCATTTCATTTGTAAGTTTTATGGCAATTTAAAGCATTTAAAATGTTGATTAAAGCTCAAGTCTTGTTTATTTAAACAACTCTTGCAGCACACTTGTTATACCCCAGTATTAATATGGGCCATTATATGGGAGCAACTGCAGTGGATGAGAGGTAACCACATGTTGTCCAATTTCTATGTCAAACAATTTACAACCAATCTTCACCAATCATGTTGAACATATTTGTGGGCATAATGTCTAGGCCATGTTAGATAACCAGCAAAATCACTTATGACACTTATGGCTTATGGCGAAATATCTGTTAAAAAAGAAGTAATTTTATGATACAGAACAAAGCAAGCAATTTCTATTTTTCCCACAATGTTTTGAACAGTGTATCAAATTATTTTTCCAACTTTCGAGATGATATTGACTTCAACCTTTTTCAAAACCGGCATTACGTTGAATAACATGTCAGGTATTGGGTAATAATGTGTCAAATAGCTATACTTATCAGATTGACAATAAATTATCTACTATTGTCCGCCCCTTCTCTGCCACTATCTATAAAGTGTTACTTTTTCTGGTGGGAGAATATACCCTTCGCACATACAACACATTTTCAGCATAAGACCTTGAAGATATCAAGACAAAAATATGGGAAATCTCTATTACTGAAAATAAAATGATTGAAAAGAGTTAAAAACATTGTAGGAACAAGAGAACTAAGCAATATCTCATTTTGCCATTGTGTTTTCAAAAGCAATGATCATCTTAACCCTTAACCATTTTTGAAAGCATAGTGACAAAAGAAGAAATTGTTCAAAACAAGCAATTTCTCCTTTTGCCACAATGTTTCCACTTTAAGTCATAGGTTATCCATTCAATTAAAGAAATTTTCCATTATTTTATAAAATATGTTCAAAGTCGTCTGCTGCAGAATTGTTGTATGAGGGAAAGGGTTAATGTGTCTGCATGTGGGAAATGGTTATATTCTCAATAGTACATGTAAACTTGTATTTTATTTCAGAGATCCAATTTGCAAATTAGATGCAGCATTTCAGCTAATAAAAATAATTTGATATGTTTATCCGGTACACTTGTTTGCTGTGGCATCAGAAAGGGGGAATCTTATCCAATGGACCAATTTCAACCAAACTTAATAGGAGTGTTACTTTGGGGGGGGGTCCTCTTTCAAAATGTAAAGGTTTAAATTCTAAACAGACCTTTGGCTGCTGTTGCATCAGAAAGGGAGAAAAATGCCATAACTTTAAAATTCTTCTCCTCTGAATCTGCTTGTCTGATTCCAAGATTATTTGATAAAAAGAGTCCTTGAGTGACCCTCTACACAAGTTGTTTATGCCATATTGATTTGTTGAAAAACATGGCCACAAGATGGCATCATAAAAGAGGCAAAAAGACATAACTTTAAAATTTCATTCTTATAAAGTTCTTGTTTAATTTCAAGATTATTTAGCAGAAATATTCCTTTAGTGCCACTGTACATAAATTGTTCAAGCCATATTGATTGGTTGAAAATGATAGCTGCATTAGAAAAGGGGCTAAATGAACTTTAGATTTATTTGACATCTAAACCAATTGACTGATATCAACGAAACTTCACAGGAATGTTACTTTGGTGGTCCTCTTTCAATGCCTAATTACAAATGTCCTTTACTTATAAGTTGTTTCATTTGCAGTTCATTCCCAATCTTGATCAAGTTTTCCCTTTTATTAGCAGTAGCATCTGCTACTATCAGCGCTAACGTTAATGGACGTATTGGGCGTTTTTACTCCCGAAAAGCGTTCCCGTACGCCCAAAATTGACAAGCGAGACGTCCAAGTACGTCCAGGATTTAAGGGTATACACCGGCAATCAAAACACAGGGCATATGCTTCCAGTTGAAATCGTGTGAAATTATTCTGCAATCATTGTGTATTGTGTTTGATTAAGTGTCAATGACGGACAGTGGGAGTTATCAATTTGTAGATTTAAGCCAATCACTATCGAGAATCCGTACCCCACCCAACTCCAGATTTGACACTTGATAACCAATTTGATAACAAACTAGGATATGATTAAGGAATGTCCCTATATTAATTTAACTGTTTAAAGATTATGTTTTTGTTTACACGAATCCATAGGAAATTATTTTCATTTGCCGATTTTGTTTTTGTTGGCCATAAAGATCAAATTTAGAGCCATCTATAAAAAAAAACCTTGCCTATACAACTAAATAACATTTTTGGCCATTTTAGTTAATTTCTTTTTAGAAGATAAAAAATATTGGAGAAAATAAATATTGTAATGGGTTTTTGTGCATTTTTCTACTTTCTGAAAATCGGAAATGTGATTCAAGAAAGTATTACTAACACTTATTTGTTTTAAAATGTTATCATTGTAAGAGTTTAGTATGTGTTTCTCTAATACAACTCACTGCAGAAAAGTCTCAATATCAGAAATCATTCCTTTAACCACAATGCATGTGGTTTGAGAACATGATTCATGATATATGTGGTTGAGTCTAATGAATCATGGCCAAGCCAATCTTTTTGATAAATTTTATGCTAGATAGATCATGACATGTGACTAGAAGATAGCATAATCAGTACTGAGCATAATAGATCGCAAAAAACACATACTGGTTTAAAAGTGTAATGAAAGAAACTGAAACAATAACATTATTTACAAAGGAGCAATATAAGCTTTTTGTAACAATTTGCTTCTTTTCTGATAATGTTTTTTAAAAATAAAACAAAGGGAAACAAGTGCAAGATGTAGAAAAACCAACGCAGCAGCAGCACCTGTGACTTCCAAGATTATGATCAGGACTTCCAAAATCAGACCCAGGAAGTCAGGACTTCCTGTTTCACAAAGTTAGTGCAAGCACTGCTACTATAATCACTCAGATGATGTTTAGGGCCATCTTGGCCCTTTTGTTCATTCTTTACTTCCAATATTTTCTATTTTAAATTAAAAATTGCCAATCATGTATTAGTTAACAATAACTTGAGCTAAACTTGAGATTCTGTGAAAAAACTTCAATGGATCAACAACTTAGCTATAGATTGTAATAGTACCTGAAGTTAATATCAAGGTTACTGATACTATACTCATGATAACATGAAATCTTGTTTGATTTCTCCCCTGAATAAGACTATTTATTACTCCTGTTTATTGCTTTATCACCTTCTTGTTCCTATGCACTAAAGGACTTTTTAGCTAGACTATTCAAAGAATATGAGAGCTATTACAGTCATTTGTGCATCGGCGTTGGCGTTGCAACTTTGGTTAAAGTTTTGCATGCAAGGCTTTTTCTCAAACGCTATTGCTTTGTTACTTCACACACTTATTTGACATCATCAAATGACCTTGCAGGACAAGTCCCATAACCCTATATCAGATTTTGAAACAATTATGCCCCTTTTTGGACTTAGAAATTTTGGTTAAAGTTTTGCATGCAGGTTTTTTTCTCAAAAACCACAGATGCTATTGCTTTTTAACTTCACACACTTTTTGTACATCATCAAATGATCTTGCAGGACAAGTCCAAAAACTCTATATCAGATTTTGACACAATTATGCTACTTTTTTGACATAGAAATTCTGGTTAAAGTTTTGCGTGCAACTACATTAAGAGTCCATATCTCTGTATTTACTTGATGCATTGCATTGAAACTTGATACAACCCTTCCCAACCATCACACCTATGTAGATTATTAAGTTAAATAACTATATCCTGCATCCAATCATCATGAAAGTTTATCAGGACATACATCTCTATCAAATCTAGGCCAAGTTCGAAACTGGGTCATTTGGGGTCACAAACTAGGTCACTAAATTAAATTAAATGAAAATCTTGTTAACAATCTAGCGGTCTCAATTTTTGCTTCAGCATGTCAGAATGTTTGTCTTAAAAATGTCTAGGTCAAGTTCGAATATGGGTCATATTGGATCAAAAACTAGGTCATTAGGCCAAATTGAAGGGAAATCTTGTTAACACTGTAGAAGCCGCATTTTTTGCTTCAGCAGCTTTAAATTTGGTTAGAATGTTTATCTTAATGATATCTAGGCCAAGTTCGAATATGGGTTATGCCGGTGCAAAAACTAGGTCACTAGGCCAAATTGAAGGAAAATCTTGATTTAAAACTTCGATATAGTGTTTAAAGATATCAAACAATAAGGTTAGGTAGCTCTTGACTGAATATATTATAAATTATGGCCCTTTTTGAAGTTAGAAATTTGGGTTAAAGTTTTGCACACAAGGCCTTTTTTCAAAACAGCAGACGCTATTCAAACAATACTTATCCAACATGATTTATAGTTCTATACTATCAAGCCACTATCTCAATAACAACTGTTGTTTATAGTATCAAATGGCCATAAAGTCGAGCATGCTGTCTTGCGGACAGCTCTTGTTAAAAAAATGTTGTAAATGAGTAATTTTTCCTTTTGCCCCAATGTTTCAAACTCTTTTAAATAAATTAAACTTACATTTATAGAGATTTTCCACATTTTAACTTATGTATCAAAGTCGTCTGCTGTATATTTGTTGAAAGTGAGAAAGGGTTAAATACTCGGTAACAATAGGGTATAAATGTAATAGTATTAGATTTTGACATTTAACCATTTTCACAATGTCAAAGGCCTTTTCCCCATACACACAATTTTTGAAAATGTGGTAAAGAGAGAAATTGCTGGTACAATGTACTGAGCAATTTCTCCTTTTGCCACAATGTTTCTAAATTTATTCAATAATAAAACTTGCATTTTCCGATGTTTTCAAAGTGTCTGCTGTAGATTTGTCAAGTTTTAGCAAGGGTTAAGATTGATAAAGGTCTTATCAGTTGTTGTTAGCTTTACCCATTACCTTACATACTGTTTATAGACTCATAACAATTACAGCAATAAAAAGAAAGGTTGGACATTTTTGTCAAAGGAATATGCATAAGGAGAGAGTTGGGAGCAATTAAAATTAACAACAACAACTTCTTTAAATTGCTCACTGTCAGAAATTTCTTTCCCTACAATGTTTTCATTTGGTATATCAAATATGCTTTCTATTTTGGAAAAGGTTGAAACAAATGACTGCCATGCACTTTTTTGATAACAACTAAACTAGTGATCGACACACTTGTATAAGGAAGTGTAGTCAATGTTTCGATTAAGTAAAAATAAAAAATCAAGGTGTCATTGGAGACAGAAGGATGTATAAAAACATTAACATTATTACTGTAACAAATATTTTAGAAAATATGAAATAATTGTTAGTGAGTGCACAGAGAAGTCAAACACACTGCTGCTGCCTTTGTGGATACTTCTGATGAAAGTTGTTAATTTAAATGGATTTGTACTGATAGTTTATTAAAAGATATGTTAGAAGTGCTGCTTTTTTTAACAATTGGGTAATTGAACAAATATATAAAAGGAAATAAAATGTACAGAGGCCCACAACAGCTAAGGCACCCACATAGGCCGGAAAATATAATGGCAGAATCATTTGACAATATAAAGCCAGAAACCAACAGAAGCAATACAGGTTATGGAATACCAAGACAATTTGATGATGAGTTTGAAGCCTTTGATAACAAAGGCTATGAGACTGATTATTATCATGAGAGAAACAGGAATTCTTTTGAACATTTTGATGATAATTTACGCAATGAAAGAGGAAGCATAGATATCATTGAAATGCAACAAATTAATATGCATCCTGGTCAGTCAAAAACAACTGACTTTTACAATGGAGAGGAAAGATATGGGGAAACCCAGAATAACAGAAATGGAGAATCAAGAAGAAACCAGTTTGGAATGAGAGAAATGACAAGGAACATAAGCCATTATGATGATGACAATCACAGACAAAATAATATAATAGATTTAGATGTAACAGCTGGCCTTGGAGATTTCAGACATGGTGGAAACATAGAAAGTAGGTACAGACCTGCAACACATGAGCATATCAAAATGAGAGACATGACACAAAGTACACTTAAAACAAAACATAAAGATATGGCTCCTGATTATATTGACGCTCAAGCTGATTATTCTGAATCGGACACAGAAGATGAAAGGAAACCATCTGGTTTTGATCAATTCTATGTTTTTGATAATGACAATTCGCAGGGAAGACACATTGACAAAAACCATCCTGAGAGAACACCAAGCTATAACAATGAAAATTTGCAATTTGATAACTCGGATTCTGGTAGCTTGTATCAAGGTAAAATACATCCTTTATATAGAAAAAGCACCCGTAAGTCAAGAAAGGCAAAGAGGAAAATTTACACGAACAATGGGGTACAAAATCATAGAATATCTTTTGCTGATGGAATGAAAACGTTGGTTCGAAGAAGGCATACAGTCAGAATTAAATCTATGAGACAAAAGTCTTTCCATGACACTATTGTCTCTCAGAATCCTTTGAATGATGTTGATTCAAATGAAGAACTGTATGAAGACATAAATAACTACAACAACGATGAAAAGCTGCCAAGCACAAAAATACAAAGAACAAAGTCATTAAAGGAAAGGTTGACAATTTTACAGAATACTGATGGGTATTTAACAACAGCTCAGAGGGCAAATTTGCTAAGGTTTGAATTAAATTTTCCCATTTTACACTTACTAACTAAGTTAGTCCTCTATGTCTGCTTGCACATAGGGCAACTGAACAAATAATCCATTTAGTTTTTTGTCTTTTTATCTGTTTTGATCACTCTCTGTCAATAATCCATCAGTACTTCATTAACTTTTAGTTTCAAGCTAAAATTTCTCCTACTAAACAACTGCACCAAAGATTAAAGTTCTTTGTAGAACTTTGGTTGCTGTGGAATCCGTAAGGGGGGAAATGCTTTGAGTATCTTCACAAAATAATTTGGTAAAAATGTTCCTTCGGTGACCCCCTACAAATTGTTCATGTCATATTGATTGGTTGAAAAACATGGCAACAAGGCAGCATCAGAAAATGAGCAAAATGACAAAACTTTGAAATTCCATTTTCATGAAAATGCTCTTCTGATTTCATGATTATTGAGTAGAAAAGTTCCTTCAGTCACCCTATTCATACTTTGTTGAAGCCATATTGACTGGTTGTAAAACTTAGTAACCAGTGGCCTCAGAAAAGGGGTAAAACAAACTCTTAGCTTAAAAAGACATCTCCTTAACCACTGGACCAGTTTCACTTTAATGTTCATTTTGTGGTCCTCTTTCAAAATTGTACAAAGATTTAAAGCATTAACCCTTTCCCTCATACGACGATTCTGCAGCAGACGACTTTGAACATATTTTGTCAAAAGATAGAAATCTCTATAATTGAATGGATAACCTATGACTAAAAGTGGAAAACATTGTGTCAAAAGGAGAAATTGCTCGTTTTGAGCAATTTCTTCTTTTTGTCACTTTGTTTTCAAAAAGCCGTCTGCTGCAGAGGCATATACAAATGTTATTTTCTTACAAGCTGTTTCATATACTGCTTTTACTACGATAAGTTTCATTCTCACTCTTGATAAAAAAATTCTCAAATATTAGCACATATTTGCTACACATTTCTAGTTCTACGCTGCATAGGGAATTAAGTATGTATGACCATAGAAACTCTCTTTGATTTAGTGTTTCAGCCCCAGACCGTCTTCAGGATATTACAAATATCACAAACTATGGTGTGTCCATTTTGAAAACAAGGAATGTGACATGATGATTATCATAGGCAGGAACAACGTCGCGTCATTTTGGCATAAAGGCAAATAGAGCGTTGTCGATTCCCGCTTAAAAAGAGTGTGAATAATATGACCTCTAGATTAACTAAAAAAATTGTTCTAAAATATATCTGTTGTGTAGTATAAAATCAGATTAGACTGTATTTATATATAGGTCAAACATAATCCCCACATGCAACAAAAGCATATAATACTAGTGTCCAATCAATCAATATCGGTTTTGTTTTTATGCCCCCGGAATCTCCGATTCGGTGGGCATCTAGTTTTTGGCCTGTCTGCACGTCTGTCTGCACATCTGTCTGCACGTCTGTCTGTCTGCACAAAAAAACCTTTAACCTTGACCACTACTTTTGAACCATTACAGGTACGGCTACCATATTTCACATGTGTATTCCTTGTGACATGACCTTTCTGTCAGTACCAAATTTTTTGACCTTGCGACCTTGACCTTTGACCTAGATGTTGCCATTCTCGAAAAAAACTTTAACCTTGGCCATTACTTTTGAACCATAACAGGTACGGCTACCATATTTCACATGTGTATTCCTTGTGACATGACCTTTCTGTCAGTACCAACCTTTTTGACCTTGCGACCTTGACCTTTGACCTAGATGTTGCCATTCTCGAAAAAAACCTTTAACCTTGACCACTACTTTTGAACCATAACAGGTACGGCTACCATATTTCACATGTGTATATCTTGTGACATGACCTTTCTGTCAGTACCAACATTTTTGACCTGGCGACCTTGACCTTTGACCTAGATGTTGCCATTCGGGGGCATCAGTGTTTCACAAACACATCTTGTTCTCATTTTTAGCTCTACTTGCCAAAGGCCAGAAGAGCTTATGCCGTGGTGTGGTGTCCGTCGTCCGTCTGTCCGTCCGTAAACAATTGCTTGTGAACGCGATACAGTCTTCAGTTTTGATTGTATCTCATTCAAACTTATACAGTGGTTAGATATTCATGAGAGCTCGGTTCCTTTTGCAAACCAGCCAGATCCGCCCATGCAAGACTGGATTATGGCCCTTGGAATTGTCAAAATTGCTATAATAGAGCTTGTGAACACAATAGAGGCTCTATTTACTATCTGATCTTCACCAAACTTACACAGTAATTAGGTATCAATGAGAGCTTGGTTCCTTTTGCAAACCAGCCAGATTTGCCCATGCAAAACTGGATTATGGCCCTTGAAATTGTCAGAATTGCTATAATAGAGCTTGAGAACGCAATAAAGTCTTCAGTTTTGAGTGTATCTCAATCAAACTTATACAGTAGTTAGATATTCATGAGAGCTCGGTTTCTTTTGCAAACCAGCCAGATCCGCCCATGCAAGACTGGATTATGGCCCTTGAAATTGTCAAAATTGCTATAATTGAGCGTGTGAACACAATAGAGGCTCCATTTACTAAATAATCTTCACCAAACTCAGATAGTAGATAACTATTGATGAGAGCTCGGTTCCTTTCGAAAACCAGCCAGATGTGCTCTTGCATGACTGGATTATGGCCCTTGAAATTGTCAAAATTGCTATAATACAGCTTGTGAACACAATAGAGCCTCCATTTACTATTCAATCTTCACCAAACTAAGATGGTAGTTAAATATTGATGAAAGTTCGGTTCCTTTCGCAAACCAGCCAGATCAGCCCATGCAAGACTGGATTATTGCCCTTGAAATTGTCAAAATTGCTATAATAGAGCTTGTGAACACAATAGAGGCTCCATTTACTATCTGATCTTCACCAAACTTAGATAGTAGTTGAATATTGAGAGCTCTGTTCCTTTCACAAACCAGCCAGATCCGCCAATGCAAGACTGGATTATGGCCCTTTAAATTGTCAAAATTGCTATAATACAGCTTGTGAACACAAAAGAGCCTCCATTTACTATCCGATCTACACCATACATACATGCTCTGGATTGAAAATGACCAAAGAACCATACCCTCATGGGCCTCTTGTTAGAAGAATATTTCTGCTTATTGCAATTCATAAATAAACATATGTACGCTGGTAGATTTTATTGCGGTTGATTTGACAACCGCCATAGAGACAACGAAAACAACAACATTACATGAATTTTACATGGGCAGTTTTCGCAATCAGTTTAAGATTATCCAACACTGGAAACCAAATAACAGCTGCATTAGTTCCCTTGTTTTGCAAAGACATGGTAACCAATAATAATATCAGTGCTATTTTGGTAAATTTGAGGGATATCTGTGTGAGACTTACAATGAGTTTAAAACTGTAAACATTAGCCTTCATCATGTTTAATAAGATAATTGCGCGCTATAATAAATTAATGCTTTTAATTATGGAAATTTTCCATAATTTTGCCGAGATATTTTCAAAGTCATCTGGTGTGACTTGGTTTAATATGTTAAATACATCAATAATGTAGATGAATCTTGAAGCATTTGCAGCATACGACAAAAGGTGATATAGATATTGAGTAATTTCTCCTTTTGCCACAAATATCATATAATAATATCTTCATACATTCATTTATAGAGATTTCCCATAATTGTATCTTATTGTTTTCAAAGGTACCTGTTACAGATTTGTTGAATGTTGGAAATAGTTAAATATGGAATTTTTTATATCACATATTGTAGTGTTTGTAACTGTCATATGAAGAATACATAACAAGTTTACTATGAATTTCTGTGTAAACTGACCTTGTTATGTATTCATTATATGGCAGTTCAATTAACATGCATTAATTGCATTTTAAAACATCAATTAATTCATGATGAGTACATGTATATTGTAAATTATGTCATTTTGTCAAAGCTTCACAACACTTGAAATCATCCGACGGGAGATTTTTCCTGCTTGGAATACTTTTATTTTTATTAGCTCACCTGAGCACGTAGTGCTCAAGGTGAGTTATTGTGATCGCCTTTTGTCCGGCGTCAGTCTTGCATATGTCAATATATTCTCCTCAGTAACCAGTGGGTCAATTTTGATGAAACTTCACAGAAAGCATCCTCACAATGATCTCACCAGAATTCCTTTAAATTCCTTTAAATTTTTGGGATCCATACTGAATTATGGTTTCCAAGGCAACAAAACAAAGTGCACAAGGTGATTTATTGTGATCGCCTTTTGTCGGGCATCAGTCGCGCGTCCGTCAACATCTTCTCCACAGTGACCAATGGGTCAATTTGAACAGAAAGCATCCTCTCAATGATCTCCCCCGAATTCCTTCACATTTTTGGGATCCATATAGAATTATGGTTTCCATGGCAACGAAACGAATTTGTTTTTATAAAATTCTTCTTCTCTGAAACTGGTTGGCAGATTTTCAAATAATTTTGTAGAAATGTTCCTTGGATGACCCTTTATCAGATTCCTTCAAGCCATGTTAATTGGTGGAAAAGCATGGCCGTCAGGGAGCTTGGCTATTTTGCCTTATATGGCTATAGGTGAAACTTAAAAAATCTTCGCCTCCGAAAGTGTCAGGCGGATTATCAAATAATTTTGCAGAAATGTTCCTAAAGTGACCCACTATCAGATTCCTTTAAGCCATGTTGATTGGTCAAAAAAAATGGCCGCCACAGGGTGGGGCTATTTTGCCTTTTATGGCTAAAGTGAAAACTTAAAAAACTTCTCCTCCGAAAGTGTCAGGCCGATTTTCAAATACTTTTGTAGAAATGTTCCTAGGGTGACCCTCGATCAGATTCCTTCAAGCCATGTGGATTGGTCGAAAACTATGGCCACCAGGGGGTGGGGCTTATATGGCTAAAGTGAAAAAAAATAAAATCAGGTGAGCGATCCAGGGCCATTATGACCCTCTTGTATATATATTTAATATAATTATGATAATTGATTATATTTGAGTCATCTTTTGTGTCAAGAAGATGTTTCTTTTGATCAAAAATATGTACTCTACAATTTAATCAAATTAAACTTTCATGATCCATTTTTTCACCAATTAACCCTTTCCCTCATACCACAATTCTGCAGCAGACATCTTTGAACGTATTTTGTCAAAACAGATGTTTTCAAAAAGCTGTCTGCTGCAGAGGCATCCAAAAGCGTCTATATGAGGGAAAGGGTTAAACTCACCTGAGCACAAAGTGTGATCACCCTGTGTGTGTCATGCATCAACATCTCCTAAATCAGAAGGTCAATTTGATTGAAATTTCACAGGAATTTTCCTAAGAATTGCTCTAAGATTATCATTCCATACAGACCTTGCATCAAAAATTGGCTGAAAGACAAATACTTTGAAGAACTTTCCCTCTGAAACCCAGATTTCAAGGACTTCAATAGGAATATTCCTTTTTGTGAGCCTCTTCCAATATTGCTGAAGCCATCTTGATAGGTCAAAAAGCACATAGCTGCTTTGGACACAGCTATTTCTTCTCCTCTTAGAGTACTAGTCTGATTCAAAATAACTTCACAAATATGTTGCTTTGGTGGTGCCAATCTATTGATGTTCATGCCATCCTGTTTGCTCGAAATGCATGGCTTCCAGAGCACTGCTATCTGCTTTCACTGCAAATTTTATAAAAAAAAAGGTTCTTATTCTCAAAAGAAATATTCCTCTAGTGTGATCCTCTTCTTAAAATGTTCACGATATCTTGATTTGTGTAAATTTGTGGTTGTCAGAGGCTTAGTCTTTTAACAAATTGAGCTTAACCCTTTCCCTTATACGACAATTCTGCAGCAGACAACTTTGAACATATTTTGTCAAAACATAGAAAATTTCCATAATTGAATGGATAACCTATGACAAAAAGTGGAAAACATTGTGGCAAAAGGA
The DNA here is from genome assembly GCA_031761405.1 of Serripes groenlandicus. Classification (NCBI taxonomy): domain Eukaryota; kingdom Metazoa; phylum Mollusca; class Bivalvia; order Cardiida; family Cardiidae; genus Serripes; species Serripes groenlandicus. Next base: position 42,598,800 of record JASEVX010000004.1, read on the forward strand.
GAAATTGCAATTTCTTCTTTTGTAACTATGTTTTCAAAAAGCCATCTGCTGCAGAGGCGTCCGAAAGCGTTTATATGAGGGAAAGGGTTAAGGGAACATGGCCCTCTTGATCATTCTATTCATCAGATATTTTTAGGTCTTAATATGCTTCTGATAAAGTATTGGATATATCGCCATAAACATGTGTTGCACGAGTATCTTGACATAATCATAATCTAGTGGAAGACTGTGGTAAAGAGGTAGAGCGTCGACCTCTTTTACCAAAGGTCCCGGGTTCGAATTCCGTGATGAGCGGGTTCTGCCTTTGGGATTTTTCCACACAAACGGCGCGAGTACTGGTTAAGTTTCCAGGAAGCAGACATCGAGCGTGATTAATATAAGCTTATAGCTTGTGTCGCGATCGATGTAAAATAAATAAGTTTAAACTTAATCATCTTCATATTTTCTCTATTTGCAGGAACCACATCTTTATCAAGGAACCAACCAAACCTAAAGGCTTTGAGATAAGGAAATATCAACTGGCTTTGGTGAGTTGGACCAACTCAAAAGTATTTTTCCCTTAACCCTTTCCTTCATACGACAATTCTGCAGCGACTTTGAACATATTCTGTCAAAAAATTCTTTAATTGAATGGATAACCTATGACAAAAAGTGGAAAACATTGTGGCAAAAGGAGAAATTGCACGTTTTGTGCAATTTCTTCTTTTGTCACTATGTTTTCAAAAAGCCGTCTGCTGCAGAGGCGTCAGAAAGCGTCTATATGAGGGAAAGGGTTAACCTGATAATGATGACTGTTGATGCAACATAGATATCATGATATGCTATTTCAAAGCTTGTGAGAAATGGAGTAATAGCTCATGGTGAGCATTTCCCCATTTCTCATACTGCTTTCAATAGTATCTCAAAATCAAACTTATCTTTTTCAAGATCTGACATGGTTTTTCTAAAATGTGTTTGAAGGGACACCACTTAGAATATCAGATCAGCAAACTGATACCTGACGTGTTCTCATAATCTATTTTCTGGTATATTTGAAAGCACTGTTAGAAATGATAGCGAATAAAGACAAATGAGAATTTAAATTTGAGATAAGTAAACTATTCATAGGAAAAGGAGGAATTTCTTATGTACAGTACAACATTTTGAATAAATGAATAGCATGCTGCAGATGCAGTAACAAAAATGGTTTTAACCTCTGTCGACTTGCAGGACTGTTGCAGATCAATGCAAGAAAATGATAAATTATATCACTTACCTCTACATTTTGTAAATTCTATTAGCTAACAGGGAACGCTGAAAGAAATGTCATATTAACATACATGTGTGCATGTTTTAGCATGACTTTGCTGTTGAAATTCTAAATGAAAGGCTTAAAAAGAAGTACAGAAATCAATTTTAAATTATGTTCAAAATAACACCATTATGTTAGAAATAGGATCAAAGTAAAAGTAAAATTTATGTCCATGTCATTTCAACTATTAGTACATATATCATCTTTGGACGTCCATAAAAGTGTCATCAATATTAATCATAATAAGCTCTCACATATATAAAACAAAATTAAATAAATCTAAAAAAGGATAAAATGAAAAAAATCAAACAATGCGTCACTATTTTCTCATGGTGTGGCTCAGATATATCATGAAAACAAAAAATATATCCTATGTATTTTCAATCGATTGATTAATTGATTGGGGTTCAACAATTTTTCAGTCATATCATGGCAGCCAGTTCACCTACTTATATGTTTACTGGCCTTCTCACACCAGTACTCATCACAACATACTTTTCAAGCAACTGGCTGCTTTCACATAGACTGTTAGCCCATAGGTGAAAGACGAATGAAGCTTGTCACAGTGACTTTTGTCAAACGTCGGAAAGAATGTTAGCCGAGCTGGGGTTCGAGCTCACAACCCCTTGATTGACAGACCGCATCGCTACTTACTGAGCTACCGGGGCTCTGCTATGTATTTTCAAGCAATAAATCCTAGATCACAGAAATACATGTACATTGATCATGATAGTTTACAACTGTAACCCATGATAAGGACCAGATCTCAGGTATTAAATAACCAGCTGTATTTAAAACACACTGTTTATTTCATGTTACACATTCCTCTTAACCCTTTCCCACCAATAGATGCTTTCTGATGACTTTGCAGCAAACGACTTTTGAAAACATTGTGGTAAAAGGAGAAATTGCTCAAAAGAAGCATTTTTTCCCTTTGCCACAATATTTTCAACTTTTTTCAGTTATTTTAACTGCAATTATAGAGATTTTCCATATTTTTGAGTAGACATCTTCAAAGTCGTCGGCTGCGGATTTGCTGTATGTGGGAAAGGGTTAACCCTTTCCCTCATACGACAATTCTGCAGCAGACGACTTTGAACGTATTTTGTCAAAACATAGAAAAGCTCCATAATTGAATGGATAACCTATGACTAGAAGTGGAAAACATTGTGGCAAAAGGAGAAATTTCACGTTTTCTGCAATTTCTTCTTTTGTCACTATGTTTTCAAAAAGCCATCTGCTGCAGAGGCGTCAGAAAGCATCTATATGAGGGAAAGGGTTAATAACTATCCGGATGTTCTCAGGTTGCCCAATCCTGAGGTTGATTTTTTTAGTGAATTATTTGTTGACACTATGACAGTTGCTTTATTATGCTCCCTGAAACAGAATCATTGCAGCATTATAGTCACCGCTTCGTCAATCCACTTTGGTTTGGGATAATTCTCAGTAAACCACTGAATTGAATACAATGAAACTTTATAGGAAGCTTCACTAACAAAAGGAGATGTGTATATTATCAACACATTCCGATTTGATGAGTGTTCACAGAGTTATTGCCCTTTGAATTTATGTCCGTCCTTCTTTTGTCCTGACTATTTATCAGCAATCGCTGACTTGATTTCAATGAAATTTAATTAAAACGCTTCACTGTCAAGAAAATATGTGCATATAATCAACATGATCCCATTCAATGATTTTTATGCCCCCGGAATCTCCGATTCGGTGGGCATATAGTTTTTGGCCTGTCTGTTGGTTGGTTGGTCTGTTGGTCTGTCTGTCTGTCTGCACAAAAAAAACTTTAACCTTGACCACTACTTTTGAACCATAACAGGTACGGCTACCATATTTCACATGTGTATTCCTTGTGACATGACCTTTCTGTCAGTACCAAAATTTTGGACCTTGCGACCTTGACCTTTGACCTAGATGTAGTTTTTGGCCTGTCTGCACGAAAAAAACTTTAACCTTCACCATTACTTTTGAACCATAACAGGTATGGCTACCATATTTCACATGTGTATTCCTTGTGACATGACCTTTCTGTCAGTACCAACATTTTTGACCTTGCGACCTTGACCTTTGACCTAGATGTAGTTTTTGGCCTGTCTGCACGAAAAAAACTTTAACCTTGACCATTACTTTTCAACCATAACAGGTATGGCTACCATATTTCACATGTGTATTCCTTGTGACATGACCTTTCTGTCAGTACCAACATTTTTGACCTTGCGACCTTGACCTTTGACATAGATGTTGCCATTCTCGAAAAAAAAAAATAACCTTGGCCATTTCTTTTGAACCATAACAGGTACGGCTACCATGTATTCCTCGTGACATGACCTTTCTGTCAGTACCAACATTTTTGACCTTGCGACCTTGACCTTTGACCTAGATGTAGTTTTTGGCCTGTCTGCACGAAAAAAACTTTAACCTTGACCATTACTTTTCAACCATAACAGGTATGGCTACCATATTTCACATGTGTATTCCTTGTGACATGACCTTTCTGTCAGTACCAACATTTTTGACCTTGCGACCTTGACCTTTGACATAGATGTTGCCATTCTCGAAAAAAAAATTAACCTTGGCCATTTCTTTTGAACCATAACAGGTACGGCTACCATGTATTCCTTGTGACATGACCTTTCTGTCAGTACCAACATTTTTGACCTTGCGACCTTGACCTTTGACATAGATGTTGCCATTCTCGAAAAAAAAATTAACCTTGGCCATTTCTTTTGAACCATAACAGGTACGGCTACCATATTTCACATGTGTATTCCTTGTGACATGACCTTTCTGTCAGTACCAACATTTTTCACCTTGCGACCTTGACCTTGACCTAGATGTTGCCATTCTCGAAAAAAAACTTTAACCTTGACCATTACTTTTGAACCATAACAGGTACGGCTACCATATTTCACATGTGTATTCCTTGTGACATTACCTTTCTGTCAGTACCAACGTTTTTCACCTTGCGACCTTGACCTAGATGTTGCCATTCTCGAAAAAAAAAATAACCTTGGCCATTACTTTTCAACCATAACAGGTACGGCTACCATATTTCACATGTGTATTCCTTGTGACATGACCTTTCTGTCAGTACCAACATTTTTCACCTTGCGACCTTGACCTTTGACCTAGATGTTTCAATTCTCGATAAAAACTTTAACCTTGACGACTACTTTTGAACTATAACAGGTACGGCTACCATATTTCACATGTGTATTCCTTGTGATATGACCTTTCTGTCTGTACCAAAAATTTTCACCTTGCGACCTTGACCTTTGACCTACATTTTGAAAACTCTTTGTCAATTTTTTTTTTATAAATTGATGTATGCAATAACTTTTAGTTTTTATACAAACTTCCCAACCTTGACTGTCACCTTTGACCTACATTTCGAAAACTTAACCCTGATCATAACTTTTGAACCATAACAGGTATCACTTTCATATTTCACATATGTATTTCTTGTGACAAGACCTTTCCTTCAGTACCAAAATTCTGACCTTGTGACCTTAACTGTGACCTTTGATCTACATTTTGAAAACTTTTATCATTGATTATAACTTTTGAACAGTAACAGTTATACAGGGCTTTCATACTCACATGTGTATTCCTTGTGACAAGACCTTTCATTCAGTACCAATAGTTTTGACCTTGACCATTACCTTTGACCTAGATGTTACCATTCGGGGGCATCAGTGTTTCACAAACACATCTTGTTCTTAGTGTTATTGCCCTTTCAATTTATATATCTGTCGTTCCGGTCTTTGTCCAGGCTATTTCTTAGCAACCACTAATTTGAATTTGATCAGGAAGCTTCATTAACAAGAGATAATGTGCAAATTATCAACATGTTCTGGTTCCATGATTTTTTTGTTTTTGTTATTGCCCATTTTTAAAAAAATGACATAGGAGAGTGTGACCTTTTTCCTGGGGTAAAAAATTCTTTATCTTTTGGGGTATTTGGTGGATTTTGAGAATTGGACATAGTTCTTTGGTTAGATTGACTTCAAACTTGCACTCAAATATAAATGCATTTCAACATATCAAACAGGTTTGGGGGTCGTACATTTGACATTTTATTTCTATGAATTGATTTCAATATTTCAACATAATTTATTTTTGTCGTATTTTTGGAAATTTTCATGTTTTCCGCTAATTTTGCATTTAACTCTTATATGTTAAAGGCTACACTTTTTTTAGGGATGGCAATGAATATTCGAATATTTGATTGTATGGTCAAATATTCGAATACTTTATCATAATTCGAATATGCGATGGAAATCAGGAGTATTCTATAATATATATATATAAATCAAATTAACGATACTTGAAATATTTACCCACGCTTTTTCGTTAAAAACTGAAAGTAAAGGGTTACGGATGGTCAATTATACGCATATTTTATAAGGTGTCAATTCTGTAGATAACATGTCAAACCAGAAACATCCCTGGTCAAACTGATAATCCTTGCTTTTGGCGATTAAAGTGATTGACTACAATACCGATGGTTTCGTTTGAAACTGCCGTAACTTCAACTTGTATAACATATATGTAGTTACATTTTATTTAATTATACATATCCGTCGTTTTGACTATGTAATTATCTGATTTCCTTTTTATGTTGATAAGCAATCCGGTACTGTAGTAACGACATCCATCCTTCAGGATGGTCCCTGTTTGATGTGTCATGTTTTGAAAAGATTTGAGAATTGGAAACAATTCATGTCATTTTCAACAGTATTTCAGTTGTAAACATAGTAATCAGAACTACATGTTTCATAAAAAAAAAACATTAAGCAAATGATCAATTAATTGAAATCTGAGCACTTTACTAATGCGTTTTCACTAAATCTAAATGCGAGTACTGGAATTTGAACAAAATAAGACAACAGTAAGATAAGTTTACAGCAAATGACGCATTTATAAACTCTTTGTTGGCGAATCATGCACAAATGGGTCAAATATTCGAATAATTTGGGCAAAAAATCCCAATTTTGGTATTCGTTGCCATCCCTAGTTTTTAGCTCACCTGTCACATAGTGACAAGGTGAGCTTTTGTGATCGGCCTTTGTCCGCCGTACGTCGTCCGTCCACAATTTCTTGTGAACATGATACAGTCTTCATTTATTATCCGATGTTTACCAAACTTATTCAGTAGCAAGATATTCATGAGAGCTCGGTTCCTTTCATCAAAAAGTCTTCACTCTGATCATGGTTACATCTTATACCTTTTTCACATTGTATGCTTTAGAATATGTATATTATTTTCTGGGTTAAAACAGATGAATTTGTTGGATTTTGAGGATTGGACATTTCTTTCTCGTCAGATAGACTTCATACATTTTGTCTTTATCTTTTTTCACTCGCATTGATAGTCGACAATTATAATTAAATGTATTTCTTGTTTTAAAAATGAAATAATTGTAAAGAAAATGGACGTATTTGTAAAACTATATTTACTTTTCTCATACTACCATATTATTTGACAATGATATTGATTTCCAAAATAAAGATATGGAGAAACTTTAAAGGAACTGAGTATTGGCAGGAAATGTATATGATCCTCAACACATTTTTTTTACACTCTGCTGTTCATCTTAGTTTTCATCCTCTTCTTAACCTTTTCCCTCATACGACAATTCTGCAGCAGACGACTTTGAACGTATTTTGTCGAAACATAGAAAATCTACATAATTGAATGGATAACCTATGACAAAAAGTTGAAAACATTGTGGCAAAAGGAGAAATTGCACGTTTTGTGCAATTTCTTCTTTTGTCACTATGTTTTCAAAAAGCTGTCTGCTGCAGAGGCGTCAGAAAGCGTCTATATGAGGGAAAGGGTTAAAATAACATTTTACAAGAGAGAAATTATAAAATTATGCTGAAATTTTGCTACAGGACAATCAAGGAAGAATTCTTCTTTTATTCTATTACAGAAATGGCAGAGGTTTAAAAATGGGATTAAAAATGCTGTGTATTATCTAGAGCTGTGGTCAGGAGCATTTAAAGTTATTGAAGGTAGGGATCTCAAAACAGACTATAGGATAATTTAAGACAGGCCTACTTCTGGATGTTTGCTAAATTGCATTCTGCAGCTATAATTAACCCTTTCCCCGACCTTCTTGACTTTTTAAAAGCATTTGCATTTACTGACAAGGACATTTAAATGTAGACCAAGATTAACCTGCACATTCATGCAATCCAATGTCATTGTTCGGTACTCCTCATTCAATGAAAAGAAAAGACTGGTACATAAATATGTAAAAATCTAGGGTGATAATTCAAGTTGCTGGACTTCAGTCATCCTCGGTACCCAGGCTATTCATTAAATATTTATATTTTATGAATAGCCTTCCTCGGTACCGAGGATGGACTTCAGCAGGATATGGGTTAATCTTTTGGGTTAGAGGAATTATATATTTACTCGAAATAAAACTTATCTCAAGATTTATAACTATTACAATAAATTACTATTCCATCTCAAGTGGAATAACCCTTTCGACGTATAGGCAGCAGATGACTTTTAAAAACAATGTGGCAAGTGGAGAAATTGTTCATAATGAGCAATTTCTCCATTTGCCACAATGTTTTCAACTCTATTCAATAACTATGTTATCATTTGTAGAGATTTTCCATACTTTTGCCCATATGTTTTCAAAGTCGTCTGCTGCAGATTTCCTATATATGTGGGAAAGGGTTTACAGATTGCCTAAATGTAAGCTTTCTGAAGCTATTGCATCTGTTATTTAAAATTTGGATATTCAGAAATATTTGATGTAATGCTGGCATATTAAAGTAGCAATTGGGCCAATATATGCTGTCATTACTTCCGGTTTTTAGCTGACCTGTGTAGGAAGTACTATTGTGATCGCCTATTGTCCTTTTCGAGCAATTTCTCCTTTTGCCAAAATGTTTTCCACTTTTAGTCATAGGTTATCCATTCAATTATAGAGATTTTTTATTTTTTGACAAAATATGTTCAAAGTCGTCTGCTGCAGAATTGTTGTATGAGGGAAAGAGTTAAACGACACATCCTCCTTAACCGCTTGGCCACAGTTTGGTGGGCATCTAGTTTTTGGCCTGTCTGTCTGCACGTCTGTCTGTCTGTCTGCACGAAAAAAACTTTAACCTTGACCACTACTTTTGAACCATAACAGGTACGGCTACCATATTTCACATGTGTATTCCTTGTGACATGACCTTTCTATCAGTACCAACATTTTTGACCTTCCGACCTTGACCTTTGACCTAGATGTTGCCATTCGGGGGCATCAGTGTTTCACAAACACATCTTGTTTGTTTTTTAAACTGAAAATCTTCTTGTCTGAAAAGCAATAAACTTATGCCCCTGGGGTCAAATTGGGCCCATGTTTGCCCTTCTTTTACATAGGGATTTATAGAAAAACATTTTAAATTTTCTTGTCGGAAACCAAAAGGCCTATAGCTTAGATATTTGGTATGTAGTCTAGTAGTCCTCTTTCAAGATTGTTAAAATTATGCCCTGATCATAATTGGCCTCCTATCTGAAACAGACCTATCAGTTTCCTCAAGTCTCATTAATTTGACAAAAGATAAGCAACATTGGTTGGGTTATTTCGCCTCGTGGCGGAGCTGTACTGGGCATTTGGCCTCTTGTATTAGCTTACGCAAAATGAGTTTCTGTGGTTGGAATAACAAATCAAATTGCATAAATCAGGCTATTGTTCCAGGCCCATCAAGGCCCTCTTGTTTCGAAAAAGTATCTTCTAGTTATTATATAGAGTTGCAAACATGGATGTAAAAGTAGAACATTTCATCATGAACAATTTCTTCTTTTGCCACAATGTTTTTCCAAAAAATGTCTGCTGCAGTGGCTTCAAAATGTGGACAAGGGAACAGAGTAGATTGGGTTACTTCAGAACAGAGTTTAGATTTAGCGGAAAGAAGATGAAATGAATTAAAAATGAAATAATTGTAAAGAAAATGGACATATTTGTAAAACTATATTTACTTTTCTCATACTACCATATTATTTGACAATGATATTGATTTCCAAAATAAAGATATGGAGAAACTTTAAAGGAACTGAGTATTGGCAGGAAATGTATATGATCCTCAACACATTTTTTTTACGCTCTGCTGTTCATCTTAGTTTTCATCCTCTTCTTAACCTTTTCCCTCATACGACAATTCTGCAGCAGACGACTTTGAACGTATTTTGTCGAAACATAGAAAATCTACATAATTGAATGGATAACCTATGACACAAAGTTGAAAACATTGTGGCAAAAGGAGAAATTGCATGTTTTGTGCAATTTCTTCTTTTGTCAGTATGTTTTCAAAAAGCTGTCTGCTGCAGAGGCGTCAGAAAGCGTCAAAATGGCTTCAAAATGTGGACAAGGGAACAGAGTGGATTGGGTTACTTCAGAACAGAGTTTAGATTTTGCGGAAAGAAGATGAAATGAGTGTTAATATCTTACATCACTGAAACTTGCAAAATGTTTTCTGCCGTAAATTTTAAAAAACTGATGACTCTTAGAATATGAGATCAGGAGAATGTTCAACTTTTATACATGTACTAATGTTTCACTTGCAGGTCAGTTTGGAACTGCTACAGTGTCTTACTTCCGCTTTCTACGATGGCTGATGTTTTTGAACATGTTTATGACTCTCTTCATGGTGGCAATAGTATTTGTCCCTTTCATGCTGATAGAGCCTGGAACAGACTTCAAGAGCTCTCTTAGTGATGCATGTGCAAGTGTATATCACTACAGAGCTCTCTTCTTCAGCAGTAACTACTCCCTAAGTACCTCTGATATAGCCTCAACGGAATCAGTTAGTACACTTGTTTTGGATGTTCTACAAGGAACAGTAAGTTGAACTGTTTTCTTGATATGGCTTTTTAGCACAGCAGAGCACAAATTGCACCTTTAGATGAGCTTTTGTGAATACACTGTGTCTATTGTCGTCAACAATTTCATTAAACAACATCTCCCCTTTAACCATTTGGCCAATTAGAAGAAAACTTAACAGGAATATACCTTTAATCGTCCTCTACTACTTGCAAGAGCTGGTTGATGCGGCATCAGAAATGGGGTATATTGAAAATCTTTTCTTATGAAGATACTTTGACAGAAATGTTCCAAAGTTAACCCTCTACGAGACGTGTTCAGGCTATACTGATTGATTTTTTAAAACATTCCCATCAGGTGGTATGAATAAGAGGGCAGATCATTTTTGAAAAGCTTCTACTTTGAAACTGCTGGTCTGATTTCAAGATAAGTTGTTTCTAGGGTAAATGGCTTCAAGAACTGTTCAGGCCATATAGATAGTTTGAAAATTGGTTACCAAGCGACATAAAAACGAAAATACTTTGAAATGTAACTGATTACATCTGCATGTTGGAAAGGTCGAAAGGGGTAAAAAATTGTATCCCAAGTCAGTTCATACAAAAAGTGGTTGTAAAGGCTCCCCTACTCGACACTTAGGGTTACTGGTATAACATTATGACTGGTGTGCTGGTTTCAGGATAAGCTTACAAACAGTACTGGTAATTATACCCCCAGATACGTAGTATATGGGGGCTATATAGGAGTCACGCTTGTCGGTCGGTTTGTCAGTTGGTTGGTCGGTCGGTCCGTTAGTCTGGACATTTCTTGTGAACACTATTTCTCAGCAACCCTTGGTCAGAATTCAATATAACTTCACAAGAATGATTGATACCAAGCCTAGCTGTGCATATTTTCGGCGTGTTGCACTGGAATTATTTTTAAATGAGTTATGGCCCCTGGAATTTCTCATACATAGTTGGTCTATAGACATTTCTTGTGAATACTATTTCTCACCAACCCTTGGTCAGAATTCAATATAACTTCACAAGAATGATTGATACCAAGCCTAGTTGTGCATATTGTGGGCGTGTTGCACTGGAATTATTTATACTGGGGGTATTCATCACCTTCAGTGATATTTCTAGTTTACCAAGGTATGGCTGTTATATAACTGGAATATTGTTGAATGCGGCTAAAACATCCATTTAACCTTTGTCTGATTAATCATTTAAATTTATTTGTTTTACTTATATTGTTAAGCAGATTCTATCGACTTCTATAAATCACTCTCAATGTTTTACAGGAAAAATTCTCCTTTACCACAATGTGTTCAACTTGATTCAATGATAATACTTCTATTCACAGAGATTAACAGATTTTTTCTCTTTTTTCTGCTCATCTGAGCACAAGGTGAGTTATTGTGATCTCTGTATGACCGGTGTGCGTTGTGCGTCCGTCAACATCCTTCCTCAGTAACCAGTGTGTCAATCGAGATCAAACAGCAAACATCTTATTAATGTTTTTCTAGAATTTCTTAAATTTTGTTGGATCCATGCAGAATTCTTGTTTCCAATGGCAACTAAACAGAGAAAGAAAATCTTCTCAAAATATTTTTTTTGTAGAAATGTTCCTTGGGTGACTGACCCTCTAACAGATTCCTTCAAGCCAGGTTGATTGGTCAAAAAAACATGGCCACCAAGGGGCAGGGCTGTTTTGCCTTTAATATATGGCTATTGTGAAATCTTTAAAATTCTTCTCCTCCTAAATTGTCTGGCCGATTTTCAAATCATTTTGTAGAAATGTTCCTAGGGTGATACCTTATTAGATAGCTTCAAGCCATGTTGATTAGTTTAAAAACTTGGCCGCCAGGGGGCGGGCTGTTTTGCCAAATTATTTTGTTTAAATGTTCGTACAAGATTACTTCAAGGCATGTCGGTTGGTAAAAAAATAATATTGTGGAAAGCATGACAAATAACATTGCATAATTCAGGTGAGTGATTCAGGGTCATTATTGCACCCTTGTTTGCCTATTGTTTTATTTATCAAAGACAACAGCTGCAGACTTGTTTGTGAGAATGAGTTAAATACATGAATTTATCCATATCAATAGGGCTGGCTTGAGAACACAGAGCTGTTTTACGGAAAATACCACAATAAAACATTAACCTATTTCTTGGATACCCCAATTGTCTACCATATGGGATTGGCGTATTTGATTGCTGTTGGACTGTCATTCTTGTTGTCGTTTGCTTTACTGGTAAAAAAGTAAGTACCTGTGTAGTCATTTTATAAGTGTTTCCTACTGAAAATGGTTGCTATTTTTCTCTAATTACGAAAACAATTCTAACATCGTGTGTAATTTTATGATGAGTTTGTCAAGAGTGGAGATTCTGGTACATATTACTGGAACAAATTGATATTGTGTGTAATTTCACAATGAATTGGTATCAAAAATCAAGAGAAGAGATTCTGATAGATATTACTGGAACAAATTAACATTGTGTGTAATTGGCCGGATTGCTCTAGCAATTCCGGTCTATAGATTGGCGATGTCCGTCTGTCTGTCAACATTTTGGTTAAAGTTTCAGGTTAATGCAAAATCTCAGCACTGGAAAGGGTTACAAACTTGAAACTTTGCCTGAAGGTAACCAGTAACGAGTTCTATTAATTTCTATGGTTACTTTGACCTTGACCTTGATTTGTCGATTTTCAAGGTCAAATTACCGACAATCCGGCCTTACCGTCTTCAGCGGTTTCTTTCACAATGAATAGGTATCAAAAATCAAGAGAAGAGATTCTGGTAGATATAACTGGAACAAATTGACATTGCGTGTAATTTCACAATGAATTGGTATCAATAATCAAGAGAAGAGATTCTGGTAGATATCACTGGAACATTTTAACATTGGCTCTAATTTCATGATGAATTTGTAGAGATTCTGGTAGATATCAATGGGACTTTTGGACTGTACCCTTCATTAACCCTTTTCAAAATACAACAAATCTGCAACAGACGACTTCGAAATAATCTTGGCAAAAACAAGGAAAATTTCTATAAATGTTTGTAAAATTACTGAAAAAAGTTGAAAACATTGTGTCAAATGGAGAAATTGCTCATTTCTCCTTTTGTCATAATGTTTTCAAAAATCTGTATGTGGGTAACACCGACTTGGTCAAAATCATACTTTCAACTATATTTTATAATTTAACTTCTTAATTTAAATTTTAGTTCGCCTGACCATGCAGTCCTGGAAGTTTTTTTGTCATCTGTTGTGATTTGAAAAATATTTTTGCTCAAATGTTCATTGGGTAAACCCTCTACCAAGCTTTTTCAAATTATTTTGATCTGTTGAAAACTATGGCCACCAGATGTCGGAGCTTGTTGACCTTATATGTTTATAGTAACATTTTAAAAAATCTTCTTAAATAGTACTGGCTAGATGCAAAAATAAATTGACACAAATGTTCTTTTGGTGTTCCTATATCAAGATTGTTGAAATAATTTAGATCTGTTAAAAAACATGACAGCCAGGGGGCGGGGCTTGTTTTCCTAATATGTATATAGTGAAGTCTTCTTGTGCAAAAGCACTGGTCTAATTTGAAAATAACAAATGTTCCTTGGTTGTTCCAAGAATTTTGAAATTATTCCAATCTTCTGAAATTAATGGAAGTCAGGTGACGCGGAGTTCATTTTCCTTATACGTATACAAAATGAAAACTTGATTGATTAAAAATAGTTTGGCACAGATATTCCTTGAGTGATCCTCTCCTAAGTTTGTTTAAAATTTTTGAATTTATAGAAAATCATGGCCACCAGTGGATTGGGCTTGTTTTCCTTATATGTATAGATTAAAAACATAAATTTCTTTTGAATAGGGTGAGCAATTTTGGTCAATCTTGGTCCTCTTTTTAGCTCACCTGAGCTTTGCTCAAGGTAAGTTATTGTGATCGCCTTTTGTCCGGCTTCTGGCGTCATTGTGTGTCAACATCTTCTCCTCAGTAACCAGTGGGTCAATTGAGATGAAACTTCACAGAAAGCATCCTCTCAATGACCTTGCTAGAATTCATTTAAATTTTTGGGATCCATGCATAAGTCTGGTTTCCATGGCAACAAAATGAAAAAAACTTCAAAATTCTTCTCCTCCCAAACTGGTTGGCAGATTTTTAAATTATTGTGTAGAAATGTTCCTTGGATGACCCTCTATCAGATTCCTTAAAGCCATGTTGATTGGTCACAAAACATGGCCGCCAGGGGGGCGGGGCTATTTTGCCTCATATGGCTATAGTGAAAACTTAAAAAATCTTCTCATCTGAAAGTATCAGTCCGATTTTCAAATAATTTTGTAGAAATGTTCCTTGGATGACCCTCTATCAGATTCTTTCAAGCCATGTTGATTGGTGAAAAAACATGGCCACCAGGGGTGGGCTGTTTTGCATTATATGGCTATAGTGAAAACTTAAAATATCTTCTCCTCCGAAAGTGTTCAGCCAATTTTCACATAGTTTTGTAGAAATGTTCCTAGGGTGACCCTCTATCAGATTCCTTCAAGCAAAGTTGATTGGTCGGAAACTATGGCCGCCAGGGGGCGGGGCTTATATGGCTAAAGTGAAACAAAAATAAAATCAGGTGAGCGATCCAGGGCCATTATGGCCCTCTTGTTTATATTTTTTGTCCAGTTGTTTTCAAAGGCATCTACTGCAGATTTGTTGTTTGTGGGAAAGAGTGAAAATTGCACTTCTAATTTTCAAAAATTTACTCAAATTTGTCCTACATATTGTTTCAAAGCTGGCGACCGAAAATATCATATCATGTATACAGTCAAGATTAGAAATTAGCATGAGCGTTTATTTCTACAGTTCAGCAAAAGGATTCAAGCAGAGTGGATTGATGAACAGTAGTGGGTCTGTCACTCTGTATTGTAATAAAGTGTTTGGGGCCTGGGACTACTGCATCTCTCAGCCAAAAACAGCCAAGTTGAAACATAAGAACTTTGAACAGGACCTAATGGTAAACATAAATGTTATTGCTATGAGCTATGTTAGGTTAATGCAAAGTGTTAGGGGAGTTAACTGCCTGACTAAAAATAGATGCAATGTAGCCCCATTAATTTCACATTCAGACGCATAAGTTTGTATATCACCAACACAAGTCAAAAGTCCAGGTCACAGCGACAATATTCAACTGTACAAAGCAATGTCATCACTTTAGCACTTTCATATGTGGATGTTACTTCTTTATCTTCATACACAGGTTCTGTGCCAAGATGGGTTTGTATTTTACTGACCAAGGTCAATGTCACTGTGACTATAATATGACGGTATCAAATGATGTTAAATGATGTCATCGCTCTAGCACTTTCATATGTGGACAGAATTTCTTCATACGTCATACACAGGTTCAGTGTCAAGAGAGGTTGGATGGGCTTGTGTTTCACTGACCTAGTTCACAGTGACTATAACATACCAGTAAAAAACGCCACTTTGAGGGTATTGTATTGTCGACAATGCTCTTGTTTCAGTTAAAAACTATAGATAGAAAGCTGTAAAGGATCCTTTCAGCCATGCTACAAAAAACAAAATATGTTAATAAAACATTACTTATCTTTCCAGAATGAGTTAGAATACCAACGTCTGCAATGGAAGAAAGAAAGTCGCACAAAGACAGAGAAGGCAAAGCTGTACTCTATACGCATCCTTATCAATCTACTGGTCATCTGCATCCTCAGCGGATCTCTTTATCTCATCTATTATACTAACACTGAACTCATCTCCGTACGTGTCTAATTGTAACACTCTTAAAAACGAAATAAAACCCTTATAAAACGAACGTGATGTAGGTTCCAGAGCATTAGATAAAGAGCGACTTTAATGTTCCTAAATCCATATGTTGTGGTGGTACTGAATAGAAATCTCAGTGAGATATTTCTTTTGAGTACCTTTAACAAAATTAAGACTTTGTAATGTAAGTGATTTGTAGGTAAAAGACCATTTTACTCGTCTTTATCTATTCTCCTGTTCGGGTATTGAGGGCCCCCAAACTCTGTTTTGAGATTGAGACATATATTTCTATTTAGGTCTCTGGATTGGCTAAACCATGATGCATTAGCTTATCCCTTTTCAACATGTAGAAGCTTTTTGATGCCTCTGCATAAGAAAGCTTTTGAAACAACCATGATGAGCAATTTCTCCTCAATGATGTTTAGTTTAAACTCCATTTCCACTTCCTGGAGACTTAACAAATATACTTGTGAAGTTTGTGTGGAAAAATCCAAAAACAGAGTCCCATTATCATTGTATTCGAACCCCAGACCTTAAATATGAGAAGGTCATATGACTATATTTTGTGTCCACTCAATAACTTTTGAACCGCTTGAAGGATTTTGAAATAAATCACCACAAATGTTCACATTACTGAGACGATATGCAGAGCACATGTTACAACCAATTTGGTTCAAGGTCAAAGGTCATATGACTATATTTCTTGTCCTCTCAATAACTTTTACACCATTTGAAGGATTTTTGCAAAAGGAGAAATTGCTCATCAGCTTATAATCAGAAAACAATGTTTTGAAGAAAAGAAATTGCTCAAAATGAATAATAAATCCTTTTCCCACAATGTTTCCAAACTTGTAGAATGGTTAGAAATTGCATTTTAAATTAGGCCTTTGATTGGATTCGATATTATTTTCAGTCATAGAATATCAAAAGCTTTTGTGTCACCTTCTTGTAAGGCAGGATCACTTCTCTATCGTGTCACCATCAGTTTGTCTCACTTTTAGTCTGGTTCTTTGCAGTATATTTGATCATTATACTTCCCTGTATAGAGAGTTTCTACATTTATGCTGTATGTTTTCTAACCCTTTCCCTCATATGACAATTCTGCAGCAGACGACTTTGAACGTATTTTTGTCCACACATAGAAAATCTCCATAATTGAATGGATAACCTATGACAAAAAGTGGAAAACATTGTGACAAAAGGAGAAATTGTGCAATTTCTTCTTTTGTCACTATGTTTTCAAAAAGCCGTCTGCTGCAGAGGCGTCAGAAAGCGTCTATATGAGGGAAAGGGTTAAAGTGGTCTGCTGCAGATTTGCTGTACGTTTGAAGGGGTAAATAGTTTATATGGTATGGTATTCCTACAGTTGTCTGATTTGAAAACAATTGAGGAAGGAATTTTTTGTATAGAGAATTTGAAATGTAATTTGGTTACTAAAATTGAAATGAACGTGGCAAAAGGAGAAATAGCTTTTACGTTATCTGCTGCCCAATGTGTCTGA
This sequence comes from Serripes groenlandicus, assembly GCA_031761405.1. Classification (NCBI taxonomy): domain Eukaryota; kingdom Metazoa; phylum Mollusca; class Bivalvia; order Cardiida; family Cardiidae; genus Serripes; species Serripes groenlandicus. The sequence goes on from JASEVX010000004.1 coordinate 42,616,192, forward strand.
ATTCATCAGCATCAGGAAGTTGATCAGGTTCAAATAATGGGATAATACTGATTTGTCTCAGGTCATATTTACTAACTCTGTGTTAGCAAATTCTCCATTCCATGTACTTATTTATGCTTCATGTATTTTTATTGTTAAGGTCCTCGGAATAAAAAAAATCCGTGGACATATAATAATTGTAATTTCTATCTATTTGTTTATCTGTGCCAAAAACTTAAGCATTGGCCATAATGTTTTGACCTGTTTGACATGTGTATATCTTGTGACCAGATATTTTTAGTGATACCAAATTGTTTGATTTTGTGATCTTTAATCTATTTCTAATGCCATGGGGCACAAACACATCTTGTTCTCTTAAGCAGACGACTCTAAAAATATTGTATACGGTAAAGGATTACTTCTAAATACAATAATAAATCTGATTTCAGCTGACTAAAACGGAGAAGAACCAGGCTGTGTTACTGTTGTTACAGTACTTGCCTTCTATTGTGCTTATGTTGCTAGGTACCATCGTTCCTACCATCTTCAAAAAAATGGTGGATGCAGAAGACTATATGCCTGAATTTAGTATAAGAATTACCCTCTATAGGTAAGTATCTTTGATTAATGCTTTCATACATACATCAAATAAGTATAAGATGACTTTTAAAGGTCAAATTAAGCTAATTAAGTCCGCCGACTTGCTGATCTACACCACTATAGTCCCTAAAAAACCTTTGTTTGTGTAGAAATGAGTGTATACCATCACCAGAATGTATTGAAAATATGACATTGAGTTTAAATTGTGAATGTGTATAGGATGCACTGGAAAATGATTTATTTGATCACTTTTAGTATTTTGACCTTGTTTGAAATGGAAAGTAGAGAATGCTAAATACCGGTTTTGTCCAGGCCCGATTTGGTCCAAAGTGACGGTAACCATTTTTCGCTTGGTGAGTAACCATTTTTCGCTTGGTGAGTTCTTTCTTGCATAATGCATGACCCCACATTTTCTTTGGATTATTTTAAAGCTAGGAGGTAACTCTTTTCAATGATATATGGTGTTCTACATGAGAAATGCTTAGAAAGTCTGACAATTGAGGACTGAAACTGGTCAATTTACATGGAAACAAAGAAGGATTATTTTTTTATGTATTGTAACCAAAAGAGCTTTTGAGTTGAATTGTGTCAGCTGCACATATTGAAGCATTCTAGGGTAATTTACGGGGTAGGATTCAGTCAAATTGCTTGAAAAATGATGAAACTGGGTTACTGGAGTGTAATTTAGGCTCATGGAGATATCCAGCCATTAGGTAATATCCTTTTTAGCTCCACTGGCTGAAAGCCAGTCGAGCTTATGTCATGGCGAATTGTCCGTCGTGCGTGTGTGCGTGCATTAACTTTTTCCTTTAAACGACTTCTTCTCACTAACCACTTGGCCAATTTGGTTGAAACTTCATAGGAAGCATCCTCTCAATGTCCTCTCTTACATTCCTTCAAATTGTTTGATCCATCCATAATTCTTGTTTCCATGCCAACCAAATTTTATATTACCATAGTGAAAACTTAAAAAATCTTCTATCAGATTCCTTCAAGCCATTTTGATAGGTAAAAAACAATGGCCGCCAGAAGGCGGGGCTATTTTACCTTATATGGCTTAGTAAAGAGAGAACTTAAAAAATCTTCTCCTCTGAAAATGTCAGGCCAATTTTCAAATTATTTTGTAGAAATGTTCCTTGGGTGACCCTTTATTAGATTCCTTCAAGAAATGTTGATTGGTTGAAAAACATGGCCGCCAGAGGGCGGGCTATTTTGCCTTATATAGCTATAGTGAAAACTTAAAAAATCTTCTTCTCCGAAAGTGTTCAGCCGATTTTCAAATAATGTTGTAGAAATGTTCATTGGGTGACCCTCTATCAGATTCCTTCAAGCCATGTTGATTGGTCGAAAAACATGGCCGCCAGAGGGCGGGGCTATTTTGCCCTATATGACCATAGTGAAAACTTAAAAAATCTTCTATCAGATTCCTTTTAGCCATTTTGATTGGTAAAAAACAATGGCCGCCAGAAGGCGGGCTATTTTACCTTATATGGCTTAGTAAAGAGAGAACTTAAAAAATCTTCTCCTCCGAAAATGTCAGGCCGATTTTCAAATAATTTTGTAGAAATGTTTCTTGGGTGACCCTTTATTAGATTCCTTCAAGAAATATTGATTGGTTGAAAAACATGGCCGACAGGGGGCGGGGCTATTTTTGAAAAATCTTCTTCTCCGAAAGTGTTCAGACGATTTTCAAATAATTTTGTAGAAATGTTCATTGGGTGACCCTCTTTCAGATTCCTTCAAGCCATGTTGATTGGTCGAAAAACATGGTCGTCAGAGGGCGGGCTATTGTGCCTTATATGACCATAGTGAAAATTTAAAAAAATCTTCTTCTCCGAAAGTGTTCAGCCGATTTTCAAATAATGTTGTAGAAATGTTCATTGGGTGACCCTCTATCAGATTCCTTCAAGCCATGTTGATTGGTCGAAAAACATGGCCGTCAGAGGGCGGGCTATTTTACCTTATATGGCTAAAGATAAAACTTAAAAAATCTTCTCCTCCGAAAGTGTCTGGCTGATATTCTAATAATTTTGTAGAAATGTTCCTAGGCTGACCCTCTGTCCCTCTATCAGATTCCTTCAAGCCATGTTGATTGGTTGAAAAATATGGCCGCCAGGGGGTGGAACTATTTTGCCTTATATGGCTATAGTGAAAACTTAAAATATCCTCTCCTCCGAAAGTGTCAGGCCGATTTTCAAATAATTTTGCAGAAACATTACTTGGGTGACACTCTACAAGATTCCTTTAAGCCATGATGGTTGGTAGTGGGCAGGGCTGTTTGGAGATTTGATTTTTGCCTTATGGCCGTGGAGCGATACTGGCCCTCTGGGGCCTTTGGTGACATTATTCCACAAAAATTTATGTTTTTCAAGCTTTTTAAAATTTCCTTTGATTGGTTAATTGCCTAAAACAGGCACAAACATGAAGTTTATTCATTTCTTTAAACATGGGACACAGTAAAACCTAAAAATGTTATGTGTTTATGCTATTTTTGTCTTGGAGACATGTATGATGCGCAAGCGCAGAAAACTTGCCGGACTCAAGTCGCGAAACCTAGGTTTGGGTTGCATAGGTAATTTAAAATTTCTTTGTGTCTGAATGCATGGTTTAATTGAGATCGGTTTTAAACGCTTTGGTGAATGATACTATACGGACTAAATCTAAATTACCGGAAATCCAAAATATATTAAGATTTAGCTTTAGTCAAATATCTAAATTGAAAAGTTTGGTGAATACGGGCCGTGGTTTTTTCATCTAATTACTGCATAATATATCATAGCATGTAAGGAAACAGATTACATTTAGCACGCGCCTCTTGTTTATGGTTTCCGGTTTAACATACCATCAAACTAATAACGCGTATGAGGCAGGTAACCAATTCAGTTATACTGTTTAGACTAAATACAGTATGAATTTCGCTTAAATAAAAATGTACATATATTCAATTAATACTGGCCGTTTCTTTTGTTTTTAATTTGTAAAACTCAAACATGTATATAGAGTCTAAATGGGATGTTTTAAAAGTCATGACCTTAAATTAATGTACTTAGTAAGGACAAAGAGAAATCCCGATATGTGGTCACACTGGCAGGTCTAAATATTCTCCTTGTGCTAAATTTTTTCAAAGACATATTTTGTTAAAAAAATAGAAAATCTCTATTATTGAATGGATAACCTATGAGTAAAAGTGGAAAACATTGTGGCAAAAGGAGAAATTGCTCGCTTTGTCACTATGTTTTCAAAAAGCTGTCTGCTGCAGAGGTGTCAGAAAGCGTCTATATGAGGGAAAGGGTTAACCAAGGTACTCAGGTATGCAATAAAGGTCTATCAAACTGGTCTTCTCCCAGTTATAAGTTGTAATAACCAATCCGCTGCAGACGACTTTAAAAACAAATTGACAAAAATCTGAAAAATCTACATAAATTATAGCTTAATTGTTAAATAAAGTTGAAAACATTGTGGCCAAAGGAGAAATTGCTCATCATGAGCAATTTCACCTTTGGCCACAATGTTTTCATAAGTCGTCTGCTGCTATTGCGTCGAAATGCGTCTGCACATGGGAAAGGGTTAAAATACATGTGTATATGCAATAATGTGCGACTTTTGCAAACTGTGTGGTCTTATCTTGGTCTACATTTTTCATTGTGCATTTATCAATATGTAGCCAAGACTTCTCCATGTATGTGTATATTGCTGTTCAAATTTTCCCTCATATAGACGCTTTCTGATGCCTCTGCAGAAGACGGCTTTTTGAAAACATAGTGACAAAGGAAGAAATTGCACAAAACGTGCAATTTCTCCTTTTGCCACAATGTTTTCCACTTTTAGTCATAGGTTATCCATTCAATTATTGAGATTGTCCATTTCTTGACAAAATATGTTCAAAGTCGTCTGATGCAGAATTGTTGTATGAGGGAAAGGGTTAACAGACGACTGATAACATGCCCACATATAGAAGGAAAATCTATTGAAAGGGAAGTATAAATATTAAATAGAGTTGAAAATATTGTGACAAATGGAGAAATTGCTCATTTAATATGAGCAATTTATCAATTTGCTACAATGTTTTCAGAAGTCGTATGCTGCAGAGGCGTCGGAAAAGTATTTATGTGGGAAACAAGCTGGATGTGTTTTTGTTTATTTCAGAACAGTGTTGTTAAGACTGGCATCCCTTGGAATATTGATCATATCCATGTATACTGGACTTACCAGCAGTCAACATTACAAGCATATAGATATACCATGTTCTAACATCTCCGTTCCTGAACCCAATGATACACAACAAACAGCTCTACCTGACAACTCCTCTTCAAATGCGATGGAAGATTATCCAGTAATTAACACTTTCTCTGATACCAATAACATGCTCATATAAAAAGAGTTTTTAGCTCGCCTGAGCTATCATGATGACCCTGTATCTTTTATGTATGTGTCATGCTTCAATAAAAAATTGCCTTGTTAACAGTCTACAGGCTGTACCAGGCAACATTTTGCAAAGATCTCTGTCATATTTTTGCCAAAACTAGGTCATTAGGTCAAATTTTAGAAAGATATTGTTAACACTCTGGATGACCCATATTTAATTTTAGCATGTTTAAACTCAGAATATCTAGGCTTAGTTCGAATATAGGTTATTCTGTGTCACAATGCTAAATTTGAGAAAAATCTTGTTAATATTCTAGAGACTGCATTTTAGACCTTAGCACATTTGAAAACATCTTGGTAAAAATGTGAAAAATTTCCATTAATGAACGTTTCGTTATTAAAAAGAATTGAAAACATGGTGGGGAAAGGTTTAATTGCTCATTTCACCTTTTGACACAATGTTTTGAAAAGTTAATTGTCTGTTGCAGTGGTGTCAAAAAGTGTCTTTATGTGGGAGAAGGTTTATTTTTGTGTATGTGTCACCCGATTATAATCAAAAATAATAATAGATCAACATGGTATTTAAATTGATTAAAATTATCTAATTTTTGCATATTTCAGTGTTGGGAAAATTACGTAGGTCAACAAATTTACAAATTAGTTATCCTGAACTTCTTTGTCGTTGTTGGAGTTACTTTTCTGGTGGAATTTCCAAGAAAGTGAGTACTGTAATTTTTTCAATCCCTTTGTCTTGTAGAACCAAGGAAAGTTGAATAATTATGCAATTTATTGAAGTCATATACATGTACAATCAAGATCAGGTCAAGGTCATTGTCTTAATTAATTGAAGGTTAACCCTTTCCCTCATATAGACGCTTTCTGACGCCTCTGCAATGTTTTCCACTTTTTGTCATAGGTTATCCATTCAATGATAGAGATTTTCTATTTTTTGACAAAATATGTCCAAAGTCGTCTGCTGCAGAATTGTCGTATGAGGGAAAGGGTTAAAAAAAGAGTGGATATATGAAAAGTCAAATGGATCACAGCACCTGCTATATACATCTTGTTTATAAGAACAATGTAAATTTGTTTGTTCAAAGACAATTTGATCTCATAAAGTCTATAGTGCCACTGTATTTTAGTCTCATTAAATGATTTTTTTCAGGCGGTTGTACAAAAGGTTTCATAAGACGGTCAAAGGTATCAAATTAGTTGGACAACAACAATTTGACCTTACAAAAAGTGTCCTTGACCTTATCTATCTACAGACACTTTGTTGGTAAGTACAATATAATTTTCCCAGTCTGATGTCCAGCAAAATGCACACTCCAAACTTTTTTACACATATACGGGCAATTGTAAATATTATATTTTTAAACTGTTTATTGTCAAGTCTATCTAATATGACATGTGGGAATAAGGAAATAGTTAGATCTATTAGATCCTCACTAAGTACCAATGGGGGTTTTCAAGATTATTTTCTTCTGAAAATATCAGTAATAAATAAGAAGTTGTTCATTATGAGCATTTTCTACCTTGCACATGTCTTTTCAAATGTTTTGGTCCCAGGGCTAATGATGTTGTTTGCAGATGGTACCATAAAAACAATGTATTGGTCCCAGGGCTAATTATGTTGTCTGTAGAAAGGTACAATAGAAACAATGTATTGGTCCCAGGGCTAATTATGTGGTCTGTAGAAGGGTACAATAGAAAAAATGTATTGGTCCCAGGGCTAATTATGTTGTCTGTAGAAGGGTACAATAGAAAAAATGTATTGGTCCCAGGGCTAATTATGTGGTCTGTAGAAGGGTATAATAGAAAAAAATGTATTGGTCCCAAGGCAAATTATGTTGTCTGTAGAAGGGTACAATAGAAACAATGTATTGGTCCCAGGGCTAATTATGTGGTCTGTAGAAGGGTATAATAGAAAAAATGTATTGGTCCCAGGGCTTATTATGTGGTCTGTAGAAGGGTACAATAGAAAAAATGTATTGGTCCCAGGGCTAATTATGTTGTCTGTAGAAGGGTACAATAGAAAAAATGTATTGGTCCCAGGGCTAATTATGTTGTCTGTAGAAGGGTACAATAGAAAAAATGTATTGGTCCCAAGGCTAATTATGTGGTCTGTAGAAAGGTACAATAGAAACAATGTATTGGTCCCAGGGCTAACTATGTGGTCTGTAGAAGGGTACAATAGAAAAAATGTATTGGTCCCAAGGCTAATTATGTTGTCTGTAGAAGGGTACAATAGAAAAAATGTATTGGTCCCAAGGCTAATTATGTTGTCTGTAGAAGGGTACAATAGAAAAAATGTATTGGTCCCAGGGCTAATTATGTGGTCTGTAGAAGGGTACAATAGAAAAAATGTATTGGTCCCAAGGCTAATTATGTGGTCTGTAGAAGGGTACAATAGAAAAAATGTATTGGTCCCAGGGCTAATTATGTTGTCTGTAGAAGGGTACAATATAAAAAATGTATTGGTCCCAGGGCTAATTATGTTGTCTGTAGAAGGGTACAATAGAAAAAATTTATTGGTCCCAGGGCTAATTGTGTGGTCTGTAGAAGGGTACAATAGAAAAAATGTATTGGTCCCAAGGCTAATTATGTGGTCTGTAGAAGGGTACAATAGAAAAAAATGTATTGGTCCCAGGGCTTATTATGTGGTCTGTAGAAGGGTTCAGTAGAAACAATGTATTGGTCCCAGGGCAAATTATGTTGTCTGTAGAAGCGTTCCATAAAAACAATGTATTGGTCCCAGGGCTAATTGTATTGTCTGTAGAGGGGTATACAATAAAAACAATGAAATTTCATCCAAATTTTCTGTTCTCTCTCTTTTCAGGTTAGGCATGTTTTTTAGCCCTTTAATTCCAGCAATGTGTTTCGTCAAATGTTTCATATTCTTCTATGTTAAAAAGGTACGATATCTTAAAATAACTTTGTCGTTATCTATTTACCTGAAAAGGAATTTCAAGAGTTGTCTGATTCAAACACATAAAAGAAAAAGCATTGGTCAACTTCAAAAATTTTGGTGGATTTTACGACGGAGAATAAAACATTGTCAGAAAAGAAAAAAAATCTAAATAGACCTCAATTTTGTTGATACAGCTCATCTAAGTTGAACAATGCTTGTTAGGTACACCAGAACAAAAGTTATCCTTTAATCTTTAAACCCTTTCCCACATACAACAAATCTGCAGTAAGACCACTTTAAAAACATCTGAGCAAAAATGGGGAATATTTCTATAATAAATATGTTAATTATTGAATAGAGTTGAAAACATTTGTGTCAAAAGAAGAAATTGCTCATTTGGAGCAATTTCTTCTTTTGTCACAACGTTTTCAGAATTCATCTGATGCAGAGGCGTCAGAAAGTGTCTGTATGTGGGAAAGGGTTAAGCTTATCTTTTAGTGTTGAGTGGATAAATTTCACCAAAATGAATGCTTTGCACCAAGTGCTTATATTACATTACTTTATTTAAAGTTGAAGAAGTCCTGGTTAAGTCTCCAGGAAGCAAACATCGAGCGTAAATAATATAAGCTTAAAGCTTGTTTCGCAATTGATGTAAAATAAATAAGTGGGAGAGATACCAAATTTTTAGAAACTTGACTATGCAAATAGAAAAACGTCTTGTAATAGCCAGTACAGTCGATCAGGCACTTATGTGTCTTTATCTACATTTTGATGTGCCTAATAACTAATATTTAGCCCTCAGACCTGGAATTTAAGATTTGGTTGCATATAGTGTCTAGGTGTAGCAAAACCTTTTACATCTGCCGTAATGGTTTGCTTGTAATTAATGGGGTTTGTTATTAGGCATGTGTATACCCTGTGAAATGTCCTTTCCAGTTATAATCGAATGTTTAATATTGTGACCTTCACCTTGACATTTGCTGCTACCCAGACGCATTTGTGTGTCATAAACATATGTTGTTATATTTTCTTCAGACGTCTTTGCTTCACAACTGTTTGCCAATGCAGCAGTATGGTACCAGCAGATCCAACTCTCTGTTCATGATGGTGCTCTTACTATCTTTCGGATTGGCTGCAATTCCTATAGCTGCCATGATAGGAATGTAATGCTGTTTATCTACTTTCATCCCCCTGAATTCCTGCTATTTGTATGATCACTTTTGATTTTCAACCCATTCCATTATCTCTTTCCCTCATACGACAACTCTGCAGCAGACGACTTTGAACATATTTTGTCAAAAAAAAGAAAATCTCTATAATTGAATGGATAACCTATGATTAAAAGTGGAAAACATTGTGGCAAAAGGAGAAATTGCTCGTTTTGAGCAATTTCTTCTTTTGTCACTATGTTTTTAAAAAGCCGTCTGCTGCAGAGGCATCAGAAAGCGTCTATATGAGGGAAATTTGAACAGCAATATACACATACATGGAGAAGTCTTGGCTACATATTGATAAATGCACAATGAAAAATGTAGACGTCTTTGCTTCACAACTGTTTGCCAATGCAGCAGTATGGTACCAGCAGATCCAACTCTCTGTTCATGATGGTGCTCTTACTATCTTTTGGATTGGCTGCAATTCCTATAGCTGCCATGATAGGAATGTAATGCTGTTTAATTATATACTTTCATCCCCCTGAACTCCTGCCATTTGTATCATCTCCTTTGATTTTCAACCCATTCCATTATCTCTTTCCCTCATACGACAATTCTGCAGCAGACGACGACTTTGAACATATTTTGTCAAAAAAAAGAAAATCTCTATAATTGAATGGATAACCTATTACTAAAATTGGAATGCATTGTGGCAAAAGGAGAAATTGCTTGTTTTGACACTATGTTTTCAAAATGACGTCTGCTGCAGAGGCGTCAGAAATCGTCTATATGACGGAAAGGGATAATACAAAAAATCTGCAGCAGACGATTTTGAAAGCATATAGGAAAACATATGGTTAAAGTCTCAAAATGACATTACATGGATCATCATAGAGTTGAAAACATAGTGGCAAAAGGTGAAATCACAAATTTACTACTTTTCTAAGTTCATTAAGTAAATTCAGTTTTTGTGTCACTTGCTTGTAAGGCACGCAGACACTTAGGGATCACTTGTCTGTCACGTTTTGCATTGATAAGTCATAACTTTGTTTCTGTTTGGCAGATTCACATCAAAGTTGCAACAATTATAGCTAGTAATAAGAAGTATAGAACAATACAAGGAACATGTTTCCCTTACTTATTTTCTTTTTTCAATCATTTTCTCAATTAGTTTTCAATGTAACAATTTAAAACTTGGTTTATTGGTAGTTTAGACCTGCAGTTGCACAGTGCACAAGGACCATAATACCAGCCTGCTTGGTTTTTAGCTCAGCTACATTTAAGCACGAAGTGCGAGGTGAGCTTGTGTGATCACTCACCTTCCGGCGGCGGCGTCTTAACGTCCGTCTGTTAACAATTTCCTACAAATGACTTCTCCTACTAAATCAATTGACTGATTTCAAACATCGAGACATCGAGAGTGATTAATCTAAGCCAAAGGCTTGTTTCGCAATCGATGTAAAATAAATAAGTTTAAACTAAACTAACTGATTTCAAAATAACTTCACAGGAATGTTCCTTAGGTGGTCCTTTTTAAAAGTTGTTCAAAGAAGTTAATTCCAAGTAGAACTTTGGTTGCTGCGGCATTAGAAAAGAGGAAAATGGCCAAAACTTTAAAAGTCTTCTTGTCAAAAAGTACTGGCCTGATTTGAAAATTATTTCGCACAAATGTTCCTTGTGGCACCCTCTACAAAGATTGTTGAAATATTTCCGATCTGTTGAAAAACATGACCTCCAGGGGGCGCAGCTTCATTATATGTGCATTGTTAAAACTTTAAAAATCTTAATTCCGTCTTCTTGTCCAAAATTAATGACCCGATTTGAGACTAATTTGTCACAAATAATCCTTGGGTGACCCTCTACCAAAATTGTTGAAATTATTCCGATCCTTTGAAAAACATGGTTGTCAGGGGACAGGGCTTGTTTTCCTTATATGTATATATAGTGAAAATTTCAAAAATCTTTTCGTCTGAAACCAAAAGGCCTAGAGCTTCGATATTTGGTTTGTAGCAATGTCTAGTAGTACTCTACAAAGATTGTTCAAATTATGCCCCTGGGGTCAAAATTGGCCCCGCCCCAGGGGTCAGCTTATTTACATAGATATATACATGTATAGGGAAAATCTTTGAAAATCTTCTTGTCTGAAACTGAAAGGCATAGAGATTAGATATTTGGTGTGTAGCAAAGATTGTTCAAATTATCCCCTTGGGGTCAAAACAGGCCCCGCCCTTGGGATCACCTGTTTTTCAATGAGATATATAGGGAAAACTTTGAAAATATTCTTGTCTAAAACTGAAAGGCCTAGAGCTTAGATATTTGGTGTGTAGCAAAATCTGGTAGTCCTCTACGAAGATTTTTCAAAATATGCCCCTGGGTTTAAAATTGGCTCCACCCCCGAATCACCTGTATTATATAGAGAATGAAAATTGGTGTGAAGCATAATCTAGTTGACCTCTACCAAGATAATTCAAATTATGCCTCTGGGGTCAAAACTGGCCCCACCCCAGGGGTCACCTGTTTTATACAGAGATATATAGGGAAATACTTAGAAAATCTTCTTGTCTGAAACGAAAAGGCCTACAGCTTAGATATTGGGAGAGTACAATAGTCTAGTGGTCTTCTATCAAGATTGTTCAAATTATACTCTTTGGGTCAAAATTGGCCCCGCCATTGGGGTAACCTGTTTTATAAAGAGATATACATGTATAGGGAAAAACGTAGAAATATTCTTGGGTGATCTTCTTAGTCATATTTACTTGAAAAAAGACAGGCAACATATGTGTGGGTTTTTCGCTGGGGTCCTCTTGGACTTCTTGTATTGGCTTACCTGCAAAATGAGTTATTGTGGTTGGCATGACAAATCACATTTCATGACTGAGGGGAGCGATCCAGGGCCATCATGGCACTCTTGTTTGAGTTATCTCCCCTTTTTCTATAGCTTGTCTCACATATTAGCAAATGTATCAACTTCAATAGATAGCTTGTGATTTGTGGATGTGCAGTGCATGAAAACAATAAATACCAGTTTGGCAAGTTTCACTATGATTGTCTGAAGAACACCACAGTTATGGCCCCATTAGCGGGAGAATATCAATTCAACACAATGTCATGTAGTTGTTTGCCTTACAGGATTCAGCCATCTGAAGCATGTGGACCATTTCGCGTTTACTCGGGTGAAGGATATATCATGTTTGATGCTGTCACAAATCTAATCAACACTTGGGAGTCTGGGAAGAAGTACATCCACTTTATTGGAACTGGGGGATTCATGAGTATTCTTGGTCTTCTTTTGTGGTAAATATATGAGCTGCACCAAGGGATTTGAAGTTTTATTTGCATCTGAATATAGTGAAGACACGGGTGACTGTTACTTTATGCAGTGCATGTATATGTCAACTCACCAGAGTTTACACTGTATACTTATATATTAAGCCTTTCCCTCAAATAGATGCTTTCTGACGCATCTGCAGCAGACGGATTTTTGAAAACATAGTGACAAAAGAAGAAATTGCTCAAAACGAGCAATTTCTCCATTTGACATAATGTTTTCCACTTATAGTCATAGGTTATCCATTCAATTATAGAGATTTTCTATTTTTTGACAAAGTATGTTCAAAGTCGTCTGCTGCAGAATTGTTGTATGAGGGAAAGGGTTAAATAGGCCTAAATGCATCTTCTGACTAAAAACTGGAAGTGCCGCCACTTTTATTGTTCTCAAATGTTAGATGCCAAATAGGAGAGTCAATTGGAGCTTAAACCATCAGACTTGACTCATATGTGTTGACAATTATAATTATAATAAATGAAAATGTAAGAATGCTTTAGTATGTTCAGTATGGGGAAATACTCACTGTGTCTATCAATACAGTTAATGTTATAAAACAAACCCTTTTTCTAATACAACAAATTTGTCTATACCTCTGCAATGCATGACTTTTAAAAAAAAGAAAAGGGAGACAATTGCTCTTTCCAAAATGTTTACATTTTTTATCAGACATTAAAACTTTCCATTTTCCAGGTTTTACATATTTTGTACACATGTATTAAAAAAGAAGACAACTCTAAAATTAACATAATTAACCCTTTCCCTCATATAGACGCTTTCTGAAGCCTCTGCAGCAGACAGCTTTTTGAAAACATAGTGACAAAAGAAGAAATTGCTCAAAACAAGCAATTTCGCCTTTTGCCACAATGTTTTCCACTTTTAGTCATAGGTTATCCATTTAATTATAGAGATTTTCTATTTTTTGACAAAATATGTTGTATGAGGGAAAGGGTTAAGAAATCTTAAGACAGTGAAGAGCGAGGAGTGATTTAATGGGTCTTTTTTCTCTCTTTCTTCAAACAGTTGTATGATGTTTTATTACTACATTGCTGGACAAGCATATTACAAAATGTCACAAAGTCTAAAGGAACAACTAAAAGTTGTAAGTAGTGAATTATAACGTCACCTTTATCAATCAATATCGGAGGTTCAAGGTAATTTATTGGGAACACTCTCAGTCCATCCATCTGTCTGTTGGTAACTTTTTGCTTTAATCGACATCCTCCTACACCACTGAACAACGTTTAACTGCACTGAAATGTCACTTTCTTGGGTCTCTGTAAAATTGGTTTAAAGATTTAAATAATACGTATAACTTAGCACCAGAAAGGTGGGGGGAAATGCAAAAACGTCAAAACTCTTCTCTTTTAAGATTTTTTTCAGAAATATTTATTATGTGAGCCTCTACAATCGGAAAGGGTGTAAAATGACAAGATGATAAAATGTGCTTAAGTGATTTCAAGATATTTGTTAGAAATATTCCTTTGGTGAACCTGGGCAGTGGACATGATTTCTCAATGTTTAAAGCTATCTTGACAATATTGCCAGTCATTTCACCTTTCCGAAGGTTTCTTAGTATTTCCTGCACCACAATGAAGATTCTCATGGTTGCCCTTCCTCATAAACCTTTAACATTTTACCTGATACAGATGACATTTGACTCATTCGCAACACATCAGTTTTCAAACATTGTGGGGGATATTGATTAAAAAAAGCAATTTCTCTTTTTCCCACAATGATTCCAAAATGAAACTACAGTTTCAAAATTCCATCTTATCTCTTCAAATCAGACAGCACTAAAAATACCATGTCAGATTAATGATTAATACAAATGAAAGATTGATTGATTGGGGTTTAACGCCGTTTTTAACATTTTCTCAGTCATATCACGGCGGCCAGTTCACCTACTCATGTGTTTCCTGGTTTTCTCACACCAGTACTCCACACAACAATCTTCCCAAGCAACTGGCTGCTTTTCCACATAGACTTAGCCCATTGGTGGAAGACGAATGACGCATGTCGCATGGACTTTTGTCAAACGTCGGAAAGAAAGTTGGCCGAGCTGGGATTTAAACTCACAACCCCTGGATTGACAGCCTGTGTCGCTACCGACTGAGCTACCGGGGCTCAGCACAAATGAAAGAAGATGAAAAGCACTAGGGCAAATGATTTTGGCATATGTTGTAATTCTTAAATAACAGGGTTAGAGTAAGAAAAGTTAGTGAATTAAGACCCTTCCACCTGGAAGGGAATGCAATTCAGTCTTGGTAGCTTTAGACATTTAATTAAAAAGATGGAGGTCAAAATTTGTATCCCAGTGGTCAATTAAGTGACTAGCCAGACAGTAGAAAAATCATTCCTGAATGCATGCCAGATGTTTGGCAAAAGGAATAGGAATTTGAAAGTGAACATGCTCTAGTAAGAATGTCTTATACGGTAAGTCAGAAATTATTGGCTCTGAAAATAGGCATTTTATTTTCATTTCACCAGTGTAAGCTTCAAGAATGTAGTGCATATAATTGGGAGAGGTAAAAAAATAAGTGAGGGCAAAAAGAGATATTAACTTCATTGGTCAGCAGCTTTTTCTTCCTTCAAACATTGTTTCTCTCAAGAAAAGAATAATGAGAGAGAGTTTTCAGAATCCTAGATATGGCGAGTATTTCATGCTCTCAAATCCTTACTTGACCATTAAACCCTATGTTGTGGTACTGAAAAGAATTGTCCCACTTAAATCATTTTTAACTCTTTCCTACATACAAACAGACAAATTTTTAAAATATTGAAGCAAAAGAAGAAATTGCTCATATTGAGCAATTTCTCCTATTGCCACAATGTTTTCAACTATTTTCACTCACTTAATTTTCCCTTAAAGAGATTTTTCATATATTTGCCTCGTATGTTTTGAAACTCTTCTTTCTGCTTCACATTTGCTGTATGTGGGAAAGGGTTAAGAACCCACAACATAGAATTTGGTTGGGCAATAAAAGAGGAACTGTATAGACTTATATGTCACCTAGAACTCTCATTTTACCGTTTGTAGGAAGGCCATGATAAACAATTTCTTCTCGCCCGTGTCAATGAAGTCATGGATTTGGCAGATGTACAAGGAGACACAGACGAAAATGTCAATGCTAGTGCTGCTACTACTACAGCTGCTGATGTTTCTATTGTTGTTTCATCATGACAAAATTGATGGTTTCATTGCTGTTATTGTTTATGTTATTTTTAAATCAACTATGCAATACATGTATCCTTTCTCCGATGCAGATATCTTTTGATGCATTTCAGCAGACCACATTTGACAACGGTTTAGGAAAAGGAGAAATTTCCAAACTTTAAAATTCTTCTCCTTTACATCCGCTTGTCTGAAAACATAATTTGGAAGAAATGTTCATGGGTTGATCCTCTTTAAATACTGTTCAAGTCAAATTGATTGGTTGAAAAACATGGCGGCTAGGTGGAATAAGAAAAAGGGCCACTAAAATGACAAAACTTCATTCTTATGAACTTGCTTGTCTGATTTTGAGATAATTTAGTAGAAATGTTCCTCCAGTGACCCCACCCCCTACATAATTTGTTTAAGCTACATGAATAGGTTGATAAACATAGAAAGCAAACTGCATTAGAAAAGGGATAAAATGAACTTAGAAATTCAGATGATATCTCCTGAACCACTGGACTATAATATACCAAACTTTACAGGAATGTTCTCTTGGTGTTCCTCTTTCAAAACGTTCAAAGATTTAATGCCTTTTTAATATGTTCTTTACTAATAATGAGCTATTTCATTTACAGTGTCAATTCCTTGCAGTTTCATTCCCACTCCTGACCAAATTTTGCCGGATATTAGCAGTTATGCATTTGATACTATTACATCACTTGTGTGATTGATTTAGGACAATGTTGGTCCTCTTGTTTCTGTTTCCAACAATGTTTCCAACAATGTTTCAAATTTAAACTCAATTTTTTAAAAGGTTTGCAACTAAGTTGAAACCTCATTGTTTGAATGGTCATGTTGTTGTTTGGGCAGGCTTGTGTACATGGCTGTGTCAAACTTTCATATCTTTCAATATTTTCATTGCCCAGTGCAATTACACACATTTCTATAGATATCATTTTTAACGAATTATTTTTTCTCAAAAAATAATACAGTTAACGCGATCGTTTTTTTTTCCGGAAGTCACGGTTAAACTACACTTCCGCTTAGACTACACATTCGCTGCACCTAAATAGTCCTAGTATTTTTTCGATATTAAAATGACTTCTACGTGTTATTTCAATACAGTGAAGTCATAATTATACTATCGAATCATCATAGATAATCAATTTTCTAGAAAATATCAAATTAACAGTACGCGCATATATATTTCTTTTGTCGGCAGGTACGTATAAGCCACGAGTATGAATTTTAGTCGTATGCCCATTCACTAGAAGTCGACCCCACGCTGTATAGAACAATGTTAATCTCACAAATATGCCACTACGCAGAGCTCAGTGAAATAGTCAGTGTGCATTTTAAACGCTCGCATTGCCGTTGTTTCTCCTTTTTCCAACATGATAACGATGATCAAAAAGGCTTTCTAATTATAGATCATGGTTTACATACGCGCGCATTCAGTTAGCTTAATATATATACGAAAGTAACGCTCAAAGTTGTATCAAAGTACCGTGGTGCAATGGAGAGCGTGTAGAACTACTAATCATGGACTACTTATGGACGCGAGTTCGAGTCCTAATAGGAACTGTTCTTTTTTTTTTTTTTTAATTCTTATTTTATGCGATTTGTTAAACATTATAGATTTATAATAATTAATTCACTCACATGAAACATAGTTATAATATAAGCCGAAATCCTGGATCCGCCCCTGGTGACGAAAACAAATCGAACTAACAATGTAAATCTCACAAATATGCCATGGGTGTTTTGACAGACTTTACGCAGAGCTCAGTGAAAGAGTTAGTACGTGTGCATGTTAAACGCTCGCATCGCCGTTGAAATGCTACATTTACTAAAACTGTCAACTGATAAAAAAAAATCTCTGGACAAAAATATTAATAATAATAAAATAGACTAAATTGTGCAATAGCATGATCAATTGCATTCATAAATTAGATTTTACAAATGTTCAAAATAATTCGTTACCAGTACTTCAGTACTTTGATTAATCCTACCTTTAAATCGACAATGGAACAACTTGAGTAAAAACATCCATTTCATGTGCTTTCATAAGTGTTTTCTATTCAGAATCACACTTGCAGCATTTCTAATCTTTTATAATATGTTTTAATTACAGCCCATGTAAAGCAAATGGCATCCTTTAACAAAATTTGTGACTGATAACAAAAGCTTTCAAAAACTTACTAACAAAATATCAGTTTTCATATATATACTGGTATCCTATATGTTACCAACGAATCCTGTAAATTTCGTAATGAGACAGTTTTGCTATTGTTTTTGCTGCATTCTGCAGTAATGTTTGTACTTGTCTTACTATTAAGACTTGACTGAATTTAACAAAATTACAAGGAAAGGTACAATACAATACAATATAATATTTCAGCTTTAGAAAGTAAGCCTTGGATAATGTGTGTGAATAACAGTATTTTGTTCTATTCATGTGAGAACTTCTTCCCTATACCAACTGTTATCATTATACAGAAATATCATGATTATTGACTGATTGTTACTTGCACATGATATGATGAAAGATTTGATTAACATTTCATTTTAAATTCAAATTTATATTTCAACTTTATTTTACTATGATTTTAAAACGATTTCGTATAAGCAGATGTCTGCTTCCTTTAGTCCCAGCTTCAAGACCAAAAGTCAGTCCTTGTGTAGAGAGTGCAGCAGAGGACTTTGAAAACATTGTATCAAAAGGTGAAATTGCTCATACTGAACAATTTCTCCTTTTGCTGCAATGTTTTCAAACCTTTTAACCCTTCCCCCCATACGACAATTCTGCAGCAGACGACTTTGAACATATTTTGTAAAAGAGTAGAAAATCTCTAATTGAATGGATAACCTATGACTGCAGCAGACGACTTTGAACATATTTTGTCAAAAAATAGAAAATCTCTATAATTGAATGGATAACCTATGACTAAAAGTGGAAAACATTGTGGCAAAAGGAGAAATTGCACGTTTTGTGCAATTCCTCCTTTTGTCACTAAGTTTTCAAATAGCTGTCTGCTGAAGAGGCATCAGAAAGCGTCTATGAGGGGAAGGGTTAAAGAATTTAACTTTCACTTAAGTCATCTGCTTCTGATTATGCTATATGTGGGACAGCATTACTATAACCAGATGTAGTCTTTTAAATGTTTTAACCCTTTCCCTCATACGACAATTCTGCAGCAGACGACTTTGAATATATTTTGTCAAAAAATAGAAAATCTCTATAATTGAATGGATAGCCTATCATTAAAAGTGGAAAACATTGTGGCAAAAGGAGAAATTGCTTGTTTTGAGCAATTTCTTCTTTTGTCACTACGTTTTCAAAAAGATGTTTTCAAAAAGATGTCCGCTGCAGAGGCATCAGAAGGATTCATATGAGGGAAAAGGTTAAAGTATACTGCTCGAAAGGTTGCCTTTTTGAAAAAGGGTTGGAAGCGTTTAGATTCCCAATATACCTTTTGCAGGATACCATAGTGCAGTTTATAGTTTAAAAAAAAAAAGTTTGTTACTTTACATTTATTCAAGTTTGAAAGTGTTTTATTCAGATTACATTGTATGTGTTCAGATACAACTGTTAATTGTTGTTACTATTAAAATTAATTTTTGAGTATATTAATCAAAAGCATTGTTTTTATTCATGTCTGTTTCCATTATGAAGAAAGGGAGTATAATGCTTTGCAAATTGTCTGCAATAAAAAATAACTGGTTTTGTCCCGGTTTCTCAAACTTGGCAGGCATATTTTAATGACCCTTAGCAATTGCTAGGTTTGTATTTCAAATGGAAAAGGTTATATATTCAGGGTGATTGGTTTTCAATCATCTACCTTTGTTTCAAAAAGTCTTCTTCTATTAAACTTTTGGCCATATTTGGAAATAATTTCAAACAAAATAATACTAACGTTATTAATATAGTATAACGTCTGTCAATATAGCTAAAATGGACTTGATGACCTAAATCATCATAATTATAGTGTATACTGCAAACTTTCCAAATGAATGATCCTAAGTTAATCTTATAAATCGAAGTTGATGGGCCAAAAAACATGCTGGTTAGGGGTCGAATCCAATTCCATACAGCACTTGGGTTGCTGTGAAGGTCAAAATTGATATGAAAACATTAATTATTTGTTTATCAAACAACTAGCACTATTTAGAAATAATGTTAATTAATCCTTATGTGGGGAAATTATTTTACAGCTGTAAGTAAAAGAAAAAATAACAAAATACATGAACATAAAACCAAAATACCTAATAACTTATTATCATGTCTTTGGTAAAACACAGGAAGAAAAAGATTATGACTCCCTGAATTCGAATGACCGCATACGGCTCTCACAACCGGATGAACCGTATAACATGGCAAAGGAGAGAGCAATCCCTGCATACCTGTACCTAACACACGTTAATCATGTCGACACCCTCTGGTATTAGACAACGATTTTAAAAAGAGATTCGCTCTAAAACGAAGAAATAACATAAATGAATAAGAAATACGAAGCATTTATATAAATAGTATTTTGTAGTGTCGTATGTATATATCACATTGACATCGCCACGATATCGCTGAATGATTATAATTACTATGATTTAGTGATCATCCCTCACGACAGCGGAGATAAGCTAAATTTAGGTCAGTGATTATCCATTAAAAATTTCAAAGTCATGTCTACAGATAATATAGCTGCTGTCTTACATGGACCGTTGGATGTTAGGTTCGAACATGTACCTGTACCTGCACTCACTGATAACGGTAACTAAATTATGTTCATTCTAACTCGTATTTTATATTTCTTGACAATTATCACTCTCGATCTACTCTTACAGACGTGTTACACCAACATCTTGATGGTTGAGGGGCGACTAATGTGTTTAAAATCTTAAAATTACCTCCGGCAGGGGTGAAGCATCTTTGAGCATACATTTGATGCAAAAATAGAACAACAACTGGATAGAAAACCTCGTCGATATACCGTTTGACATTGATGTTTCCAGGGATTACGACCAGGTCGGGTTTTCTACCACCCTTATCCCGCACAAACCGCTCCAACAAACGATGATCTGCAAAGCGTTCACCTTGACAGAGTTGAGATTGAAACGGGACTCGTCATTGAACAACACTCTGTGTACTGGGCTCGAGTCAAACGTAAATAACGTCGAGCCCAAAGCAACCGAAGATTACGATTACGATGATAATAATGTGCCCTTGGTATGAACTACATGTGTAATCTTTAGCCGTTTACCTCATCTGATAGTTGTCTCTGCTGCGAAAAAAAATAGGCAAAAAAACACGAAAATTTGATCAATAAGTATAGAGTAGATCAGAATTTAAGTAGAATATCCTAACATGAGAACAAAATGCTTTTCTGAGTAACGTCATTACCCTTTCTAACAAGTTTTTCAAAAGCTGTCTACCTTAGTATAGGATGATTAAGTATCGTCTTTAATAGCGGAAATTTGATAAATAATTATAGAGACAGAATTTAGTAGCAAAACATTTTGAGAGGGAAAAAAAATAGAATTTCTTCTCTCTTTCTAACACAGTTTTCAAAAGCCATCTATATCAGTATATGTTATCTAAATTTATGACAGACGTGTTGTTGTCGATTGGTCCAGTGGGTATATGCGGATCCGATCTGAAGTACTGGACGACGGGGAAATGTGGGCGGTTTACAGTCGAATCGCCTATGGTGATGGGACACGAAGCTGCTGGAACTGTCGTGAAGCTAGGACCAAACATCAGACACCTCAAGATTGGTAAACTGATAAACACCTTACCCCCGTGTGATGCGAATCTTGTCACACGAAAACCGACCTTGGGGGTTATCGAATGTTAACCCTTTCCCCTCATATAGACGCTTTCTGACGCCTCTGCAGCAGACGGCTTTTTAAAAAACATAGTGACAAAAGAAGAAATTGCTCAAAACGAGCAATTTCTCCTTTTGCCACAATGTTTTCCACTTTTTGTCATAGGTTATCCATTCAATTATAGAGATTTTTATTTTTTGACAAAATATGATCAAAGTCGTCTGCTGCAAATTTGATGTATGCATTAAGGGGGGTTAAATGCGTACTCGCATAGTGGGATTTGGGTCGTAACCGTTCTCAATAAGTTTATAGGTTACTTGCGTGAGGGAAGAAGCTGATCAGACTAAGCGGGGGCGCACACTGAACTTGACTTTCGCTGGTTGCAAAATCCTGAAGAAAGGTTTCCGCATGACGTGGCACATATTTTTTGTTAAAGTCGTCTGATTAGAAACCAAATGATTTATAAACAGAAGACCGCTAAAAGAACAAATCTACAATACGTCTACATTTGAGCCATCCCGCGAGAAAACCAACATTGTGGACTCTGCGTTAAGCATCGACCCGATTTAGCCTAAGCTTGCAGCGCAGGCGAACCCGGACAGACACTTTTCGCCTCCTGTGGATTTTCTGTTTCAGGAATCATTACTCAATCTATGCCTTTATCTACCTGAGACGGAATGTGTCGGCCCGGATTAGCCTGCGCGGATTGCGCAGGCTGATCTGGGTCGATACATTGTGCAGAGGCCATACTGTTGGTTTCCTCGCGGGACGGCTCATTGTAGTTATGACGTTTCTTTAATTCTCGGTTTATATTATAAGAGGATTTTAGCAAGATAAAAACAAAAGCATTTACAATCTTCTTTCTATATGAAATGACTAAACAGAGTTGAAAATATTGCGAGAAAAGAAAACATTTCTCGTTTTGAGCAAGTTTCTTTTCCACGCACTTTTTTCTTTTCTTCAAATGTCATCTTATTCAGATGTGTCGTATGTCGTCCGAATCGGAGAAAGAGTTGACTACCATTGTATCTCTTCTCCAAATGCAGCAACTTCTTTTTTAACTCTTTCAGCGCCAAAGGCAATATTGAAGTTTTTGCAAACAATACTGATTCAGGCGAGTCAGCTCGTAACGAGCTGTCTCACCTGAAATCAGCATTGTTTGCCTTTTCGTTATCAAAAAAGTCCAAACCTTTATCACATGAGAAATGAAGACGCCCGATTTTGAACATGAAAGAGACTACTTTTAACAATTCGGCGCTGAAAGAGTTAAAAAAAACAACATATATTGTATTTTGAGACGGATAATTTGTTCATCATTTCATCCTATATTGTTGTATCTCAAAATGTCCCGTGTATCTCCTCTTGTAGATCGATTCCCGTAGATTGTTTGTGTCATGCAATACACCAGTCGGTAGCGACGCTGGCTGTCAATCCAGGGGTTGTTAGTATGAATCCCGGCTCGGCCAACTTTCTTTCCGACGATTGACAAAAGTCAATGCGACATCATGCGTCATTCGTCTGCCACCAATGGGCTAAGTCTATGTGGAAAAGCAGCCAGTTGCTTGGGAAGTTTGTTGTGTGGAGTACTGGTGTGAGAAAACCAGGAAATGCATGAGTAGGTGAACTGGCCGCCGTGATATAACATAAATTGTTTAAAAAAATGGCGTTAAACCCCAATCAATCAATCAAAGCATGCCATATACGTTTCGAAGTAAGTGTATTGACTCTCAGGATTACAAGGTCGCATAACGACTGACGCACCGATGTCAGGATAAACGAGTAGTACTGGTATTACAGACTGTAATCGCCGTAATATACCTGAACTACTGTTGAATGCGAGCTTATGTCATATTGATTTTGTGGATAAAAACAGTGTGTGGTAGGTCTAAATGTAGAACAAATACATTAACGAAAGTAAAATTCGTTTCTGCATGATATAAATTGATATGCTTCCTGTCCTGGCAGGGAGACATATAGGGATCACTTCATATTGGAAGGCAACAGATGAGCCGTCCCGCGAGAAAACCAACAGTATCGTCATTGCGTAATGTATCGACTCAGATCAGTCCGCGCTGGCTAATCCAGGCCGAGACATTCCGTCTCGGGGGGGGGGGGGGGGGGGGGGGGGGGGGGGGAATAGTAAGAGTAATTATTTCTGAAACAGAAAATCCACAGGAGGCGAACATTGTATGTCCGGGTTAGCTTGTACGGCATGCTTAGGCTGACCCGAGTCGATACTTTACGCAGAGTCCACACTGTTGGTTCTCAGTATTTTTTTCCAGTCATTGAAGCATTATCCTAAAACAAATCGACTTCTGATGCATGTAATGTAAATAGTATTGGGTGAAAATGAGAAAATGCTCAAAATTATAATGTCTCCTCTTCCAAAAATGTATTCAACACCGACTCAAAAGACATGTGTATACATTGAAAGAAAATAACAATAGAACGAATACAAATTCCTCTTTTTCATCAATGCTTTCAATCCAAAGAGTCAAAAAGGAATTTCAAAATTACCAGACGGAATATTTTCTTCCTCAGAATATTTCATAGCAGACGGCTGACCACGTAGAATTTCATAATTACTCCTTTAGCCACAATGTTTTCAATTCACCTCTATTCAATAATTATACATATATTTATAGAGCTTTTCAATTAGTCCTCACGTGACAACTCAAGTTTGTTTTTCATGAGTAGCAGAATATGTCATTACTTCAATGTCTTTGTTGTAAGTCTGTGAGATCATTGACCATGCACGCCACTAATAATCAGCCTTTTCAGTTGCGTGGTTTTTTTTCTAGGTGATCGTGTTGCCATAGAGCCGGGGGTACCATGTAGAAGATGTCGACTCTGTAAATCCGGACGATACAATCTCTGTAAAGATGTGTTCTTCTGTGCCACTCCGCCAGACGACGGAAACATGTGTAAACTTTACAAGCATCCGGAGGACTTCTGTTTTAAGTATGTTTATGACCGATTTAACCCTTTTTCTCTCATATAGACGCTTTATGACGCTTCTGCAGCAGACGGCTTTTTGAAAATATAGTGACAAAAGAAGAAATTGCTCAAAACGAGCAATTTCTCCTTTTGCCACAATGTTTTCTACTTTTAGTCTTAGGTTATGCATTAAAATATAGAGATTTTCCATTATTTTACAAGATATGTTCAAAGTCGTCTGCTGCAAAATTGTCGTATGAGAGAAAGGGTTAATACCCGGGTAAGCTTACCCAGGTAAACCTTCTTTACTCAGGGTATGTGTTAAAAAGAACTAAAGGTTTAAAGTATTTAAAACTTGATTTACCGACAACGTTTTCAGAGATCGTCTGGTGCCGAGTTGTCTAAGTCTGTTTTAAAAATGAAAAAGAAAAGCGACCCTTTTCTGGTATCAAGTAATATGATTTTTCAGATAAAACATAATGGTTTTTTTCTGCGCTGCATCTTCAAATGCTTTTAAACTGTGTATTAGTAGATGTATGGATAGCAAACAGATAATCAGCTACATGGACTGCATGTCGGCATTGACTGATACTGACTTCCATAGATGCTCGATGGTTGTATAATGTCCGACCTTGTTGCAATCAGCTCAGTTAGAAACAAATATTATCGGACTGTTATTGGCGGTTACAATTGTTGTTGAGTATATTGAAATAATCTTCCAAAAGCTTAGCGTTATTTATCACCATTTGGTTTCGTCAGTATTTCGTTGAAATATTGCAAATGCAACAACGAATAATACTTTATGCACATGTAATTTAGACTACCAAATAATTAATACTTTATGCACATGTAATGTAGACTACCAAATGATTACTACTTTATGCACATATATTTTAGACTGCCCGATAATGTTTCACTAGAAGAAGGGGCAATGTTAGAGCCACTGTCTGTCGCGGTTTACAGTTGTCAAAGGGGAGATGTAAAAATGGGCAGCAAAGTGCTTATATGTGGGTCCGGTCAGTCTATTTACAAAACATTGATATCCCTTATCTTGCTCCAACTGACTTTAAACAACACTTCTTGTTCCCGCTATTCGTGGCTTTAGCCCTTTCCCACATACAACAAATCTTCAGCAGACGACTTTTGAAATCATATAGGCTAAATGTCGAAAATCTCGAAAATTAAAGAATAATTACTAAATAGAGTTGAAAACATAGTGGCAAATGGAGAAATTGCTCATCATGAGCAATTTCACCATTTGTCACCATGTTTTCAAAAGTCGTCTGCTGCATATGCGTCAGTAACAGTCTGTATGTGTGAAAGGGTTAAACATTGGATCTCTGTGAAGACCAACCGTAAGGCATTTGAGACCAGAGAACAGACAGATAAGCCAGTGCATCAGCATAGTTTAATCTGAATCTGCACTGTTACAATGGATAGGAGGCTAGCAGGTCTTTTTCCCATACGTGTTATAATTACGTTAGTGATGTCTTTTTACAGGGCACCGCTCATTTACTTTTCTAGATAGACTCGACTTTAAACAATATATGAGCCGAATAACGAGAAAACCAACATTGTGGACTATGCGTAAAGTATCTACTCGGATCAGCTATAGGCATGCCGCACAGGCTTACCCGGACAGACACCTTTCGTCTCCTTAAAATTTCTTGTTTAAGGAATCATTTCTCTATACCTCTATCTCTCTGTCACAGAATGTGTCAGCGCGGAATGCGTAGGCTGATCCATATTGTTGGTTTTCTCGTGGAACGTTTCATGTCTACAATTTACAAAGTCATCGACAGTGTTCAGAATTAAAACGTTTGACAAAGAATGCTTATATATGTGTGTCGATAACAAAACCAATACCTGATGAAACATGTTTTCAGCAATTATATGAGCCGTAATTTGGGGTCTGATTGTCCGCCCGATTCGAAATAATTCAAAGTGACGTTAACGCAAAGCTTGTAGGGATACACCGCTTAACTTTATCACCACGTATCACGGGCTTCGCACCCGCCGGAGATCAAGTCAGGACTAACTCTCCGGGCTCCAAGGTTTTAAATTAACTTATGAGGTACTGTAAACATCTTATCAGATGTGAGACTTTCCTGTTTCAAGAAAAGCCGTTTATTCTCAACCATAAACATGATGTTGGCGTATCCGGAACTTTGTCTTTGCTAATAAAACTACTGACTGGACATGCGGTGTCAAAGCTTTTTGAGATTGATCAGGGCCGTCATATCAAGGCATAGAGCATATCCGGCCACGTGATTCATTACGTCACTTTCGGCTCCACAACGCGTTCGTTTTTCCAATTACGACGCCGGACGGAGATTGAATATTCTGGCGAGACGGTGTATGCACGTGCTCACCCGAACTTCAATATACGATGATAACATTTGGTGCCCCAAAAAAGCTATTTAATCTGGACTATACCGTGGCCTTCTAGATATGGCATTAGAACAATGTGTAGAAATATACCATGGTTAACCCTTTCCCTCATACAACAATTCTGCAGCAGACGACTTAGAACATATTTTGTCAAAAAATGGAAAATCTCTATAATTGAATGGATAACCTATGACTAAAAGCGTCAAAAAGCGTCTATATGAGGGAAGGGTTAACTTAATAAATTGTGATTGTTCCTCATTTCCATAGGTCCAGTCGGTATACTTACTATGTTGGTTGCTCGACAAATGGGAGCCAGTAGTGTAGTCATAACTGGTAGGTTGGATTTTAACTACTGTCTCATGATTTTGGACTTAAAACTTAAACATATGATTAAAGTACAAAAACGCTTTAAAGGAGATTGTATTGGCAAAACATTGTGTTTGATCATGGCCATATACTAGTATTGATTGATTGATTGGGGTTTAACGCCGTTTTTAACAATTTCTCAGTTATATCACGGCGGCCAGTTCACTTACTCATGCATTTCCTGGTTTTCTCACACCAGTACTCCACACAACAATCTTCCCAAGCAACTGGCTGCTTTTCCACATAGACTTAGCCCATTGGTGGAAGACGAATGACGCATGTCGCATTGACTTTTGTCAATCCTCGGAAAGAAAGTTGGCCGAGCCGGGATTCGAACTCACAACCCCTGGATTGACAGCCCGCGTCGTTACCGACTGAGCTACCGGGGCTCGGCCCATATACTAGTAATAAGTGCATGTATAAATCAGGTAGTGATTCATACACATACTTCTGAAATAGAACTTGTGGGTTAGTACTCTACTTTAACCCTTTTCAACAGCCACCCTCTGCAGCAGACGACTTTAAAAGCATACCCGATTTTATTTTTTAAATGCCTTTAAATGAAAGAACAATCATTGAAAAGAGTTGAAAACAGGGTGACAAAAGGAGAAATTACTCATTTTGAGCATTTTTTTCCTTAGTTGCCACGTTGTCAAAAAGCCGTCTGCTGCAGAGGCGTTGGAAAGCGTCTATATCTGGGAAAAGGTTAAATTAAAATAGTGGTTAATAGAAAATCGTTACCCAAATCGGAAGACAGACAGTGCCTTTAACCATCATTTCCTGCATTAAGTAATATATTAAAATTGTCTGTCTTGGGGAAAAAACCATTGCCGTTGAAATCTTGTTGAAAACGGTAAAGAAAATAGAGTTTTTTAAAACACATCTATTGTATAAAACTGGAATTTCGTCTATGTCATTGAAAGGATAAACGTACTGATCTATGAACAAATATTGGACCTTATTCACACTATTTTATACATTGAATAAATACCCAAATATCATATATTAATTGCAATAAAACATTTAACTATTAACTCTTTTTCTGGTATGCATGTTATCGGCTTTGAGCAAAAAACTAAGATCAATTAAGACCAAGACTAGCCTACAAATATGCACCATCTAATCATGGTCTAGAATGAGATCAGGTTCGCTGGTTGCAAAGTAACCACATCTAAAATTACTGGTTGAAAATCCGGGAACTATCGTGTAATTCAGGATGAAGAGGAGGTATTAAAATAACTTTAACTCTTTCAGCGCCACAGGCAATATTGAGGTTTTTGCAAACAATGCAGATTCAGGTGAGTCAGCTCGTAACGAGCTGTCTCACCTGAAATCAGCATTGTTTGCCTTTTAGTTACCAAAATAGTCCAAAACTTTCATAAATTGAGAAATGGACACACCCGATTTTGAACATGGAAGAGTGTACTTCAAACAATTCGGCGCTGAAAGAGTTAAACGACTCGGGTAATTTTTCAAAATACTACTCCGCTCTACAAACCTGTTAATGTAAACACTAAACAGTATTGACCATGTATAGGGATGATGAGAAGATTCACATACTCATTGCAGATGTAGATGAATTCAGACTAGCAACAGCAAAGTCACTTGGAGCTAGTCACGTTGTTCAAGTTACTACAGATGATCCCAAGGTACTTGCCGATCAGATCGAAGATTTACTTGGAGATCAGCCTGATGTTAGTGTAGAGTGCAGTGGGGTAGATTTCAGTTTTCGCACGGCAATACATGTAAGGGGGAACGTTCTTTTACTCGTTTTGACCCACACATACAACTTAAGATGCCCTTTTTTAGCTCACCTGTGCCCGAAGTGCAAGGTGAGCTATTGTGATCACATTTTGTCCGTCGTCCGTCCGTCGTCCGTTGTCCGTCGTGCGTCGTCAACATTTGCGCTTGTTAACACTCTACAGGCTACATTTTGCATCCAATCTTCATGAAAGTTTATCAGAACATTCATCCCCATCAAATCTTGGACAAGTTCGAAACTGGGCCATATGAGGTCAAAAACTAGGTCACTAGCATGTTGAAACGTTATCAGAATGTTTGTCTTGATAATATGTAAGTCAAGTTCGAACATGGGTCATATTGGGTCAGAAACAAGGTCAATAAAGGAAAATATTGTTCAAGCTCCGGAGGCCGCATTTTTACTTTGAGCAAGTTGAAAGTTTGTCAGAATGTTGTAATGATGATATCTAGTCCATGTTCGAATATGGGTCATAGCAGGTAAAACAAATATAGATCACTAGGCCAAATGAAGGACAATCTTGTTAACAGTGTGGAGGTTGCATTTAGAATAATTGTCTTGATGTGTCTTGCATCGCAGTACATTGTAAAAATAAGGTGAGCGAACTAGGGCCACCATGGCCCTCTTGTTTTGCTTTAAATGTGGAAAAGGGAAAAAGTGCTAAAAACGTGTTCTCTTTTTCTTCCTCATGCAATATTTTAAGTTATACTCATGATAAATTACGTGTCAATCAATTTCAACAAAAGCTGACCACACATAAGAATAACATATCGGGGGAAATGGTTAAATACTGTATTACAGGTACATATAGTAGTATCTATAGTCTGTGGTGATGAATAATTCGTGACTATGTTTTTAACTGGTGTAAATAACTAACCGTTTACACCGTAACATGTGACTAGGACTCGACCGATCATCTCAATTTGACGAAATTGTATCTACTATCCGCGTACAAAAGCTTAACCCTTTCCCTCATACGAAACTTTCTGCAGCAGACGACTTTGAACATATTTTGTCAAACTATATAAAATCTCTATATTTAAATGGATAACCTATGACTAAAAGTGGAAAACATTGTGGCAAAAGAAGAAATTGCACGTTTTGTGCAATTTCTTCTTTTGTCACTATGTTTTCAAAAGGCAGTCTGCTGCAGAGGCGTCAGAAAGCGTCTATATGAGGGAAATGGTTAACGGATTACTTCCGGAGATTTATGCGACCACACACGGAAGTGCTGTAGCCTATCTACCTGTTCAGATGCGTAGGTTAGAGTAACATAACGGATTACTACCGGAGATGTATGCGACCACACACGGAAGTGCTGTAGCCTATCTACCTGTTCAGATGCGTAGTTTAGAGTAACATAACGGATTACTGCCGGAGATCTAGTATGCGACCACACACGGAAGTGTTGTAGCCTATCTACCTGTTCAGATGCGTAGGTTAGAGTAACATAACGGATTACTGCCGGAGATGTATGCGACCACACACGGAAGTGCTGTAGCCTATCTACCTGTTCAGATGTGTAGTTTAGAGTAACATAACGGATTACTGCCGGAGATCTAGTATGCGACCACACACGGAAGTGTTGTAGCCTATCTACCTGTTCAGATGCGTAGGTTAGAGTAACATAACGGATTACTGCCGGAGATGTATGCGACCACACACGGAAGTGCTGTAGCCTATCTACCTGTTCAGATGTGTAGTTTAGAGTAACATAACGGATTACTGCCGGAGATCTAGTATGCGACCACACACGGAAGTGTTGTAGCCTATCTACCTGTTCAGATGCGTAGGTTAGAGTAACATAACGGATTACTGCCGGAGATGTATGCGACCACACACGGAAGTGCTGTAGCCTATCTACCTGTTCAGATGTGTAGTTTAGAGTAACATAACGGATTACTGCCGGAGATCTAGTATGCGACCACACACGGAAGTGTTGTAGCCTATCTACCTGTTCAGATGCGTAGTTTAGAGTAACATAACGGATTACTGCCGGAGATGTATGCGACCACACACGGAAGTGCCGTAGCCTATCTACCTGTTCAGATGTGTAGTTTAGAGTAACATAACGGATTACTGCCGGAGATCTAGTATGCGACCACACACGGAAGTGTTGTAGCCTATCTACCTGTTCAGATGCGTAGTTTAGAGTAACATAACGGATTACTGCCGGAGATGTATGCGACCACACACGGAAGTGTTGTAGCCTATCTACCTGTTCAAATGCGTTGGTTAGAGTTACATATGAATCACGTCGGGTAATTTTGGTAAACATGTGCATATCGCAATGGATTACAGACCAAGTCTAAGGGTCTGGATACATGCTATACACTACACTCAGTAATTATGATGTTAATTTATTTACTGTTTGTTTACTATTTAAAATAGTTTGACTCCATGAGTGTTATGGATCAACTCCGTGCCAGATTTGCAACGTCATGTGAAAATAAACTTTTTGGAGTACATCGAGGATCGAGATCAGCTTGTGTTTCTGCGCAGTCAGATCAGGATTTTTTCCTAATATAAATCCAGTCGTACAGACATTAAAGAAGCCTGTAGAATACGGTAATAATCAAGAACTGTATATAAAGGAATGCAATTTGATCGTAATTTCTATACTGTAATCATAGGTGTTTGAGTCTCGTGGCCCCAATTAGAATCTGAGAAGATCTGTGATGATCTATCGGTGAATATATATATATAGGCGGCGATCTCCGACTTGTTATGGCATTTGCGATCAGTGTAAATCAAGGTCAGCCAGCGCATCCATGCAGTCTGTTCTGGTTCGGCACTGTTCATCCTTTCGTCATTGTGGGTCAAGCAACTTATGTTAACCCTTTCCAACATACAGCAAATCTGCAGTTGACGACTTTGAAAATGTCTTCTAAAAATATGGAAAATCTATATATCTGTAGGTATCATTACTGAAACAAGTTGAAAACATTGTGGCAAAAGGAGAAATTGCTCGTTTTGAGCAATTTCTCCTTTTGTCACGATGTTTTCAAAAGTCGTCTGCTGCAGATGCGTTAACATGCGTCTATAGGTGGGTAAGTGTCTATTTGGATCCTTAACATGTACATGTATGTATGTTTTTATTTATCTCGTGCGCACGACATACTAAGTCGTGCGCACGAGATAAATAAAAACACACATGTCACCTCTGTGCCACCGTACTAAGCCCTCGAAATGGTGTTCGACTTTTATTTCCTTATTCAGGCGACCTATCCAGGAGGAACTATCGTCATGGTAGGACGAGGGTCCTATGACGTCACTATACCATATACTGTCGCAGCTACTAAAGAGGTGGACATCAAGGGAATATTTCGATATGCAAACAAGTAACTTGTAACATTATTGTTAATAGATGATACTCTCCTATTGAGTAATCATGAAATTCTTCTTTGTAAATGCGTTGGTCTAAATGTGTTGACCTTATTAAAAAAAAGTTAGCCTAATATAGTATCTGAAGTCTCGTTTGCTTTTAAAACGTCTGTTAAAAATGACATAATAAGTTAACAGTTTGGGACACGAACGTCATCAGTTGCAAGTGCATTATGGAAAACAATATGTCTTTATTTTCT
The DNA here is from genome assembly GCA_031761405.1 of Serripes groenlandicus. NCBI lineage: Eukaryota > Metazoa > Mollusca > Bivalvia > Cardiida > Cardiidae > Serripes > Serripes groenlandicus. The sequence continues at coordinate 42,648,546 of JASEVX010000004.1, forward strand.
TATTTCAGTTACCCAGCGGCTTTAAGTTTCGTTGCGTCAGGTGCCATCGACCTGTCGTCTCTGATCACGCATCATTTCCCGCTACTGGACACAGTAAAGGCATTCGAAACCGCGAAGTCACCGGCAAACAGAGCTATGAAAGTGATGATTCACTGTGACAGATAGTTCATTTACCGGTTTAATTTGTACCCATGATTAATGTAACACTATGAATAACATCAGGAAATAAAGTTTAAAAACCTTTTTTTATTTCTTCTTGAAGTTAGTTATTCATTTAATTTACTCAAATTGAAAATGCATGACATGCTGTAAGAACCAACAGTTTGCCCTTTGAGGCCACAGCGATTTCAGTCGTCACGTTCCACTCGTTTATTCTAAAAATGGTCATTAGTTCAAACTGTCCAAATAACATAGAAAGGTTTTAAACTTGATCTGTAATTCTCTTCATGCGTTACCATGAATATATATGAGCGGTACCCTCCAAAACAACCATAATGCATTTGCGACCAGGGTAGATCCAGATGAGACAGCATATCCCCGCAGTTCGCTCTGGTCTGCACTGTTCGCAAGTAAGTCATAGAAGACTTCAGGACAATTCTGTAAAGCAGTATCCATTTCAGGGCCTGATCTGGAATATTTTTTTCTTTCGTCACCATAGATAGAGATAGAAATGACATAAACAAACAAAATAAAAATAAATCAAACTATGATATGTATTATTTGGAAAGTATAAGATATGATAAGCACATAGGCAAACTCAATACATTACATGTTTAGCTCTACTGGCCAGAGGCCAGAAGAGCTTATGCCGTGGTGTGGTGTCCGTCGTCCGTGCGTGCGTCCGCGTGTCCGTGCGTCCGTGCCGTAAACAATTGCTTGTGAACGCAATACAGTCTTCAGTTTTGATTGTATCTCAATCAAACGTATACAGTAGTAAGATATCCATAAGAGCTCGGTTCCTTTCGCAAACCAGCCAGATCTTCCCAATCAAGACTGGATTATGGCCCTTGAAATTGTCAAAATTGTTATAATAGAGCTTGTGAACCCAATGGACGCTCCATTTACTATTTGATCTTTACCAAACTTACACAGTAGTTAGGTATCCATGAGAGCTTAGCTCCTATTGCAAACCAGCCAGATCCGGCCATGCAAGACTGGATTATGGCCCTTGAAATTGTCAGAATTGCTATAATAGAGCTTGTGAACGCGATAAAGTCTTAAGTTTTGATTGTATCTCAATCAAACTTATATAGTAGTTAGATATCTATGAGAGCTCGGTTCCTTCCGCAAACCAGCCAGATCCGCACATGCAAGACTAGATTATGGCCCTTGGAATTGTCGAAATTCTTATAATAGAGCTTGTGAACACAATAGAGGCTTTAATTAGTATCTGATCTTTTTCACACATGTAGACACATATATAGATATGTATCTAGATCTGCACTGGTCGATCTAGAGTCACAGACGGTTCCAAGAAACATCTCATCTTTTTCACACATGTAGACCTATCTATAGATATGTATCTGGATCTGCACTGGTCGATCTAGAGTCACAGACGGTTCCAAGAAACTTCTCATCCTTTTCAAACATGTAGACGCATCTATAGATCTGTATCTGGATCTAAACTGGTCGATCTAGAGTCACAGACGGTTCCAAGAAACTTCTCATCTTTTTCAAACATGTAGACCCATCTATAGATCTGTATCTTGATCTGCACTGGTCGATCTAGACTCACAAACGGCAAGAAGCATCTATTTCACACGTTGACGCATCTATAGATCTGTATCTAGATCTGCACTGGTCGATCTAGAGTCACAAACGGTTCCAAGAAGCATCTATTTCACACGTTGACGCATCTATAGATCTGTATCTAGATCTGCACTGGTCGATCTAGAGTCACAAACTGTTCCAAGAGACTTCTTTTTCACAAATGTAGACGCATTTTAAGGCATATATAGCAGAAGACTTATCAAACTTTGTGACAAAAGGGGAAATTGCTCCAAACGAAAACATTCTCCTTTTGTCGGAATAGTTTCAACTCCACTCATTAATTATACTTTCATTATTAAAGCATTTCCATACTTTTGCCGAGATGTTTTCAACGTCGTCTGTTACATATTTATTTGTATTTGGGAAATTGTTCGCGTTTAGAACCAACCGTTAGAAATGTTCTATCTGTGTAAATTCAACACACGGAGCACGTGCTACCGGTTTAGACGAAGACCAAAGGGATAAACCTCTTTACCCTTTCCCACATGTTGACGCATTTCAACGCATATGAAGCGACTTTTGAATAATTGGTGACACACGAAGAAATTGTTCAAAACGAGCAATTCCTCCTTTTGTCACAATGGTAATTTGTCATTGCCAACTTTGGGGGAAATCGGTGTCTCGAAAGATCCAGTGGAGTTATAGTGGGAAAAGGTTAAATTGCTCCCACGAATTAGTTAATTAATGGATTTTACAATTTCAAACGATTATGTTAGGAAAACCTTTGCTTTTTAATATGATATTTTTAATATAATTCTATGATTTTTACATTTTGGTCCTTTTTTAGGTTTTGTTGGGCACCCAAAGAAACATTGAAACAAGAAGGAGCTAAAAATCATTCTGCTTTATTAAGGCATTTAAAAACATCCGATCGCTTCCTTTTAAACAGTGCAAGATGCAGAATTGTTTTCTCTTTCATTTGTACTAAGTGGAATCTTTATTTTATAAATAAATGTTTGTCCTTTTTGAACATTGATGTAAAATTCGTTGCCTCAGTAAGGTGAAATGCCTGTGTATTGATGGTTGTGGTAATGTGTCATGTCAGCAGGGTATCAGGATACAAATTGTAAATTTAAAGCTGTTTAAGTACTAAAAGTACTAAAAGGCATAACAACAACATGTTTAGTTATATTATAATTATTTAAAAAAGACAAAGGGCACAGTACTTGTGATATAATCACTATTATTTTGTTTTTAGCAATGGGCTCATTAGAGTCAATTGCTTTATAGTACGCGAAATCCGAAGACACTCATCAATTTGAGACTGGAATCTAGTCTAGTGTTTTACAATATCGGCATTGAATTACTTCACACCTGTCTTTCTATATCAGCTCTCCGTTTCTGAATACCATCTCGGGTTCAGAGAGATGTATTGGTAGTTGCAGATCGTATATAATGTCAATGAAAGCGAAAGCTCTGTGGAATATATATCTTTTTTTAAATGAATGGACTTTCGCCAACTAATACTCATGTCGGTCCTTTCGTACCGCCAAATTGTTCCTGTCTAAAAATCAAAATGCGGTTACTTGGTAGGATATCTCCTGGATAATTGATTTGATTTGGTAACTGACACTTATGTAATCGAAAAAATCTCTAAATTAATTTGCTTTTAAATTATATGAATTAAACAATTGAAAATGAAAATGTATTTCTACGCTTGCAACATACTTGATCGCGCGTTAAGTTCATGATTGATTCCTAAATATTGTAAATCGAGTGGAGTAAAGGCAGCTTTTCGAATCCGACTCAAAAACGAATTCAGATAATCGAGTCACAATGATAACATATATACTCAAAAAATCTAATTATTGATAAGAAGACAAAATAAATAAAATAAAACATATACTGTAAATGTGTAAGTTAGCCTAGGCGTCGGAATTTCCAAAAATACTTTCGAATACTGTTCAGCGGTAACGTATATCAGGAATCGAAGTACTAGAGTATTTCATTCTAGATTCCGGCGTAAATACATCAGATTCTCAATCGAAATTGACCATAACAACCCCGGAAGACGGAATAAGTTCCAGTGCTAAAATTAAATCAAAAGAGAATCAAATATATGAATGATAGCTGGGTTTTTTATAAAGATAAAATGCTTCAATTATAAATAATTCGCTATCTTGTTTATCGATTTTTAATCATTTCATAAATTAACTCAATGCAATGACGGATTCCGGCTAGTGTAACGATTAACATATTGGCTTGTCACACGGGAGACCAGGGTTCGATTATGAATAAATATATATAATAATTTGTGTGTTAATTTTATAAAAAAAAGAGAGGCTAAAATCCATTGTAAACCAGGAGGAGTGCTTAGCAGAAACTATCCAGATAGCAGATGCGCATATGTATGTCAAATTAGTATATCGATAGACCACAGTACTGTATGTACAGTATTTTTTACGTTCAACTCCGTTGTCATTCAATATATGGTCATAACAAAGAGCTGTTGTAAAGTGTTCAAGTTAGACTTTTGGGATCGGTGCATGTCCAAATGTAATCTGTAGTTAGCCCCTTGCTGTGAGCACTTTCAGTGCTTTGATCTAGAGTTGTTTCCCCTAGACCATGCAATTGATATAATTTTTTTCAAAAGTTGTCTCCCTTAGACCATTGCAGGATAGGTAATCTAAGACGCTAGCTTTGTGTCTTTGTATTTTATGTAAAACGCTTATATGATCCGACTTCAAAAAGGTAATGGGCTAGGGGAAATAACTCGTGCTTCTCATAAATTTCATTTTCTAAAGTTGTTTACATTAGACCATTAATTCAATTACAATTTTCAAAAGTTGTCTCCTTAAACCATTGCAGGATAGCTTAGCTAATACGCTTGTTTTTGCTCTTTGTATTGTATGTAAGGCTGGGGAAATAACTCGTGTTTCTTATATATATTTCATTTTCTAAAATTAATTCCCCTTAGACTATTGCAGGGCAACTGAGCTAAGTCGGCGTTAAAATGATCCGATTTCAGAAATTGAATGGTCTAGGGAAAATAACTCATGCTTCAGATATATTTCATTTTCTATAGTTGTTTTTCTTAGACCATAAAATTGATATCATTTTTCAAAACATGTCTCCCTAAGACCATTGCAGAAAAGCCTTCCTAAGACGGTCGTTCTTGTAGTTTGCAGGATAGGTTAGCTAAGACGCTTGTCTTGGGTCTTTGTATTTGATGTTAAGCGCTTATTTGTTCCGACTTTAGAATAACTCATTTTTCAAAAGTTGTCGTTCTAGTAGTTTAATAATGTTATGGTCTAAGGGAAATAACTCATGCTTCTGATATGCCATTTTCTATAGTTGTTTCCCCTAGACCATAAAATTAATTACATTTTTCAAAAGTTGTCTCCCTTAGACAATTGTAGACTAAGACAGTCGTTTTTGTACTTTAATGATTTTATAGTCTAGGGGATACAATGTTTTCAAACGTCGTAAGATGCATATGTTTTAAGGAAATGGTCAACAAAATATTGACTTTACCCACCCATTGAATTTAAATTTATTGTTTCCTTGAAAAACTTACCAGTGTAAGATTGGCCGCTTTAAAATTAATATTGACTGTACGAACATTGTAGACGTGCCCACATTTTCTCTCTTGTCAGTCTTTCGGATTACGTAAACATTGAAATACATTTCCTTGAATGTCTGAATGCTTATCACGACACGAGTTCACAACAGTTTCTTCCATTCGAGATTGTTCGTTTGTAATCCGACAGCTTTGATTTTCAATTGCTCCATTTGCCACAATAATTTCAACTCTTTTCAATTATCTTACTATCATTCATAGAGATTTTCTATGTTTTGTACTTGATGATTTCAAAGTCTGTCAGGGTAAACATCATTGAAATCATTGTGGCAAAAGGAGAAATTGCCCATAATGAGCAATATCTGCATTTGCCACAATAGTTTCAACACTTTTCAATTATCATACGATCATTTATAGAGATTTTTTATTTTGTACTTGATAATTTCAAAGTTGTCTGCTGCAGATTTGTTTTATGTGGGAAATGGTTAAACCCTTATCCATTATCATGACTTACCGATACAAACCAAAAACAGATTTTCTGTGTGTCAGTATTATTTGATAAAACATTATCATAACAGGGCGTGTGTTCAATACAAATAGTTGATCGTTTTTGGTACAAATTGTAATTTATAATAACCTCTTGTCCATTTATCTTTAGTATTATATGTCACTTTTCATGATCAGTGTATACTCTAAATTATCTCATTCACTTAAAACACAGACCCTGCCAGGTTAAATGTCCTACATAAAACTTATATCTTCAAAAAACCGATATCAGCATTACTGACTACAGATTAAATTGTTCTAATCTTTGTGGATTTAAATGTTCTTTTTTCTTATTTCTTCATCTTGTCATTTACTGAAATAATAATGTCGAGCACCGTCACGATAAAAAATGGTACTCGGTCATAGCAAATAGTATATCTATAATTTAACTGACTTGAATTCAGTGAATTTTGATTCTCTTATAAACACAGATACATTAAATGAAGCTCTTCAATTGTTCTATGATTTGTTTTTTGGAATTCTTAACCAGCATTCAAAAGTTAAGTCAAAAAGGGTCAAGCTACAGCATAAGCCAAAATGGATTTCTCCGGAAATAAATGAGGCAAGATATAAAAGGGATAGTTTTCACAAATTAAAAGATATGGATAGTTTTAATGTTTGGCGTAACAAGGTCCGATCGTTAATCAGAAATGCAAAACGAAATTACTATTCCGATGCTATTGCTCAAATTAAAAACACTACTGATATATGGAAATACATGAAAGAGCTAAATCCGAAGACAGGGACAAATATGCCAAATGTGTTAATGTCTGAAAATGAAAAGGTTGAAACTCCCGAGGATATAGCTAATATGTTTAATTCTTATTTTACAAGCGTGTCATTCAAAAATGAATCATTCCAAAGAACTAGCAAAATAACATTGAACAATCTTCAAACATTCATGAACACAAAACTTCCAATTGATACTTACTTCCAATTAAAATGCATACATGAACATGAAGTATACAGATTACTTTCTAAATTGGATATTAATAAATCCGCTGGGGTTGACACTCTTTGGCCAAACTTATTGAAAATTGCCGCCCATGTAATATGCATACCTGATGCTTATTTAATAAATCGAAGCATAATTGAAGGCACTTTTCCAGACAAATTAAAAATTGCAAAAGTAACGCCCATTTATAAAAAAGGGAAAAAGTCTGACCCTGGAAATTATAGACCTATTTCTATTCTTCCTACACTATCTAAAATATATGAAAAGCATGTTGCATCACAAATCTATGAATTCCTTGTCAACTTTGAGTTGCTTCATATAGGACAGTCAGGATTTAGAAAACAACATTCTTGCCAAACAGCTCTGACAAAGATGACAGAATTATGGCTCAAAGAAATGGACAAAGGGAACCTTTCAGGAATTTTATTTTTAGATTTTAGTAAAGCGTTCGATCTAGTCAACCATAATACACTTCTGGAAAAACTTAAATTATACAAATTTGACAATAGATCAATACTTTGGATTAATCTTATCTTGAAAAAAGGATACAACGTGTTCAAATTGGGAGCATTAGTTCAAAATGTCTCCCTATATTGTCTGGCGTTCCTCAAGGCTCTGTGCTAGGTCCCTACTTTTCTTAATGTATGTGAATGACCTGTCTCTGCATGTCACACTATCTTCTTTAGATTTATTTGCTGATGATGCAACCCATCAAAAGTCTTCCCCATATTTGTATACACTTGAAAGGGATATTTCTACAGACGTTAATAACATCCAACGCTGGTGTAATGAAAACAGTATGGTGATCAATGTTTCAAAAACTAAAAGTATGCTCTTAGCAACAAATCAAAAATTGACAAAACTTCCTGCAAAAACATTGAATATATCAATGAATAGTATTCCTGTAGATTGTGTAAAGAATCATAAACTTTTAGGCATAAATATAGATAACAATCTTTCCTATGTCAAACACGTAGACAGTGTATGTCACTCAATTACTTCAAAAATCGCTCTTCTTAGACGGATTAAACCTTACCTTTCAATACAATATCGGAAAATGTATTATAATGCATACATTCTGCCTGTCATTGATTATTGTTTAACTATTTGGGGTAATGCACCAAAAGTACAACTTAATAGAATCCTCAAACTTCAAAAGAATTAATTGTTTCATCATTGTATGTTTCTTTATGATAGCTATTAAGATGGCCTCATTGTAAAATAGCCAATGGCTAAATGAGTCACCATCTATAAATAAAGTATTATTATTATTATTATTATTATTATAGACCCAGATCAGCCGCCGCGTTTTCAATATAACATGTGATCAGAAGGGGAAAAAGAAAAACTAAAAACTAAAAAAAAGGCATTTGCACTTTTTCGCTCTTCATTTACAAGCGGGTTATTTGATGACGGTTAAGGGGCTGTAGTATTACAACTTATTGGAAGGGAGGTAATACTGTTACACGACATTATGACCGGGTGATCATAATAGTAACCATATGAGTCGTTCCACGAGAAAACCAACAATATGGATTCTGCGTAATATATCGACCAGATCAGCCTGCGCATTCTGCGCAGGCTAATCCGGACCGACACATTACGTCACAGGGGATAGAGGTATAGAGCAATTATTCCTGAAATAGAAAATCCACAGGATGCGAAAAGTGTTTGTCCGGGTAAGCCTGCGCGCGGCATGCTTAGAATGATCCGGGTCGAAACCTTACACAGAGTCCACAATGTTGGATTTCCCCTAATTCGGTTCAAAGCCCACATATAACAAATCTGCATCAGACGACTTGTTGGCTAACTTTTGAGAACTATATGTAAATGAAATAAAGTATTTGAATAGAATTTAAAAAGATGTGACAAAAACAGGAATTGCTCAGTATAAGCATGATTAAACATGTAACAATGTTCTCAAAGGCTGTCTGCTGCAGAGACGTCAACATGCGTCTGTATGACGGAAAGGGTTAAGTTCGACGGGTCGATATTTTATGGGTCAAACTTTTTCTTTACATCGGCTGCGTTGTAAATATATATATATACAGTCGAACCAGTGCTAAAAAAACGCATTTAAATAGCAAATCCCAGGCTACAGCAACCACTCTTTTAGTTTCCATATTACACATATTGTGTGCATAAATAAAACCTGCAATTCAATACCACTTGTGAACAAAGACCAGATTGTTGTCTTCCCATGGGTGGTCTTTATACACAGGTTACACTGTAGTTTATTTATTTAACCAGGAGGTCAAATGCCCATGTGGCACAAAGTTTAAAAAATACAAATATGAAATACTACATACAATATAGGCCTACAAGACATTACGTGTCAAACATGGCACTTTGTCGTCCTTGTTTCAATAATAACATAATTATAACATTCGTTTAACAAAGTGTTGATTCGTGAAAAAAACACAAAAAAAACCATAATGATTAAAAAGAAATGCGACCGTTAATAATAATAATAAAAAAGGGATAAACATGACCGCATATGCTTAATTCATGACAGAATGATGACTATATAAGACACTTTGAAATTAAAGGTGATGAACTCAAGATAGAGATCACAATTTTGAAATTTGGAAACTTCTGCAAATATTGCTAATAGTGACAACAAAGTAAGTAATAAGTAGTTCAAAACCATTTGGCAATAAATAATGAAAAGCTGTCAGTTGAAGGTCTATTTATGGTACTGGAAAGTGAAATTATCTCTCTAATTTTATCCCAGAATTATGATTATTATATTTCAAGACAACTGTTGAACAGTTTTAAAACTTTGACTATAATATCTATTTTCTGAAGTTCAGCGCCTTTAAAAGGCTGTATGTGTTCATGTATTACCAAGTATAGCATTACAACAATTACACATCATACATACTAATATGTGTTGATGTGTGACACTTACTGTTAAAGCATGCTGCAAACTAAGATGAGTGACAAACATGAGAATATTAGATGAGTTTATTAATGCCATAATGTATGGCATTAGACAGAGAAATATAATATTTGTTTTCCATTGTACAGTATCTAAATGTATATGTGTATGTATGAGTAAACCCCTTTTGTATATAATATGTTAACATATTGATTGGTTGGTTTTTTATTAATTAATTTACATATTCGTTCGTTCATTTATTCATTCATTCGTTCATTCATGTTTATATTCATGTATACAGTCAACCGTGTATTCACGTATTCATTTGACCCTCAATGCAAAATATAATTATTCCAGAGAGGGTTGAATTAGTTTGCACTATCGTCCCAATCCAAAAACGATGTATTGAATATGTTAAATGCTGTAAATATGGGATATAAAAATATGTTTAAACTAAATATATATATATATTGTACGTAGATCATTTACTTTGCGTTTCAGTAAAGGACGTTGTTATACCCTCTGGTTAATTAATTCAATCACTGACAAACTTCACAAAGTCGACACTTTCATTTTGAAAATTGGACAACTCCATGTTTCGTCTTAGAGGAAAGTTGGTAAAATGTAATGTCAAAGTGGCAAACAATGCAGATCGTTTTGAGCTGTCTCATCTTAAATCTGCATTGGTTGCAAACTACTTTAATTGCCTTTAGCAGCGAAAGGGTTAAGTAAATGGTTCAATGACATTTCCAACAACGCTGAAAAGAAAAGGAAAAGTTGTGTCGCATCTACTATTAAAAATTAAATGCAACTATTTGTATCTATTAATGTATTGTTTAGAAGCACATAAGGTATTATATATACCAACGTATGTCGTATAAACCAAATGTTTTCAAAATCCAATGCCTCCAGATTAGAATGTCCAGGACTCAATAGTTGTCCTTTTAGCAGTACTCTCTCCTCACGTCTATACTTTTAATTGTGTTTATACATGTAAATATGACATGCCATTTTCTACTATATGAAAATAAGGTTTATATTATGCTGTGTGTCGATGACAATTTTTAACTACATATATATATCGTTTGCAACAACGCACATTCAAACTATTGAAATTGTTCATGATACGAAAAAAATCCATAGATGGTTTTTTTCGTTCATAGGTAACAGGTGCGAGATTTTTTTTGTTTTTTTTTGTTTTTTTTCAATAACCCGTGAAGCTTTCTGAAATGAAACTGGCCAAATCCATTTTGGGTATGTATAAAATGAGACAAAAAACACAACTTGAGAAATTATTGTCGTCTTTTTAATCATTTTTTTTAAATCGATATTTTTGGAATGTATAAAATTAGACGAAAAAACACGGATTGAAAATTATTGTCGTCTGTTTAATCTTTTTTTTTTTTTAAATCGATATTTAAGATCATTAAAGTTCTGTGTTTAAGTGGGAATATATTAACATTTGTGCGAAAAGTTTAAAAATAAATGGAATAAGAAATATGTTTTCCCGTTTGACAAAAAAACGACAGCATTAGCCTTCTACGCCCGAACCTAAATTTTGACTGTATCGTAGCTAAAAAAAAGGACGTGACGTCATTTCCGTAGCACTTCATCTTGGCGTATCGTCAATGGAGCGACGTCGTTTCCCGCAAAAAAAAGTGGTATCAACATGAAAGACCCCAAATGCCTATACATGAGCTATTGACTCACTCATTCAAAGTATAATTATGTATCAAACATTGTGGCAGAAGGATAACTTTCTCATAAGGAGCAATTGTTCTTTTGGCGACAATCTTTTCCTAAATCGTCTGTTGCAAAGGCCTCAGAAACCGTCTCTAATAGGGAAAGGGTTTAGCAGAAATGTGACCCCTTACATAATTTGTTCGAGTCATATTTGACTGGTTGAAAAAGGCAGTCGCCAGGTGGCATCAGAAAAGGGCTGATCTATTTGCTTCTTTACCATAATGCAGGTGATCGATTAAGGATCATCTTGGCCCTCATGTTTTAACCTCGTCTATTATAATTGTGTTCCTTGATTTTCTGAAAGTCTTTTCTTTATTATTTTCTGTTCGTAATAATAGACGACACAGCAATACGAATTCCAAATATGTTTTGATAATGCAAGAACATGACATTAACATTATTATTTTCTAGTCAATTACTTATAAATCCTTTTGTATGGCCAAAGTATGCTCTTTAATTTTTGTTTAAATTTCTTGCGTCTTTTCGTAAATAGGTAGCACCTATAGATATATTAAGAAATTTCCAATTTTGCCATTTTTTTATTTTTTTTTCGCCCGTACATGGTACACTCCAGATGGATGTTTCCCTGACACTCTATAGTCACGTACGGAATGGCCGGGGCGCTCTAAATGATGTATAACCGACGGATTTTCGGTTCCTACATTTAAGTAACTATGTGGATATTGGGATCCTTGACTGTAGGCGTTAGATTCGTACGGCGCTGGAAGCGTTTGGGTATTCATGTTTTGCGGATACCCGGCTATTTGTTGGTTGACCGCGTGCGGCCCTCCTTGGACGGGACAAATTCCCATAGTAATGCTCTGTTGTTGATTATTCATATCGTTTTGCCTGGGAGCCATGATTACAGCTATCGTGAAGAGAATAATTGCCAGTATTCCTCCTAACCCAGTGAGGATTAAGGAGTAAGGAGCCAGGTAAGATGTGTCGCTTCCCGATAAGTCATTGGCGTTATTAAGTAGATGACCAAATTTTCCAGAAGCAGTTAGTGCTAGGATAGCTGTAATGAAGAATTTGATATAAATGTTTTAATTTGATAGGAACCGAGTACCACCTCGGTAGTGTATCGATGGAGCGATGGAGCTTTCCCTCCTTGAAGCTCAGGATTGTAGGGGTAGCCTTACGAGTGACTCGCTGATGTCAAGATAAATGGATATCTTATATTTATAAGTTTAACCCTTTCCCTTATATATAGGGGATCTTACATGAGTGCTTATTTGATATTGTTTTTATGAAACGAGTCGACTGAAATAATATGACGCGAGGCTCTGCCGAGCGTCATATTCGTTTCAGTAGACGAGTTTCATAAAAAACAATATCAAATAAGCACGAATGTAAGATTCTACTTTGTTTTCAATCTTTAAATCGATCTTTCTTCGTCCTCATAAAAAATGTGACCGAAGTTCACCCCGAAGTTCAAATGCATACTTCCACTGTAAAATGTAGTCCTTATTAATAACCTTTTGATTTTTTACAATATTTTTAATAAATGCCAAAATTCAGAAGAATTGTAAACAATATGCTGTCATTTAAAGTGACGTCACACTGGAGTGACGTCACACGCGTGCTGTGAGTCGGCTATTTATGTAACTAGTTACATATGATATTTATGTCTGCTTTATGTCACCCCTGGAGTGCAAGTTATATGATAAAGACGCTTTCTGAAGCCTCTGCAGCAGACGGCTTTTTGAAAACATAGTGACCAAAGAAGAAATTGCACGGAACGTGCAATTTCTCCTTTTGCCACAATGTTTTCCACTTTTGTTCATAGGTTATCCATTCAATTATGGAGATTTTCTATGTTTTGACAACATATGTTCAAAGTCATCTGTTGCAGAATTGTCGTATGAGGAAAAGGGTTAAGTTTAAGTTTAAGTTTATTTTAATTATCTTCCATTGAGCCTAGCAATCCCATTTGGACACAATATCTACAGAAACAAACTTTATAAAACAAATAAATTTAATAAAATATAATAAACAATATGACAACCAACATGAATTCCAATTTGAAAATATGGCATCAAAATTGACCATTCATATACAAACGTTTTTCACACGTAAATAAACGATCAATTCCCCGCCATCGAGATGATATGATGTGATGTAAATTATGTATGAACATCCTGTATAAGTATTAGAGTCAGACATTACTCACTTGGTTACATTCATTGCCTTACACAGCAAGTTTCGAGAATGTTTGAAAGTACAACACCAAGGTTAAAATATAACATAATGCATGTATCCTGTATTCTTATATTTATAATTAATTTATAGCGAAATGGTCATACATGTATGAGCATGTTTCATACATGCACTAAACTTACAAGACGGACGAAACAATGCAAAATGAATAGAGAGAAAATTAAACTTACCGCTTAATTACGAAAATAAGCAACACATCTTAATCCACATCGATTTACCGAATATTTGACACAATAAACAGACACAGACAATTAGCATGCATATCACGCCAATGATAGTCTCCGCTCTGTATTCATCCATGTACGTATCATTGACGCCGCGTGGGAGCGCGGCGTCAGTATGGGATAGGTTTTAATTTTGTACCATGGGGTGACGTAATCGAAAAGGGAGAAACCAATGTTATTATTGTTAAAAAAACCTCTGTTGTTTGATTGAAAAAAACAACCTTTATGAATCAATAAATTGTATTAACTGATTTAAGAAACAACAAGATACAAAATACGTTTGTCTTCTACCGTTATTACAAAACTTTATACACATTTAATTTGTATTTAATAACTTTTCCCCAACTGTCTAGGCTACGCTGTTTTTGATTGTTTGGTTTACGGCCCTGACCCAATTCATCAAAGCTCAGAGAAAAAGTTCACTTTTCCCAAACTTTCTAGGCTACGCGTTTTTAATTGTTTAGTTTACGGGCCCAAAATTCGCCGGATGTTTTTGCCTATTTATAAAAGTGTGTGAAGTTGGCAGAGCATTAGACGTTAGACATTAGACATTCAAAAAAAATATTCGAATGTCTAATAAGACGTTAGACATTCGATTAGACATTCGCTAATTTTGATTATCGAATGTCTAATTAGACATTAGACATTCAATTAGACATTCAGAAAAATCGCAAATGTTAAATATCGAATGTCTAATTCGACATTAGACATTCAATTAGACATTCGCAAATTACAAGATCTATAACCCAAATTCGTCGGAGGTCATTGTACATTCAAAAAACGAATGTCTAATTGGTCAGTTAGACATTAGACATTCGATTAGACATTCGCAAATTAAGGGATTTAGGTACCAAATTCGTCGGAGGTCATTGTACATGCAAAAAACGAATGTCTAATTGGTCAATTAGACATTAGACATTCGATTAGACATTCGCAAATTACAAGATATATAACCCAAATTCGTCGGAGGTCATTGCACATTAAAAAAACGAATGTCTAATTGGTCAGTTAGACATTAGACATTCGATTAGACATTCGCAAAGTAAGGGATTTAGGTACCAAATTCGTCGGAGGTCATTATACATGCAAAAAACGAATGTCTAATTGGTCAGTTAGACATTAGACATTCGATTAGACATTCGCAAATTAAGAGATTTAGGTACCAAATTCGTCAGAGATCAATGTACATTAAAAAAACGAATGTCTAATTGGTCAGTTAGACATTAGACATTCGATTAGACATTCGCAAATTACAAGATCTATAACCCAAATTCGTCGGAGGTCATTGCACATTAAATAAACGAATGTCTAATTGGTCAGTTAGACATTAGACATTCGATTAGACATTCGCAAATTAAGGGATTTAGGTACCAAATTCGTCGGAGGTCATTATACATGCAAAAAACGAATGTCTAATTAATCAATTAGACATTAGACATTCGATTAGACATTCGCAAATTAAGAGATTTAGGTACCAAATTAATCATTGATCAATGTACATTAAAAAAACGAATGTCTAATTGGTCAATTAGACATTAGACATTCGATTAGACATTCGCAAATTAAGAGATTTATGTACCAAATTCATCAGAGATCAATGTACATTAAAAAAACGAATGTCTAATTGATCAGTTAGACATTAGACATTCGATTAGACATTCTCAAATTAAGAGGTTTAGGTACGAAATTTGTCTGAGGTCATTGTACACGCAAAAAACGAATGTCTTATTGGTCAAATAACTTGAACATATTGATAACTCGACCATATCGATATCTCGAACATACCGATGACTCGAACACATCGATATCTCGAATACATTGATAAAACGAATGTTTTTAACTTGAACATTTATTGACAAATCCAACATATCGATATCTCGAAACTTTCGATATCTCGAACTTTCCAATATCTCGAACTTTCGATATCTCGAACTTTCCGATATTTTTTTTTTTTTTTTTTTTTCTTCTCGATATCTCGAACTTTCCAATAACTTTTGGATATCTTTAATTTTTTTTTCTCGATATCTCGAACTTTATCGGAAAGTTCGAGATATCGACAAGTTCGAGATACCGACAATTTCGAGATATCGGAAAGTTCGAGATATCGAAAAAAATATGAAAAAAAATTGGTAAGTTCGAGATATCGGAAAGTTCGAGATATCGAACACAAATATAATTATCTTTTTCGAAAAGTTCGAGATATCGGAAAGTTCGAGATATCGAAAAAAAAAAAATATATATATTTATATCAATATGTTCGAACATTTCGATTTCTCGATTATTTTTTTTTATATTTTTTTTTCTCGTTATCTCAGAAATTTGCGATATCGTATTTTTGGTTTATATACTTCCGTTTTTAACTCCACTGGCTGAAAGCCAGTCGAGCTTATGTCATGGGGAATCGTCCGTCCTGCGTTCGTGCGTGCGTGAGTGCGTCCGTGCGTGAGTGCGTACTTACGAGAGTAATCTTGTTGGATAGTGTTTTTTCGTAAACCCCAGCCACCACCCTTTGATAAGTGGTTATTTTTATACAATTGTGTTATGGGTATCTAATTAACATATTATTGCTATTTATTCCGTAAAGGGGGGATAATTACGGAATTACGGAATAAACCATGTGCTTGTTGGGTATACCCAACACGAGAACATCAAACACCCAACAAACGCCTTTTGGACGTACGTGCGTGCATGCGTGCGTCCGTCCGTCCGTAAACGTTTTGCTTCAAACTGTTTCTCCTACCTAACCACTGGACCAATTAGGATGAAACTTCATAGGAAGTATCCTCTCAATGATCTCTCCTTAGTTCCACAAACTGTTTGGGATCCATGCAAAATTCTGGTTTCCGAAAGAAAAAACAATGAAGACTTAAAAAATCTTCTTCTCCTCCGTAGGTATCAGGCCGATTTTCAAATAATTGTGTAGTAGTGAAGACTTAAAAAATCTTCTTCTCCTCCGTAGGTATCAGGCCGATTTTCAAATAATTGTGTAGAAATGTTGCTTGGGCGACCTTCTTTCAGATTTTTTCGAGCCAAGTTGATTGGTCGAAAACTATGGCCGCCAGAGGGCAGAGCTATTTTTGCCTTATAATATGGTTATAGTGAAAACTTAAAAAACCTTTTATATATATATATATGACCCTCTATCAGATTCCTTCAAGCCATGTTGATTGGTAAAAAAACATGGCAACCAGGGCGCGGGGCTGTTTGAAGATTTAATTGGAAGTGGAGCGATACTGGCCCTCTTGGGCCTCTTGTTGTTTTCATACTTCTGATAAACACGAAGGAGAATATACTTCACCCTCTCCTTCCAAAGTTTGTGTCACACTTAATTTATAACTATATTACATGTTAATATTTAAGCACCTATGTGATGTTTTTTTTATCTAATTGATCTAGTTAGAGCAGATTTGAAACCGTGTATTGGTAAAAAATTAAGAAACTTCATGTTGTATGGTAACCTTTTATTATAGGCTATGGTAGCCAGGTGAGCAATATAGGCACATCTTGGCCTTTTTGGTTATGATAAAGGGACATTTGGCCTTCTTGTTCGAAATATTTACATCCTGTCTGTTTTCACACGTTATTTAAATGTACTGAACTACATCTGCTTCCTTTAAGTCATGCTTCAAAATCATGCGCGGCGTCCTTTGATGCTCTGCATCAAAATTCGTCTTGTCATCATCTGTAGTAATAATAATAATAATAATAATAATAATAATAATAATAATAATATCTTTATTTTTTTAAGATAACATCTAAGACACATACAGACAATTTAACAATGGCTATACATATCTTATTTTCATATGGCCTTCAATAATATAACATTACATTTAACAACATGAAAATTTCAATGACAATTTATGGCATGAAGTACAAATATAAATAATTTTCAATCATGTGAAGACAGACACTCCAACTACTCTGAACACAATTCTTAACATAATATCGAAAGTAATTAAGATAGTGTTAGTATGGAACCTTTTCCAGAATGTATTTCTTATTATTTCGTTTGAATGATACAATAGACGTTGAGTGCTTTATATGTGATGGAATGCTATTCCAGACTTTAAAACCAAGATATATAAATGAATTTAACATGTAATTTGTTCTAGGTGTGTAGGTCAATGCTAAATTGTTATTGGATTGTGAGCGTAGAGTGTGATATTTATTTTCCGAAAATATTAATGATAGCATACAGAAAGTGACTTTTGTGAGAGGTTGAAACCAAATTTATCAACCTTCGCTTTTGGTGGGTTTGCCTCCTAGATATGACATACATAAATGTTATCTTATAAATATGGACATTTTACACTGGGCATTAATAATTAATAGCCCATTACAACTTTTATTTGGAATTTTTCATAACCGCTCCTGGGTCCTGCGTTATCTCCGTTGTAAACAAGACTGGACAAAACATGAATGACATTATATTCGGCGAGCCGAAGGCGATATTAATCGAATATATTTCTGGATGGTAAATCTGTTATGTACATCTTGTATTATATGAAACTATTCTTTATGAAGCGAATATAACTGATACATATTTTTGTGCATCCTTTTTATTTCCAGAGTCCCCGACGCGGGCTGTCAATCCAGTGGTTGTGAGTTCGAACCCCAGCTCGGCCAACTTTCTTACCGATGTTTGACAACAAACGTCAATTCGACAAGCGTCAGTCGTCGTTCACTAATAGGCTTACTATGTGGAAAAACAGCCAGTTGCTTGTAAGGACTGTTGTGTGTAGTTCTGATATAAGAAAGATAGGAATGAAATGGATAGGTGATCTGGCCGCCGTGAAATGCAAATATTGTTAATTGTGACAACAAAGTAAGTAATGAATAATTTGGAAGTATATCTTGAAAAACAGTCAATTGAAAGTCATGAAAATGTACATAATTTGGATAACTGGATATAGCAACCCAGTAAAATGAAGCATCAACGACCAATATTTAGATGTCTATTGTACTGGAAACTGGAAATATTACTCTAATCACATCCCAGAATTATGATTCAAATATTACAAGACAACTTTTGAACAGTTTTAAAACTATACTACCTATAGGACAAATTACGCTAAATACATCCGCTGACTTGCTGGTCTACAGTACAAATAGTCCCTAAAAAAAACTTTGTTTGCGTAGAAATGAGTGTATACCATCACTAGAATGTATTGAATATATGACATTGAGTTTAAATGCATTTTGAATGGGTATAGGATGCACTGGAAATGATTGATTTGATCAATTTTAGTATTTTGACCTTGTTTGAAAGTGAAAGTAGAGAATGCTAAACACCGGTTTTGACCGGGCCCGATTTGGTTCAAAATGACGGTTACCATTTTAGCCTGGTGAGTTCTTTCTTGCATAATGCATGACCCCACATTTTCTTTGGATTGTTTTAAAGCTAGGAGATAACTCTTTTCAATGATATATGGTATTCTACATGAGAAACGCTTAGAAAGTTTGACAATCGAGGACTGAAACTGTTGGTGTATTGTAACCTGTAATCTGGAGTTCAGCACCTTTAACATCTCATGTTCTACAACTGATGAGATAGATCGGCGGGCTTTTGAATTTAAAATCTATATAATTTCCGATATCAGACTGCATACAGTTATATGGTTTGATATTGATATGCACTAGTATTTCTAATATATTGTATATACACGGGTGTCTTATCGATGCAATTTGTGGGTTTTAATCATCTCAATTGTTATAGTCAATGTATATATTATCTGAACAATTAGTTAATATTCATTTCTTATTTTATTTATGCTTCTCGTAAAGGTTACGTTTTGTTAATTGTACATAATTGTTTGTTATTTACTGTAGGTAAATTTTCCTGAATGTAATTAAATGTATTGTATTGTATTGTATTGTATTGTATTGTATTGTATATAAAAGATATAGAGAATTCTGACAAACGAGCAGGCGTCGATTGAAACTTCACGCGAAAAGCAATCGCGCCTTATAGCGATGTATTCTGGTCTGATTTCATTAAAACAAGGCTTAAACTTCTCTCGAAAAGCAATCGCTCGTTATAGCTCGTTATAGCTATGTATTTTGGTCTGATTTCATTTAATTAAACAAGACTTAAACTTCACTCCAAAAGCAATCGCTCGTTATAGCACGCTATAGCTCGTTATAGCTCGTTATAGCTCGTTATAGCTCGTTATAGCTCGTTATAGTACGTTATAGCTCGTTAAAGCACGTTATAGCTCGTTAAAGCACGTTAAAGCTCGTTATAGCGATGCATTTTGGTCTCATTTCAATGTGATTGGTACAATCTCAGTTAATTTTAGAAAAGAGTATTTAATTAACTGTTTAAACACATATATTATCATTGATTTAACAGTCTCAAGTGGACAAGGGTTAAACATTAATATTGTCCCGTAACGTTATGAACTGGTCAATGAAACACTGTGACGTTCAGAGAGAGCAGAGCGATGTGCGACGTCGGAGAAAGGTCCTCATTAATTTAGATCATGGTCGGAGTGAAGCTTTTCCCACTTACCACAAATTAACAAAGGACGACTTAGAAAGCATTTTGGCAAACAAATAACTTTCTATAAATGAAAGAACAATTACTGATTTAAAGTTGAAAACATAATGGCAAGGAGAAATTGCAAAATTTCCTTTTGTTGTAATGTTTTCAAAATTCATCTGTTGGGAAAGGATCGATAACTTATATCCGAATATGGAGGGTTACCCGGATGACATTTACCTTGACCTTGTCCTAACATGCGGTTGTCTAGTGCACAATGGAAACTCATTTTTGCTTGCGAACGTGATTTTGAATTTCACAAAAATACTACGAAATTTGGCGAACGTGACTTAAAACAGCGACAACTTCCTGTTCATCTGCCCCTGCTTATTAAGGATGTACTGAACTGAGAAGTGGATATTTAAATCAAAGAACTGAAAGTACTAAAATGCGGGGGATGTTGGCTGGAGAGTGTTAACAAGGTTTTCCTTCAATTTGACCTAGTGACCTACTGTTTAACCTAACATGACACATGTTAGAGCTTGACCTAGATATCATCAAGAAAAACATTCTGATAAAGTTTCAACATGCTCAAGCTAAAAATGCAGTATCCAGAGTGTTAACAAAATTTTCTTTCAATTTGGCCTAGTGTTTAACCCGGCATGACCCATATTCAAACTTGACCTAGATATAATTTAGATAGAATTCTGACCAAATTTCCAGCTACTGTAGCCAAAAAAGATGCTTCTACAGAGTTAACAAGATTTTCCTTCAATTTAGCTTAGTTACCTAGTGTTTGACCCAATGTGTCCCATATTCGAACTTGACCTGGATATTATTATTACAAAACATTCTGACAAAATGTCAAACTGCTGAAGCAAAAATGGCGGCCTCTAGAGTGTTAACAAGATTTTCCTTCAATTTGATCTAGTGACCTACTTGTTGACCCATCATGTCCCATATTTAAACTTGACCTACATATCATCAAGACAAACATTCTGATAAAGTTTCAATATGCTCAAGCTAAAATTGCAGTATCCAGAGTGTTAACAAAATGTTCCTTCAATTTGACCTAGTGACCTAGTTTTTAACCCGGCATGACCCATATTCAAACTTGACCTAGATATCTTTTAGATATAATTCTGACCAAATGTCAAGCTGCTGTAGCCAAAAAAGATGCTTCTACAGAGGGTTTTTTTTTTTTTTTTTTTTTTTTTTTTTTTTTCCGACTGTCACTTAACAGCCCGTTTATTTATTTTTTCATACCTTTTTTTTTTGTTTACATAGGTAACACAACTTACAGCAACTGTAAACAAATTTTAAAGAAAGAGAAAATACAGGATATTGTAAGAAACAATTCCAATTATTAGAAAGCAAATAAAATACTGCTGTTGCAGTGTTTAAAGGTATAAAGAATCCTCACTGTATTATCAATCTAGTACATAACGAAAACGAAAAAATCGCTAGAATGATGAAGTGATCGAGTGTGGCATGCGTGCGTTCGAATGTTTGTGTATATGTGTGTCTCTTTTGAGTAAGTTTGATTATGTTATGTTATGTTGATTTTTAACGCCATTTTAATTTTAACATGAAAAATGTTTTGCTTAATATTATCAAAGATTGTCGTGAAATTTTTTAAGCATGGCGTCAACTGTACTTCTCCTGTTTGCTATCTTCCAAAGATAGGAGAACTCTTGTTTGAACAGTAAAAATATATTGTAGAATTTTGTTCTGTTTTCACTAAGGAAATAGGCTTTGTATATACAAAAACAAAATAGTGACAGTATGATGTTAAGTTGATGATATTTAGTCTGGCGTAGTTTATACCCTTCGATTACTGTTTGCATTGAACATATGTTTTTGTCTATTCGACATATTGCCAACAGTTTATGTAATTGTGACCAGCTGTCTGCAACTAATGGACAATGTACAAAGACATGTTCGTATGTTTCAGGTATATTACAAACGTGACAGTTAGGAGAATCTATCATTTTTTACTTGAAACGTGTTTCTCTTGATGTGAAGATTTTATGTATTAGTCGGTATTTGAATTGTTTTATTCTGTTGTCGTATATATTGCTTCTAGAGAGTTAACAAGACATAATAATTTTCCTTCAATTTGGCCTGGATATTAAAAATGCAAACATTCCGATAAAGTTTCAACATGCTCAAGTTAAAAATATGGCATCTAGAGTGTTAACAAGATTTCCTTCAATTTGACCTAGTGACCTACTTTTTGACCCATCATGATCCATGTTCGAACTTGACCTACATATCATCAAGACAAACATTCCGATAAAGTTTCACCATGATCAAGTTGAAAATAAGGCCTCTAGAGTGTTAACAAGATTTCCTTTCAATTTGGCTTAGTGACCTAGTGTTTGACCCGGCCATATTCGAACTTGACCTAGGTATCATATAGATGAACATTTTGACCAAACTTCAAGCTGCCTTAGCAAAAGATGTGGCTTCTACAGTATTAACAAGATTTTCCTTCAATTTGGCCTAGTAACCTAGTTTTTGACCCAATATAACCCATATTCAAACTTGATCTAGATATCTTTAAAACAAGCATTCTGATAGATTGTCAAACTGCTGAAGCAAAAATTGGGGCCTCTAGAGTGTTATCAAACTTTTCCTTCAATTTGACCTAGTGACCTACTTTTTGACCTATCATGACCCATGTTCGAACTTGACCTACATATCATCAAGACTAACATTATGATAAACTTTCAACATGCTTAAGTTGAAAATAAGGCCTCGAAAGTGTAAACAAGATTTCCATTCAATTTGGCCTAGTGACCTAGTTTTTGACCTATATTCAAACTCGGCATAGATATCATTTAGATAAACATTCTGATCAAATTTCAAGCTGCCTTAGTAAAAAATGCGGCTTCTACAGTGTAAACAAGATTTTCCTTCAATTTGGCCTAGTGGCCTAGTTTCTGACCCAATATGACCCATATTCGAACTTGACCTAGAAAACATTAATACAAACATTCTGACAATTTCAAACTGCTGAAGCAAAAATTGCGGCCTCTAGAGTGTTAACAAGCTTTTTTTTTCAATTTGACCCAGTGACCTACTTTTTGACCCGACATGGCTCATGTTCGAACTTGACTTACATCATCAAGACAAACATTCTGATAAAGTATTTAACATGCTCAAGTTGAAAATGTGGCCTCTAGAGTGTTAACAAGATTTTTCTTCAATTTGACCAAGTGACCTAGTTTTTGACATCAAATTGCCCAGTTTCGAACTTGTCCAAAATTTGATAGAGATGAATGTTCTGATAAACTTTCATGAATATCCGATGTCTTTAGATGTAGCCTGTAGAGTGTTAACAAGGGAAAATGTTGACGATGCACGACAGCCGTATTTCCGTATTTTTCATTGCAGGGATTTTCTCAAAAGGTTTTTGAGCTACACCCTTTCAAGCTACTCGTTTTCCATATATTGAAAAGAAACATTTAAGATCCTTATGTCTAACTCAAATTTCTCTAAATTATGTACACAACTTCATGGATTAAAACTTTACATTGTGTACGTTTACTTTTACACGTTTACGTGTACTGTATAATGTGCATACTGTTTAGCTTGTTGTGAAACGTATTTAACTGATCCCTGGACAATCAAGAAAATCTGTCCATTTTGAAAAACCAGAGGGCAGCACAAACAATTTACAAATTTACACTTCCTGAAAGCTGAGCATGACAATAAAAAAAAATATTACATTGTTATTAAATCTTTTGATTATGTTGTCAATTAAAAACTGTTTCGTCATTATATACCTTTTTATAATGCTTCAAAATTTAAAACAAAAGTTGATTAAATTTGTTTTAGATAAAGGACTGAAATGTTTCGTGAGCCTTCCAAGCGCTGTCCAGTCGCCATGTTTGATTATGTAATATAACTGGGTAAAAAGAACATATTAAAGTCCATGTATATAAATTTTAATCTAGAATTTGTACAGACTCTTATTGTTTTGAAAATAAGTAGAACATATTGAAAACAAAGTTATGACAACTTAAGATATGGGATTTTTTTTAAAAAAAGAAGGTTATTTTAACATTTTTTAGCCATTCAGACAAGAAAAACTGAAAATTGTTGCTCAATGACATTTACTTTTCTTTTAAATTTTGATAAATGTTAGTAATTGCAATAACCTAAAGAAGTTTCAGAAAAAATATTATAAATATGTTTTTTCCTTATTTCAAAGTTTTGAACTTTTCTATTCTTACACGTGACAAATATGGGTTCTCATTAGGGAACAATAGCGTTTATGTTTTAGGTTCAATTACAACGTATCACATGAACTTCCAAAGATAAGGATAAAATAACTTGAGAATGAGATTTAAACAACCAGAAGACAAACAATTAGCATATCATCTTTCAAATATTGGCAATTAAATCCACTTTTCAGTTCAGTACATCCTTAAAACAGTTGCAATTATGCCTAGTCGCAACAGAACTCTAACCAATTCGTGCTAATGCCATCAAGTTTCGGTACCTTGATTAAAAAGAGTCAAACAGCTAGAATCTGCGCGAGTATGACAGCATTCACTTACGGCCTTCTTTAATGATATGTGCATATTTCTTCCAATAACATCAAATGAAGTTACTCTTAATAGCGCCATATTAGTCAGAGATATTATATTACAAGTATTATTATACATATGTTTTTGTTGCTCATGTTTGGTACTCATGTTTGCTATGTCTATGTGTATATATCTTTTATATATATATCCATACATAGTATATGTGTATGTGCTATTAAATAAACATGTGCGAAATTGAAAACTTGCTATTTAGTTTCTATTCTAATTATATATTATATATATATACATGTACGTGTTAAATCATAGAACCCTCGTGATAAGTTTGGTGATTTTTATTCTTCGAACATTTGCTGACTCTGTGATCGATTGTTATCACAATGCTTTCAAATAGGATCTAGGGCGCTACAAAAAAAACATAGTTAGGAAAATGTAAAGTAATGTTGTTCATACTTGAATAGGAAGAGAAACCTGCGGAATACCTTTAGGGCCATAACAGGCCATCGTCTGTGAATGTGCTGATCTGAAACGTACTGTCGCGTTATCACCATCGTACTGTCGCATTATCATCATCGTACTATCGCCTTCCGGTGCACATGCGCATAGAAGAATTTCCCTTCCATGTGACAAAATGTCGGAACGATACTACGATAACGCGATATCACGATATTACGATGATGAAAACGCGACAGTACGATGGTGAAAACACGATAGTATATCGCATTATCATCATCGTACTGTCGTATTATCGCTTTTTCGTTTTCGTACTGTCGCGTTTTCGTTATCGTAGTTTCGTGATTTCGCGTTTTCATCATCGTACTATCGAGTATCGCGTTTCAGATCAACACATTCACAGGCGATAGCCTGTCATGGCCTTCATGGTATTTCGTAGAAACCTATTGAATACTCCTTGATAGTCTTTGTTTCACACACTCCGCGGAAACAGTATTTAACTACCCATAGTCCCATCGACTCATCTGTGTAGTCCGAAGAAGTGACAGCCCATCCAGGGGTAGCAAGTCCGATAATCTGTAACACCAAAGACACGACAGCAAGCACGAGCAACCCGCATGGTAATAACGGACGACTTGAAGAACTCTGATTCCCGTTCTCCATTGTTGATCTTCTATTTACCGGGTAGTATCTTTTTTTTAGTCCTTAGTAAATTATGAGTAATGCGCTATACGAACTCAAAGTTTCCATGTATTCGTATGTTCCTTGTGCGTTGCGCTGTTTTATTTATAGTCGTACCATGAATGAGTGGTTTTGAAATGTACTTTTTCATATTTCACGCATAGGGGGATGGATGTACATGTATGTATACTAAAGGAAAGTAAATAATAATTAATGCAATATCTATCTCTCTCTTCTATATCTGTCTGTCCGTCTCTCATTCTCTGTCTGTCTCTTTCCATGTCTCTGTCTCTCTCTCTCTCTCTATGTCTCTCTCTCTAACAAGGAAAGAAAGGGATTGCGAAATACATAGTGAACTAACAGTTTTTGGGGGCTTTTCCTATGCATACAACGTAGCTGTGTAGCTGTGATTGGTTAAAACAAGTGATGATATCAGTTCATCATTCAACCATGACCAGTGAACAGGTTTATCTATTGCATATCAAAATATAAAACCACATCTTATTTCTCCATTTACCTAAAATAGTATATCATAAATAGTATAAGAAGAATTTTGATGCAAACGCCGCGCATGCTTTTGAAGCATGACTTAAAGGAAGCATATGCAGTTCAGTACATTTAAATAACCTGTGCAAGCAGACAGGATGTAAATATTTTGAACAGGAATGCCAAATGTCCCTTTATTTCAAACAAGAAGGCCAAGATGTGCATATATTGCTACCATAGCCTATATAAAAAGGTTACCAAGAGCAGAAAGGGTCAATATTGACGTAGGGATTAAACGTTTTACATGCTACAATCTATGTGATATTCAGCATGTGAAGTTTAGTCGTGAAATGACAAGTTTAGTCCTGAAACCATTTGGTTTACGGTTTGCTTAACATTCACTGCAACTATAATGTGTCATACAAGCTGAAGTTTCTCAATTTTCTTTTACCAATAAACTGTTTTAAATCCTCTAACTAGAACCATTAGATAAAAAAAAACATATGTGCTTAAATATTAACATATATTAAGGTGTATTGCCTCTAGTTATAAGTTAAGTGTGACACAATCTTAGGAAGGAGAGGTGAAAGTCTGTTCTCCTTCCAGTTTAGCAGAAGTATGATAGCAAAAACGGAAGTATATAAACAAAAAATACGAAGTAATTAAAAAAGAAAAGACAAATATGTATGATTAAGATTGAGCATTATGAAAGTTCACATGTATAGTCAACATATAGCAAGAATTATTAGTCTGTTTTGTTTGTTTGTAATGTCACTTTAATCGTTTTAAACATGCCAGTAGAAAACTGAAAAATAAACCAAAGAAAAAGGTCAAGTCCTTTCCCCAAGAGCAAAGAGCGAAAACCAGTTGGTACGAATCGTTCATTTCGACATAAACATGAAAAACCGGGTACGAATCCAATGAATTTTAGAAATCGGTTGAAATCGTGAAAACAGTGAAGTATTCATAGCGGAAGGAAGCAGAGACAACTTAATTACTCTATGTGAACCGATGACACCTTGTCGTCTATTAAATAAGAATGACCAAAATCGCCAAGCGATGACATGCTGCATTTACAAATAAAAGAACGGTTCACGTTACGGCCATGCGTATTGCATAGTTGGGTTCACGTTGTTTAGTTTCTAGAATTATACTGTAATATGAAGTAATTAAAATGAATCATCATTGATTTTTTAAAGATTACCCATTTATTTAAAAATCTCAATATCGTAAATAGGCAAAAACATCGCCAGAAACTTTTTTCTGAGCTTTGATGAATCGGGTCGTAAACCAAACTATAAAAAAGCGTAGCCTAGGAAGTTAGGGAAAAGTTATTAAATACCCATTACATGTGTCTAAAGTTTTGTAATAACGGTAGAAGACATACGTATTTTGTATCTTGCTGTTTCTTAAATCAGTCAATACAATTTATTTATTCATAAAGGTTGCTTTTTTCAAACATATAATATAATATTACAGAGTTTGTCTTAACAATAATAATGTTGGCTGCTCTCTTTTCGATTACGGCAGGCCAAAGTCCTCAGTCCTCGGTTGTATCTTGTATTTATTAATGATTTAATGGAGGAATTCTCCAATGCTACAGTTTCGGTTTTCCTACGACAGCAGATGATATGGTACGTATTAGTATCATCAGTTAAATATGGAATTGTGGATAAGTGTTACCAAAATTATATTTTGGACCACTATTTTTATAACGTAAATAAAAGTAATGTTCTAGCGTTCAACGAATCGAAAAAAAAATGAATTACAAACTCGTAATCAAACTTGGTACCTAGGCTCTAATAAAGTTGCGGAAACTGATACATATACGCATCTAGGTATAGAATGTAATAAATATCTGAGTCTCGATGTTGTTGTTTCGCAAGCTTGTGCAATGATTAGGAAACCCTACATTTTTTCTATACATCTAATTTTTAACAATTGCTATTACTTAAATTTCGAACGGTGTTTCATAACTCTACCAATTATTAAGTAAACTACGCAAAGCAAGTGCTTCATAAACATATTTTCCTAGGTTTTTGATAATATATTTGTTTGAAGATTGCATCAGTTCGATAAATTTATGCACACTTGGTCGTTTGTAGAAATATGACTTAATGTAACGCTCTCTAAAATGTAAGTAAATTGGACAAATTAGAACAAGATGAAACTCATCTTCAATATCAGTTGTGTTACATAGTAAACATAATCGTCGGTGCCTATCAACTACCTTAGAATGGAGATTGGCCATAAACAATGAAATGCTTCAATTCTATTTCAATGAAAGTCATTCACTTCATTGACAAAAAATGACAAGTTATGATACATTTTCACTTAACCCCACCCCTGGTGTTCCAATATGCCCCGTAGTTGATAACTGTTTTTTCAACCAAATATAATGTAAGTGTTATGCATAATGAATTTCTCTTGTTTGTTAACATATAGTGTGTATCAGTTACACCACATACATACCCAGTTACACCACAGACACGCCAGTTACACCACAGAGATACAAGTTACACCACAGACATGCCCAGTTACACCAAAGACATACCAGTTACACCACAGACATGCCAGTTACACCACAGACTTACCCAGTTACACCACAGACATCCCAGTTACACCACAGACATACCCAGTTACACCACATACATACAAGTTACACCACGGACATGCCCAGTTACACCACATACTTACTCAGTTACACCACAGACATACCAGTTACACCACAGACATACCAGTTACACCACAGACATGCCAGTTACACCACAGAGATACAAGTTAGACCACAGACATGCCCAGTTACACCACATACATGCCAGTTACACCACATACATATCAGTTACACCACAGACTTACCCAGTTACACCACAGACATATCAGTTACAGTTACACCACAGATATGCCAGTTACACCACAGACATGCCAGTTACACCACAGACATACCCAGTTACACCACATACATACAAGTTACACCACGGACATGCCCAGTTACACCACATACTTACCCAGTTACACAACAGACATACCAGTTACACCACAGACATGCCAGTTACACCACAGAGATACAAGTTACACCACAGACATGCCAGTTACACCACATACTTACCCATTTACACCACATACATGGCAGTTACACCACAGACATGCCAGTTACACCACATACTAACCCATTTACACCACAGAAATATCAGTTACACCACAGACATGCCAGTTACACCACAGTTAAACAACATACTTACCCAGTTACACCACAGACATATCAGTTACACCAGACATACCAGTTACACCACAGACATGCCCAGTTACACCACAGACATATCAGTTACACCACAGACTTACCCAGTTACACCACAGACATACCAGTTACACCACAGACATGCCAGTTACACCACATACTTACCCAGTTACACCACAGACATACCAGTTACACCACAGACATGCCAGTTACACCACATACTTACCCATTTACACCACATACATGGCAGTTACACCACAGACATGCCAGTTACACCACATACTAACCCATTTACACCACAGACATATCAGTTACACCACAGACATGCCAGTTACACCACAGTTAAACAACATACTTACCCAGTTACACCACAGACATATCAGTTACACCAGACATACCAGTTACACCACAGACATGCCAGTTACACCACAGACATACCAGTTACACCACAGACATGCCAGTTACACCACAGACATATCAGTTACACCACAGACTTACCCATTTACACCACAGACATGCCACTTACACCACATACTTACCCATTTACACCACAGACATACCAGTTACACCACAGACATGCCAGTTACACCACAGACATGCCAGTTAAACCACATACTTACCCAGTTACACCACAGACATATCAGTTACACCAGATATACCAGTTACACCACATACATGCCAGTTACACCACAGACATATCAGTTACACCACATACATGCCAGTTACACCACATACATGCCAGTTACACCACATACTTACCCATTTACACCACAGACATGCCAGTTAAACCACATACTTACCCAGTTACACCACAGACATATCAGTTACACCAGACATACCAGTTACACCACATACATGCCAGTTACACCACAGACATATCAGTTACACCACAGTCATGCCAGTTACACCACAGACATGCCACTTACACCACATACTTACCAATTTACACCACAGACATACCAGTTACACCACAGACATGCCAGTTACACCACAGACATGCCAGTTAAACCACATACTTACCCAGTTACACCACAGACATATCAGTTACACCAGACATACCAGTTACACCACAGACATGCCAGTTACACCACAGACATGCCAGTTACACCACAGACATGCCAGTTGCACCACAGACATGCCAGTTACACCACAGACATATCAGTTACACCACAGACATACCAGTTACATCACAGACATACCAGTTACACCACAGACATGCCAGTTACACCAGACATACCAGTTACACCACAGACATGCCAGTTACACCACAGACATGCCAGTTGCACCACAGACATGCCAGTTACACCACAGACATATCAGTTACACCACAGACATACCAGTTACATCACAGACATACCAGTTACACCACAGACATGCCAGTTACACCACAGACATGCCAGTTACACCACATACTTACCCATTTACACCACAGACATACCAGTTACACCACAGACATGCCAGTTAAACCACATACTTACCCAGTTACACCACAGACATATCAGTTACACCACAGACATGCCAGTTACACCACAGACATGTCAGTTAAACCACATACTTACCCAGTTACACCACAGACATCCCAGTTACACCACAGATATGCCAGTTACACCACAGACATCCCAGTTACACCACAGACATCCCAGTTACACCACAGACATATCAGTTACACCAGACATACCAGTTACACCACAGACATGCCAGTTACACCACATAGATACAAGTTACACCACAGACATACCCAGTTACACCACAGACATACCAGTTACACCACATACATATCAGTTACACCAGACTTACCCAGTTACACCACTGACATTATTTCTGTATCATTTCCAATTTGGTGCGCAGTATGCATATAATATACATACGAAGAGCTGACATGTAAGATATTCATACATAGTATATGCATCATACACACCTAATGTATCTTAACCCTTACACACGGGAACTAAAATGGTGGAGTTTGTCAAATGACAGATCTATTCAAAAAGCTACGTTTGATATTCTTTTAATTTCAGAGGTGTATGTCATTAAATAGTTACAATTATTAGATATTAATAAATCCACTTGGCTTGATGACATTTGGCTAAAAATAGTGTTTAAGTCAAAGCTAAACCTGTGTATTATATTTTTAATCAAAATACCATTCAATGTGAATTTCCATTTCTTCTAAAAAAAAATACATAGGCAAATTCTCTTTAAAAGAAAGTATACTTATTGGACAGAGTTGACAGCATTATGACAAAAGGGTAAATTGTTCCTTATGCCACATAATTTGTAGAATGGAGACATGTTTTACCTTTACGTGCATACGTATGAAAAGAGTGAAGGAAGAAATATATTATCCAGAATCAGAAGAAAATATTTAACAACAAATGCGACCGGTTCTTATCGAAAATGTCCCGTAGTATAGCTTCCAGTTTGTGACTATGTGTTGATGCCGCTAACTGCCGCTAACTGTGCGGCGTTCTATGGACGACTTCAAAGGTTATATCGTCGCCACAGTCACTGGAGTCACTTCATTACCGTTTACATCAACTGATATGTTTACACTCATAGTCTCAGATCACTATGTGAAACCGCATACATCTGGAGCTGAACTGGTCGATTTATAGTCACATACGGTTCTCAGAAATGTTTTGACCCTTTCCCATATGTAGACGCAGTTTCGTGCATATGAAGCAGTCGACTTTTGAAAACATTGTAACAAAAGTAGAAATTGTTTAAAATTTCTCCTTTTGTCACAAGTCAACGAGGGTTCCAGCAAACGTCTCAACCCTTTTTACATATGTAGACGCCCTTTTAGGCATATGAAGCGTAATTTGAAAATGTTGTGACAAACGGAGAAATTATTCAAAACAAGCAATTCCTCCTTTTGCCACAATGGTGAGAAGTCACAGAGGTATATGAAAAAAATCTTAGCCTTATAGCACATGTAGACGCTCTTTGTCGTATCAAGGAGTCGATTCTTGTAAACATTGTGACCATAGTAGAGATTGCTAAAAACGAGCAATTTCTCCTTTTGCCACTATGTTTTGAACTTTGTCCATATTTTTAAAGTCGTCTGATGCAGAGTTATTTGTATACGGGATTGATATATTGATTGAATGATTGTTTTTGGTTTAACGCCGTTTTTAACAATTTCTCATTCATATCACGGCGGCCAGTTCACCTACTCATATGTTTCCTGGTTTTCGCACACCAGTACTCCACACAACAATATTCCCAAGCAACTGGCTGATTTTCCACATAGACTTAGCCCATTGGTGGAAGACGAATGACGCTTGTCGCAATGACTTTTGTCAAACGTCGGAAGAAAGTTGGCCGAGCCGGGATTCGAACTCACAACCCCTGGATTGACAGCCCGCGTCGTTACCGACTGAGCTACCGGGACTCGACTTGTATACGGGAAAGAATTAACGTGTATTTGAAGTACGCTTCATGAAAACCTACCATTTCTACCTTTCTTTCCGTGTAGAGTATGTGAAGATAAAACAAAATGCACACAGAGCACGTGCGACCCGCGTAGTCTAAGATCAATGTGAGAATCCGCATATATCTGTATTTGGATCTACACTGTTCGATCGATAGTCACAGACGTTTCTAGGGAACCTTTAAAACAGTTCCCTCATGTAGACGCAGATTGATGCAGCTGACTTTTGAAAACATTGTGCCAAATGTAGACTTTTTTTAAAACGAGCACTTTGTCTCAAGTCAGCGAGCGTTCCATCAAACTTCTTAACCCATTCCCTCATGTTGACCAGTTTAATGCATATGATACGACTTTTGAAAACATTGCGACATACCGTGAATTGGCGTAATAACAAAGAAATTCCTCCTTACGACACAATCGTGTCAAGTCACGCCCGGATCTAAGAACATGCTATATATAGCCTTTCAGCACATGAAGACGCATTTTGACGTCGATGTATATGAAGAAGACCAGATTTGAAAACATTGCGACAAAAGGGAATTTATTTCTCTTTATGTCACAGTGTTTTTGCCAAGATATTTTCAAAATCGTCTTGAGCAGATTTATATGTTTTTGAGAAAGAGTTAACGTATGTATACTTGAGGTGCGTTTCATGAAAACAAATCTTATATATATTGTTCACCTTTTCGCTCACAATTTAAAACAAAAACTCTTAAGAAATTCTCCAAATGTATGCAAATGAAAAAGATGATACTTGAAATCATAACTTATTTACAACTAACTTTTGCCGAATATGACATTTGAGACTCCTCCAAATGGAATTAATATATACAATTATTACCAGATGAGCCGTCCCGCGAAAAAACAAACCAGTATGGCCTCTACGTAATGTAT
The DNA here is from genome assembly GCA_031761405.1 of Serripes groenlandicus. Classification (NCBI taxonomy): domain Eukaryota; kingdom Metazoa; phylum Mollusca; class Bivalvia; order Cardiida; family Cardiidae; genus Serripes; species Serripes groenlandicus. Next base: position 42,682,630 of record JASEVX010000004.1, read on the forward strand.
CGAACCAGATCAGCCTGCGCAATCCGCGCAGACTGATCCGGGCCGACACACTCCGTCTCAGGGGGATAGAGGCCGTAAACAGAAAATCCACAGGAGGCGAAAAATGTCTATCCGGGTAAACGTACGCGACGTGCTTAGGCTGATCCGGTTCGATACTTTACGCAGCTTCCACAATGTTGATTTTATCGCGGGACGGCTCAAATATGTTTGCACTTGTTTGTAAAAGTTGTTAGTGAAGCAAGTCATTGCAGCACAGTGTGTATCGCTGCCTCGTAGTCTGTCAGGATGCTGGAGACCAGTCACTGAGTGGTACACGTATCACGAACAGTTGCTAGAACATAGATCAACATACGGGGGACTGTTGAGTGGGTACCATCCATAAGCCAGCTACATGTATATACCCCCTCCCCATAACCAATGTTGGTTTTATCGCGGGACGGCTCAAATCTGCTCGCACTTGTTTGTGAAAGTTGTTAGTGAAGTTAGTCCTTGCAGCATATTGTATATCGCTACCTCGTAGTCTGTCAGGATGCTGGAGACCAGTCACTGAGTGGTACTCGAATCACGAACAGTTGCTGGAACATACGGGGGACCGTTGAGTGGGTACCATCCATGAGCCAGCTACATGTATATCCCCCCCCCCCCCTCCCCATAACCAGTGACAAAGATGAGTACGTGTGACTCTCTGGTAACTCGTTGTCGTAAATGATATTTGTTGCAAACTCATCTGGAAACGGGACAGAAATGTCATGATCACTTAAGTGATTGTAAACTAAACTGTTTGCAAAATTGCCTTTTTTGATAACACTGAATTACCATATTCAAATTTGCATTTAGTTTTATGAGAGTAGGCAATTTTGCAAACAGTTTAATTTACAGTCAATACATCATGGGGATTTTGACTACCTATCGAGGGAATTTAGCTTACCCTACCCTAGCCAATGGGTTTCAGTTTACACGGTTAAATCTGTCGAGAGGAGTTAGACTTACAGTCCAATTTTGGACCGAGTGAATTTTGAGTGTCGCCTGTAGCAAGTATGTTATGTTATGTTTAGTAAAACTTAAACAAACTATTGAAAATATGGGAACAACAAAAATATATTCTGAAAGTTAAACGGATCCATTTTTGAATTTTTTTAAAATGCGGGCATAAGTGCATTTAGAAAATGCATGAATGAACATTAACAACTTTTCTAACAATTAATGTTGATTTATGTGACATTTATGTCAACATTTTGATATAAGTTTAAACAAAGTTCGACGTTAGAGGTAATCTCAGGGTCAGTTTTAGTGGTCATCTCGGGCTCGGCGTCCAATGTCATCTTGTGCTCGGCATCAGAGGTCATCTTAGGCTTATTGTCAGAGGTCATGTCGGCTCGGCGTAAGAGATTATCCCCGGCTCACTGTAAGTATTTAATTCGGCCTCGCGTCAGAGGTCATCTCGTGCATCTCGCCAGTGGTCAGCTCAAGTTAAGCACGGATGCATGGACGTGTTTTAGTTTATTGATAACATTGATTTCTATGCACTAAATTGTGTTATTTTTGGAAAATGAAGATTTTAAAGGTCTCTGTTTCTAGATATATAAACAGTTTCGGATTTACAATTTTTCATATGCGTTTTGCGGTTATGACTGGAAAAAAATGGTTCTCGTGCCATTTTCGTGTAATGTTCAAGCTTTTTCATTATTACTTGTTTTAAAACTAGTTCTCCTATCGACAACAACAAATCATAATTGCCATCTGTGAAGGCATTACTGAGATTTCCATAAACTCATATTGTTCAAAGATATGAAGAATGTGATCACATTTTGGCACAGGTGTGAAGAACGTGGTCACATTTGTCACATTTGTAAATAAAGTGATCAAATATTTCACGAAAATCAAACACATATTCCACATGTCCTTGGAAGAAAGTGTTGCTCGTGCCAAAGAACTAATAATAATGTGTTATTAGGCATTTGCTCGTGCCAATCCCATGTTGGACAAATTCATATTTCAGTCCTGTGAAGATTGTGATTTGTGAAACATGAGATCTGGGACTAAATTTCATCGATCGTTTATGTAAGTAATTTAACAACAGATAATGCTTATCCCTTGAATTTAAGCTGCATAAAAACACAAACGTATAAATCACTCGAGTAAGAATTCAAGTGTCAAAAATGTATGGTAAATATATACTTTGTACCGGCCCGGTTTATACCGGAAAAATATACCGGGATATACCATTTACCGGAAGTCAATTTTGCGCAGGACTCACATATTTGTCGAACGGAAACAGCAACAACATAAACATCTGAAAAATAACTTGAATTTTCAACTTCTACAGCGAAAAAATGTCATACAGAGACCTAAGAAGTAATAGTATTAACTATTTTTTTCACAAGTTTTTGAATCTGGGAATAACTAGATAAAACATAGCTAGAATTGTAGAAAATATTCGATGACAGCAGACCTGACAGCACTGAGCAGATCTGACAGGTCACGTCTCATCTAAAAACCCTGATGAACACACTCGTGTTTGACTCAAGAATAATGAGACTAAGTCTGATTGTTTGTCTTGATGATATATATATATATATATAATTATGCTCTCTTTTTTGGGGGGGGGGGGGGGGGGGGGGGGGGGGGGGTCTTTAGAAGTCGACTGCTGCAGATGCATCAAAATACGTTTGCAGGTGGGAAAGAGTTAAATCCAATATTTATTATTTTTCAGACTTTACAGAAATGATGAGAGCCCTTGGCTATGTTCGTCTAATTTCGATGGAAAACTTCAGGAATCCTAACTTTCCGTTGGTTGCTGAAGTGCTGAAATGGCTTGTAAAACGGTATTTACTTTAAAGTGGACAATACTAATTATTAAACTTGCTATAGTTAATAGAATGAATATAAATGAGTAACACATGAAATTCAAACGTTGGTTCTGTTTAGGAAAGGCTTTATGGTCCAATAGATTTGACCTATTAATATTAAACAGGTAATTATCTTCTTGGCAAATTTAGCAACATAATACACATTTCTCATAAAGTGATGTATGCAATAGAAAACACATTCCTGCTATTTATTTTGATCAAAACTTCACGATATATGTATTCTGTTCTTATGTTAAATATCAAAATAGCTGACATATATATATATACCATTGAGTTCAGCAATCTGACAATTGGACAAAAAAATGATATAATTTAATAAGCATGAAATAGCTCTTCAGAAAGGAATTGATTTCTTTTACAATTTTCTTTTTTCTTTTAATAACAGCTATGATCCAAGTGCTGACATCCATGGGGACACTGACACAGAACAGGATAGGATCATCTTTATCAAGTCTGTGGCAGAGTTTATGGTCAGTAGTTATGTATATGAATAAGGTTTTATTTATTTCAAATGTCAACCTTATAGAACAGTTTTGACTGTTCTGCAGCAACTTTCGAAAACATTCTGGCAAAGAAAAGAATTGGTCAAGATCTCCATTATCACATTCTATTGTGCCATCACAAAACTTTTTTTGTCTAGACTTTCCATTAGTTTTATCAAATTATTCTAAAGAAAGTAGCAATTACATACATCCGTTGCCATGAATAATTTTGATGTTTGGTTCTTGGTCACAAATGTAAATATATTGAAGTATTATTAAAATGCAATATTGAATGATTTGTTCAATAAGTGACAGCATTACTGATGTTACAATGATGAATATTAAAAGAACAATATGGAAGCAAATAACTCCCTGGTGCATCTGTAGCAGATAACAATTGCCACTTTTTCTTCAACTCTATTTAATAATTATACTCAGTCATTGAAATTATCTTAAATGTTTGGTTATGTTATGAACAAAACATGTAAAATAACTCTGGCCAAAGGAGATTTTTACACTGGCCGGGCCCACGCTGTCATTTGCCACTTTCGCCAAATGCGAAGATTATTATACCCCCAGGTCGGTCTGTTGGTCTGGACATTTCTTGTGAACACTATTTCTCAGCAACCCTTGGTCAGAATTTAATATAACTTCACAAGAATGATTGATACTAAGCCTAGTTGTGCATATTGTCGGTGTGTTGCACTGGAATTATTTTTTAATGAGTTATGGCCCCTTGAATTTCTCATACATAGTTGGTCTGTAGCCATTTCTTGTGAACACTATTTCTCAGCAAACCTTGGTCAGAATTCAATATAACTTCACAAGAATGATTGATACCAAGCCTAGTTGTGCATATTGCCGGCGTGTTGCACTGGAATTATTTTTAAATGAGTTAAGGCCCCTTGAATTTCTCATACATATGTATATTGTCAGGCACCAGCTGGGGGTATTCATCACCTTCAGTGATATTTCTAGTTTTAAAGTGGCTAAGTTATTTCATAAGTAGCGAATATAAGTGGCGAAAGGATTTTATCATCAAAATTTACCTGTTTTGGATATCAATTTACGACATACAGTCACCGTTTCCATTATTCTAAGATAATGCACCGCCATTTGATTCAATGTTGGGAACCAGTAACCACTTTACGACACCTGTTTTTATCATTTTGACAGTTTGTGTATTTCACACTTGTTTTATTGTTGTGAAGTGTTAATTCAGCCTTTCAATCCGACTGACCAACAACTTTGAGCGATATTGATACATTAAAGGCCGTACATATGATAATTGGCAATTATAGATGCATTAAATATATCGGAACGCTTTTTGAAGCAGGTTTCGACGATCAACTTACTTTCATGATTTAATGACCATGTAAGTTTGTCATTTTTGATTGGGAAAAATCTATTCAATTAGTGGACCCATTGATGAGATTGCATATAAATATTTGTTGGAAACTATGCTTGTTGTCAATGTTGAAAATAACAATTTGTATCATAGTTTGATTTTATTTGTTTCCATTCTTTCTTTCTTTCATTTTTTCTTTCTCACTTTTTCTTCTCCTCTCCTTTTATCCCTGAAATTAAAGAAAAGTGGCGAAGAAATGGCTAAAATATTTGTCAAAATTGGCGAAAATGAATGGCTCCTAAAAATTAAAAGTGACGAACTTTATTTCAATGTGATGAAAGTTGTGGCGAAAGAAAAATTCAACCCAGAGCAGGCCCTGCACTGGTCCATACTAAAAGTATTGGCCTAGGACCATAAGGTCGGTGCTTATTTCGCAGAGAGTATACTTTCATTATATATTTTCCCTATTTTTTCTTGATGTTTTATATTTTGTCTTCTGCATGTTAGAAAGTATTAAAGATTTCTCAAATGTAAAAAGCTACTTCTTAATCCTATTCAGGCTACCAAGGCTCACATTAAGCTGAACACAAAGAAACTGTATCAGGCGGATGGATATGCTGTAAAGGAACTCATCAAAGTGACATCTGTATTGTATAATGCGATGAAAACCAATATAGATCAAACAGAGTCAACCGATGATGACAGTGTCAATGTAACCTTCGATGTATCCTCGAGGGTAGGTTTATACTAAAAGAGTTCTAGATAAGGGAGAGTATCTTGGTCTTTCCCCTCAATCTCTCTTATAAAACAACCAAATCAAAGTACCCACAAATAAGTACTTAAAATATGATCCTTATCTAGAACTCTGACTAAGTTAATAGTTCCTTTCAGAATGGAAATTAGTGCTTCTTTTGAAGACAGCTTGGAATGACATTTTATGTGATAAGATAGAATTGCTTTTCATAAAAGCGTAATCTTTTCCAAAAGGGAAATTTCTCTCATCTTTATTATCATGAGAAATATTTTGTTTTCCCACAATGTTTTCAAATCGAACAACTTTAGACAACATAACAAATAAACAGTCAAAAGAACTATGGTTTTATTAAATTATTATAAAGAAAGTAGCAGTTATATACATATGCTGCCATTAATAACTTTGCTGTTTGGTACCTTGAGGTAGGTCTGTTTTCCTTCTTATAAACCAAGGTATTACTTAACAATTTTTACCTGTTTTATATTGCAATAATGTTACCATACATGTATTTCGGTCCAAGTTGTGGTTTGTACCTATGAAAATAAAATTGTAGGGATGGCTATCACACAGTTTGAATTTGAGGGGGAAAAAAAAATCATAAAAACATATGTCATTTCACAAAGGTCAGGGATACGGTCAATTATATAAAATAATATATTTTATAAATGAATTTTTGCAATGATAGTCTGAATATTGAAAACAGTACAATTATATTACAATGAATAACCCCTATTGTGCTGGTGTTAAATTTAAGCAGAATTAACCCTTTCCTGATATGCCATATTTGGTCTCTTATTATACCCCCAAAAAACAAAGTTTTGGGGGGGTATATAGGAGTCACTGTGTCGGTCGGTCGGTCGGTCGGTCGGTCGGAAGCCATATTTTGTCCGGACCATATCTTAACAATGCAACATAGGATTTGAACGAAACTTCATAGGATGATACAACACGTTGAGAGGAAGTGCGGTGTACAGGAACCATAACTCTATTTTATCTAAATACAAAGTTATTGCCCTTTGTTACTTTTTCTTATTCGTAGAGTCTTGTCCGGAGCATAACTTTAAAACTAATTGTTGGAATTTAATAAAACTTCATAGGATGATACAACACATTGAGAGGAAGTGCAGTGTATAGGAACCATAACTCTTATTTAATCTAAATAAAGAGTTATTGCCCTTTGTTACTTTTTCTTGTCCGGAGAATTACTTAATAACTAACAGATGGAATCTAATAAAACTGCATACAATGGTAGAGCATAATCAGAGGAAGTGCAGTGTACAAGAACCATAACTCTAATTTACATAATTACAGAGTTATTGCCCTTTGTTACTTTTTCTTATTCGTAGAGTCTTGTCCAGAGCATAACTTTAAAACTGATTCTTGGAATTTATTAAAACTTCATAGGATGATACAACACATTGAGAGGAAGTGCAGTGTACAGGAACCATAACTCTATTTAATCTAAATACCGAGTTATTGCCCTTTGTTACTTTTTCTTGTCCGGAGAATTACTTAATAACTAACAGATGGAATCTAATAAAACTGCATACAATGGTAGAGCATAATCAGAGGAAGTGCAGTGTACAAGAACCATAACTCTAATTTACATAATTACAGAGTTATTGCCCTTTGTTACTTTTTCTTATTCGTAGAGTCTTGTCCAGAGCATAACTTTAAAACAAATTGTTGGAATTTAATTAAACTTCATAGGATGATACAACACATTGAGAGGAAGTGCGGTGTACAGGAACCATAACTCTATTTTGTCTAAATACAGAGTTATTGCCCTTTGTTACTTTTTCTTGTCCGTATAATTACTTAATAACTAATAGATGGAATCTAATAAAACTACATATAATGGTAGAGCATAATCAGAGGAAGTGCAGTGTACAAGAAACATAACTCTACTTTACATAATGACAGAGTTATTGCCCTTTGTTACTTTTTCATATTCGTAGAGTCTTGTCCGGAGCATAACTTTAAAACTAATTGTTGGAATTTAATAAAACTTCATAGGATGATACAACACATTGAGAGGAAGTGCAGTGTACAGAAACCATAACTCTATTTAATATAAATACAGAGTTATTGCCCTTTGTTACTTTTTCTTGTTTACAGAGTTATGGCCCTTTTGTTGGTCGGTCGTAAGCCATTTTTGAGTCAAGGTGCTGTTTTGGGGGTATTTATCATCTTCAGTGATATTTCTAGTTTTACAATTGATGTGTAAGATAGTATATTTTTGATCCATAATTGAAATGGGAAAAGAAGAAATTACTCATTTTGGGCATTATTTCACCACAATGTTTTGAGGGAAATGATTAGTGATAAATGAGTCATATAACTTGTTTTTTCCATTTTCAGATCAATGAACTTAAAGAGGCTAGGAGACTAGCATCGGAGATCACATCCAGGGGTGCTGGTCTGTATGACATGTTGGGAAAAGAAGTAGATTTGAGGGTATGTATTAATTCTTCCCTAATACTTTGGAAATTTGAATGTTTTGCTCAAAACAAGCAATATTTCCTGGTCCCGTAATGTTATACTATTAAATTATTTTCAAAGTTCTTGTTCTCCAGTTGTTACATTTTTTTTCAAACATTTACAAAGGACACAACTTTAAAACATGTTTAGTAAGTTCGGATTGTATTAGCCATGTATTATTAAATCTGATCTTAACCCATGACAACAAAAGTGCAACAGATGACTTTGATAGTGTTTAGGCAGAAATTTGGAAAATATTCACTAATGAAATTTTTTGTCAATGAATAATGGCGAATAGAGAAATTGCTTATTTTTTCCTTTTAGCACAATGTTTTCTAAAGTCGTCAGCTGCAGAGGCGTCAACATATGTCTACACATGGGAAAGGGGAAGCGTTAAAGATTTTTTGCGATTACTTACAGACTATTATGGATACAAGTCATTGCACAGTCAATATTTTTGCATACTTTTTCTCAAAAATCTTTTAAGATAAATTTTTTATTTGATGGTAAATGCCCCACATGTAAGACCCTGATTAGACTGTGCATATCGCTGGGTGATGTTGAATTTTATGTGGCTTGGCTCATATAAGAATACACAAGGCTTGATACTCTTCGTATCTGTAGAGTTTCTTTATTTTGGTTCATATAAACATAAGCAATGCTTTCTTTAAACATTCTAGGAGCAAAGAACCGTGGTGATTGCAAGACAATTGGAGATCAATGATGTAGAATCCAGTTTAGCTGCTTCAATTAAAGCAGTGGAGGTAAAATATTAACACCATTAATCTTTTTACAGTATGCTGCTTTGAAAATAGGGATTCTATAAATTAAAGATAACTTGTAGAAAACTAGAAAGTATTATATGTATACATACAGAATTGTAAACATCTTTGATATAGTCACCAATTGTTCATATTATTAGGTAATAATCAGGTATATTTCAATTTTAGTTCACCTGGTCAGGACGTGCTCAAAGTGAGATATTGTGATCTTCTCTTGTTGTCTGTTTGGGTCACAACAAATCCTGTAAATCCTCCTTTTACTTTTGGTTCACTTTTATCCAAATATTTCAGGAATGTTTCCTACGTAGTCCTCTCAAAGATAATTTAATTCCATACAGAAATCTGGTTTTTATGACAAAAAAAGTAAATATAATTGTATAAAACTTAAAAAGTATTCTTCTGTAACTACTGGCTTGATTTTGAATTAATTGCACAGTGAATCAATCATACAGTCATGTACTTTGGTTACCCCTACCAAAACAGCTACAAAAATATTTATTGGCCATAATCATGGTTGACTGAGACTGTTTAACTTACTATTTACATGAAGTGGTATCTTTGAAAATCTTCTCCCCTGAAAGTAGCAGCGACCTTTTGAAATAATTATGCAAGAATTACCTCTATGTGGCCTTCCTACCAAATCAGCTGAAACCAAATTGGAATTACGGAAAATCATTGTTACCAGGGATTGTGGAAGTTCAACTTTAAATAGTCTATAGCACATTCTTTGAAAATCTTCTCCTGTGATAGTAGCAGCCTAATTTTGAAAGAACTTTATTGGAATGATTTTTTTAAGTGACCTTCAGCCAAAATAGCTAAAATCTGCCGTAAAATATGCCTGTCATGATTTTTGAAAAATCATCTTCTTCGATGACATCATTGTCCTCTCGTTTTACAGAGTTACAGAAACAATATTTAAGAAGACCCCATATTTCTATAGCATCCTTTCTACTGATTTATCCTTGTTTCAGAATGAGATCAGAAAGACATTACAGATGTTGGACAATGTGGCCTCTGATGAAGCTAATCTGGAAGCAAAGATAGAAAAGAAGAAAAATGAATTGGAAAGAAATCAAAAACGTTTACAGACATTACAAACTGTTCGGTAAGGAACAATCATCCTCCTTTCCTGTTTTTCTTGGACTTTCTTTTTGGTAAAGATATATATGAGCTGAGCTCGAGGAAAACCAACAATTAACGGGTGTGGTTTTAAGACCTAGGAAGTAAGCCCCCATGTAGAATATTTTGTTGTTGCTAGGCTAAGTTAGTGCAGGTAAACAAAAAGAACTACAATGTAGCGCTAGATTTTAGGGCACCTGTACTAACCTTGTACCTAGCAACGTCAAAATAACATAGTTACCGCGTAATAGGCACCCAATTAATCTCAGTATGTGCACCTAGCAAACAAGTTTTTTACTGTTCTTGTCACAGATACACTTATCTTGATACTCCTGAAGAACAACATTATTTATCAGTATAACTACAATGATCCACAACAAAACAGGATATAGGTTTTGTGGATAGAAATGACAACCAGCGTAAGAATAAATAACCCTGAAAGTATCACCAAAACTAAATGGGTTATTTTATTGAACATTTGCATGTCTTGTGGATCATGAGAAAAACTCTCAGATCATGTCTCATAATTATCCCCAACCAAATCATGTTGCGTAAAAAGTAGGTCACAAGGTCAAATTTGAGGAACACTTTATGACCCCTATAAGCAAATTACAGACCACATCTTTAAGCAAAGGATGTCAATTTACTGAATTTGCTTGTTGATTTTAGAATACCCCTTTGAAATTCTATAGATCAGTCGGTAGCGACGCAGGCTGTCAATCCAGGTGTTGTGACTCAACTTGTGAGTTCGAACCCCAGCTTGGCCAACATTCTTTTCGACGTTTGACAAAAGTCATTGTGACAAGCCTCATTCTTCTTCCACCAATGGGCTATCAGTTTATGTGGAAAAGCAACCAGTTGCTTTGAAAGAATGTTGTATGAAGTACTGGTGTGAGAAAGCCAAGAAACATATGAGTAGGTGAACTGGTTGTTGTAATATGACAGAAAAATTGTTGAAAACGGCTTTAAACCCCAATCAATTAAATTGAAATTCTATTTAATGTCAACACAGCAGTTTGATACAGGGAACTTTTTGGTTATTCTTTGATGGAAATAATGTTTGTACTTTATAAAGGCCTGCATATATGGATGAATATGAGAAGCTGGAAGAAGATTTGCAGAAACTTTACGACATTTACATGGTTCGTTTCCGAAACTTAACATACTTAGAGGGACAGCTCGATGACTATAACAGAGTGGAACAAGATAAATTTGAAGTAAGTTTATAGTAACTCAGATTCATGGCTTCAATCAAAATGGTTGTGGTTACATCTTGTTGAGATATATAGTTTCAACCATTTTACTTGAAGCCCATGTTTCTCGCATTAAACTAGCATTTTTGACTCACATTAAGATATTTTTTAAAGATAATAACAACTTTTATTTCTTTGTACGTAATTATCAGTAACTGTTAGCTAATTCTTTCCACGTCAAACAAACACAGCAGTTCGCTTTGAAAACATCAAGATTTACTTATGAAAGATAAACGAAAATGTAACAATTGAAAATAGTTGAAAACATTGTAGCAAAAGGTAGAAATTGCTCATCATGAAATAATTTCTTTATTGGTCACAATGTTTCCAATAGTCATCTGCTCCAGAGACATCAAAATTGTGATAACATGTGAGAAAGGTTAATCACCAGAACACAAGTTTAGAATTAGTATGACAAGACAGGTTGTTCCTCTGTCCTTAGCATAAGCATAGTTTAATGGATTTGATCATTTGTACATCAGGCCTCTGGAAAACCGAAAATTCGCCGGTCTGGACCGATTTTTAACTCGTCTGACCGATTTCAATCTTAAAACTTGTAAAAAAATCTGTCCAGATATTTTTTATAAATCTCACCTATGCTATATGTCACTTTGTAAACGAGAACACAATCACCTGTAAACCTTCGAGAGAGTCACTTACTGTGACATAAACAAGATTATCTATCCAATTAACTTTGCCATTCTTGTAATCTAATGGATAATGGTTAGGGTAATGGTTTCAGACATCTGATTGGCTGTTAGGGTTTTAGAGAATTTTTGTAAACGTAAACTTTGTAACCTTTCAAGATGGTGACAGTGGCATGGAAAAAGAGATACATGTATTTACGAGACGTTTTGTAAAAATAAATTATACTGTAGGAATTATATCAATCATGGTAATTCCAAAACAACAAAGTCATTTTTTTTGGTAAATGGTTTATTTTTATCTAGACAAAATAACGTGTGTACAAATAGAACAGTAGAAAGAGAATTGTATATTCTGTGAGTGACCAATCATTTTCTATGAGGGGGGGGGGGGGGGGGGGGGGTAAAAAGTTCAGCTGACCGATTGAGATTTCAAAATTTCCAGAGTCTTGTGTATATGTATATTATGGTCACTAGGTCACATTTTAGATAGAAAACCTTGTGAACACATTATAGGCCACAATTTCATCCAATTTCATTTTAAAAATCATCAGAGCATTAATTTACATCAAATTCCAGTCAAGTTGCGATGTTAATTTCTAGAAAAACTTGTGAGCTGGTATACTTATGTGGTCCAAGCGGTCTTTTACACATTATTTGCTTGAATAGAAAAAAATTAGAGCGATGGTACACACCCTGGCATCAGGTCACACCTTGGTTAAGATTTTGCATGCAAGTACCTATATAACCCCATGGCTCAGGTACTACTAGATTGATTGCATTGAAACTTTCTACACTATTCCCAACTAACACACCTATAATATAAATAATCAAGTTCGGTAACTCTATCCTGCACATAATGCAAAATTTGACCCTTTTTGACTTGGAAACAGTTTTGTGTGCAACTACATTAATAGTCCTTATCTCAGTGTCTACTGGATGCATTGCTTTGAAACATTATACAGCCCTTTCAAACTATCACACCTATGTAAACAATCAAGAAAGCTAACTCTATCGGGATATAGTATAATTTTTGACCTTTTGTGGTTAAAGTCCTGCTTGCAACTTCAATAGAGTCAATGTCTCAGTAACTTCTTATTTATTACATTGAAACTTTTAACAATTTTTTAGCAAGTCCCAATAAATTGCATATCCCACCAACCACTCAATGTGTTTGGTTAATACATAAAATAATGTACCACTGTCAACAGACACTCTATTTTTGGAAAGTATTGTAACTCCTGCATAATATTACACAAATTAATTGAAAATTTACACAAATCTTAGCTCGCATCCTTCTTGTTTATTACCACATTGTTACCTATATGTTTCACTCACAACTTTCAATCTTTGAACTTATAAGGGGTGTTATAGTCGAGCGCACTGTCTTAAGCGCAGCTATTGTTATGTTAGCAGGGGATCCCAATTCAACTAATTAACCCTTTCCCTCATATAGACATTTTCTGACATCTCTGCAGCAGACGGCTTTTTGAAAACCTAGTGACAAAAGAAGAAATTGCTCAAAACGAGCAATTTCTCTTTTTACCACAATGTTTTCCACTTTTAGTCATGAGTTATCCAATCAATTATAAAGATTTTTTATTGTTTGACAAAATATGTTCAAAGTCGTCTGATGCAGAATTGTTGTATGAGGGAAAGGGTTAACTTTTTATTGATAGTAGTGAGACTATTTAGTATGCTTATATTGTATAGGAGACAGAAACTGCACTCAAACAGATGGCTACGAAACTTCATGGTCAAGAAAAAGAAAGTCTTATATCCGAAGATAAAGAACGAGGTAATTATTCACACTTAACTAAAGTAATCATCATTTTAGTGAATACTTGGTCAATGATTTGTTAAAAAATATTTATCCTAAATCAAAGAAAGTCCTATAGCTAAAACTTTCAAAATATAAAGGAAAAGAACTTGTATTAGCAGGTTGACACAAAGGGATCACTTTTCTGTCTGTCTGGACACAATTGGTCCTTCAAACAATTTTGTTTATGAAGATTAATATTTGGTTTGTAGGTTTATAATAACATTTTAGTCACAAATTAGCCTTGGGTGAAATGTAAATTTGCTTTGATATTTTACCTGGTATAGTTATTAATAAGTCTGCCCTATTTTATCAGGTGAAGACAGTGATGAGAGTGAGGAGGAAAGTGATGATGATGATGATGAAGGTGAGGGATTGGGTAATAATAGACCATCAGCTAGGAGAAATAGACCTGACGGTAGGTCTAGATCCATTTCAAATTGATTCCTGAATAACTTTGGTTCAAATGTTAACAAAAATATTTCATGGTGTTTATAGAATACAATCCATATGATTATTTACTGGCATCCACTTATATTTCTTGAACCATATAAATAAAGATAAAGAAAGATGTAGACATTTTAATTGTTCTTGACCGTTATCCGCATACAACAAATCTGCAACAATCAATCTTCGAAAACATACTTGCAAAAATAAACAAAATCTGTATAAATTAAGAAACATTTATTGGTCAATTATATAGAGTGGAAAATACTGGCAAAAGGAGATGCGTTCAAAAGATGTCTGTTATAGAGGCGTTTGCATGTTGAGAAGGGTGAAGCAACTTCAACTGTATATACAATTGGAATAATGAGTTGACCAAACAATTTTTAATGATCACTCTCTGTCCTTCGTTCGTCGTTAACTTTTAGCTTAAAACATCATCTCCTCCTAAACCACAGGGCCAATTTCAACCAAACTTCACAGGAATGTTCCTTTGGGGTACCTCATTCAAAATTGAACACATATTTAAATTACATTTAGAATTTTGGTGGCTGTGGGATCAGAAAGGGGGCAAAATGTTCAAACTTTCAAATTCTTCTTCTCTGAAACAGTTTGTCAGATTCCATTATAATTTAGTAGAAATTATCCTTGGGTGACCCTCTACATACATTGTACGAGCTATTTTGATTGATCCTGTATTTTATGCAAGTTATGGCCCTTTTTTTACTTTAATAGAAATTCTGGTTTAAGTTTTGCGTGCAACTAAATTAAGAATCCATATCTCAGTATTTACTTGATGCATTGCATTGAAACTTTCTACAACCCTACCCAACTATCACATTTATGTAGATTAATAAGTTAGATAACTCTATCCAGCAATTTATGCAAGTTATGATTCTTTTTTTACTTAGAAATTCTGGTTAAAGTTTTGCGTGCAACTATATTAAGAGACTATCTCTTAGTAACAACTTGATGCATTGCATTGAAACTTTCTACAACCCTTCCCAACCATCACACTTATGTAAACAATCAAGTATGATAACTCTATCCAGTATATTTTGCAATTTATGGCCCTTTTTTTAACTAGAAATTCTGGTTAAAGTTTTGCATGCAACTATATTAAAAGTCGATATCCTAGTATTTACTTTATGCATTGCTTTGAAACTTTATACAACCCTACCCAACTATCACACCTATGTTTATTTTCAAGTTAAATAACTCTATCCTGCATTTTATGCAAGTTATGGCCCTTTTTGGACTTATAAATTCTGGTTAAAGTTTTGCATGCAACTACATTAAGTGACCATATCTTAGTAATTACTTGATGCATTGCATTGACACTTTATACAGACCTTCCCAAACATCACACCTATGTAAACAATCAAGTACGATAACTCTTTCCATCATTTAATGCAAGTTATGGTCCTTTTTGGACTTAAACATTCAAACATTCTTGTTAAAGTTTTTCAACTACATTTAGAGTAATCTGAGTAACAACTTGAAGCATTGTATTGAAACATTATTCAACCTTTCCCAATTTCACAACTATATATTCAACCTTTACTGACCATTTACATAATTTATTCTGTTAAAAAAGATATGCTTTGTGGCATCAGAAAAGGGGTAAAAATGAACTTTTAGCTTCAAATGACATCTCCTAAACCATGGGACCAATATCTACCAAACTTCACAGAAATGTTTCTTTGGTGATCCTATTTCAAATTGTGCAAAGATTTAAAACCTTATTACAAATGGCCTTTACTGATAAGTTATTTATTAGCCACTCCTTGCGGTTTCATTTGCACTCCTGATCAAATTTTCCCAGATATTTGCAGTTAAATAATTGCTACTAATTTACTATCACTCAGGTGATTGATTTAGGGACTTCTTGGCCCTCTTGTCAAACAGTTATGACCAAGTTTGATTTTTCCGTAAATCGAAAACATAAACTATTTTTCACACATAAAACGGTTGATTTCTAGTCTGAATGAGTGTAATTCGTGTAAGCTGTGTTAATGATATCAGTGATTTCTTAGTAACTGTTTTGTATACTCCGGAAGCACATGTTACATTGAATGTTTGATGACAAAGGTCATTGAATGTTGATTGATGAAGGTCATTGTATGTTGGTTGACTAAGGTCATTGAAAGTTGGTAAAGAAAGGTCATTTATATTTCCAGCTGCTGGAGGTGAGAGGCGAGTCCAGGGCAACATGATGGGAGATATAAGCGAGGTAAGAACTCATTTTATTAAATACTGTGTAATTGAGATGCGCTCTGAGAAAACCAAATTAGTGTATACCATCACCAGAATGCATTGAATATATGCCATTGAGTTTAAATTCAATGTAAATGTGTATATGATGCACTGGAAACGATTGATTTGATCAGTGTTAGTATTTTGACCTTGTTTGAAAGTGAAAGTAGTGAATGTGAAACATTGGTTTTGTCCGGGCCTGATTTGGTAAATTTCCAAACTTAAAATTCTTCCACTCTGAATCTGTTTGTCGAATTTCCTTATAATTTTTTAGAAATGTTCCTTGAGTGACTCTCTAGAAAAGAATTCAAGCCATATTTATTAAGAATAGATGTAGTTGTGCTAAAATTTTAATCTCTGGCTCTTCTAAATGTTGACAGACAATGGATAATCTAAGGAAAATTCAATATTTTCAAGACTATCTTTAACCCTTTCCCAGACAACAAATCTGCAGCAGATAATTTTGATAACATCATGGCAAAAAAATGGAAACTATAAATAAAAGTATAAATATTGAATAAAGTTGTAAAAATTGTGGCAAAAGGCTAATTTGCTCAGCAATTTCTTTTGTCATGAAGTCTTTTTAAAATCTGCTGCAAATGCATGGAAAGGTGTCTCAAGATGGGAAACGGTAAAATCATTCTTAAGTTTGTAAATATTTTATATTCCTTTCTGCAGATATTTGAACATCGGTCAATTGTTTTTGTTGTGAACGACTACAGCAGCTTGTTTGTTTGTATTTAAACAGGAGACTGATGATTCCGATGAGTCTGATATAGGCCTGGATGATGATGATGATGATCAAGAAGATGACGATGAAGATGAAGATGATGAAATAGAAATGTCCACCAAAAAGCCACGGGGAAAACAGCCGAAACCAACAGACCTTGATGATAGTGATAATGACTTCTGATGAACTGTTCCCAATATGATAAACCCTTGTCCTGCTGACTTTGCAAAGCTTCTATTATCACCCAAGATTTTTAACAAATGTGTGCATATCAATTGAGCAGTCTGTGCTTAATAGTGACGCATGACCAATGTAAACCAAGGTTAGACTGCATGTACAAATGTGTGTATTCTCTTGGAGCAGTCTTTACTGAAATGTGACAAAGCAGACTAAAATTAGACTGCAGAAAAGTGCAAGTTGATCTTGGTCTTCATTCATTGCAAATGCTGTTTAAAGTCATGTATACCTTGATAAGCGAATGTTTTTTAAAGTAATGTATAACTTGATAAGCAACTGTTATTTAAAGTAATGTATAACTTGATAAGCAACTGTTATTTAAAGTAATGTATAACTTGATAAGCAACTGTTATTTAAAGTAATGTATAACTTGATAAGCAACTGTTATTTAAAGTCATACAACAGGATAAGGGTTAATTTTGTATTTATTTATCAAATCAATGCATCCGTCCTGTAGTACCAATACTGCAAAATAACATTACAAAACATATTTATGATGAAAAATAAAATTAGTCAGTTTTGTACAAAATATGTTGTTGTTATTTCTCTCAATAGTTATTAATCTTAGGACTGGATTGGTTCTAAAAGATGGTGTTACTCAACGTATGTTACACTATGTCAAACACGTTCTTATGTTAGTTGGAGAAGCAATTCCCCAAGTGCACTTTTTATCTGATTAAAACATCATGATTGGAAAGAAATTCTCCAAATATGAGGGTTTTTGTAGGAAATACAGGCAAACTTGTCTTAGGCAGCCACCCAAGGAAGAGTAGCTCAGTCTGTAGTTACGCTGGCTGTCAATCCAGGGGTTGTCAGTTCAAATCACAGCTCAAACAACATTCTTATCGACGTTTGACAAAAGTCACTGTGACATTCGTCTTTCACCAATGGGCTGTTTAACAGTCTATGTGGAAAAGCAGCCAGTTGCTTGGAAAGAATGTTGTGTTGTGTACTGGTGTGGGGAAACCAGGAAACGCATGAGTAGGTGAACTGGTCGCCGTGATATACTTGATTTTTGTTTGAAAACGGCGTTAAACCCTAATCAATCAATTAATACAAGCCAAATTAAGATGAAAATGTTGTTTTTAGCTCACCTGTGCACGAAGTGCTCAAGGTAAGTTATTGTGATCGCCCTATGTCCGGCGTCCGTCAACATTTTCTCCTCTGTAACCGGTGGGTCAACTGGGATGAAACTTCACAGAAAGCATCCTCTCAATGTCCTCACCAGAATTCCTTAAAATTGTTGGGATCCATGCAGAATTCTTGTTTCCATGGCAACGAAATGAAAAAAACTTCAAAAATCTTTTTCTCCCAAACTGGTTGGCAGATTTTCAAATAATTTTGTAGAAATGTTCCTTGGATGACCCTCTATCAGATTCCTTCAAGCCATGTTGATTGGTCGAAAAACATG
Source organism: Serripes groenlandicus (assembly GCA_031761405.1). Taxonomy (NCBI): domain Eukaryota; kingdom Metazoa; phylum Mollusca; class Bivalvia; order Cardiida; family Cardiidae; genus Serripes; species Serripes groenlandicus. The sequence goes on from JASEVX010000004.1 coordinate 42,701,260, forward strand.
GCCGCCAGGGGGGCGGGGCTATTTTGCCTTATATGGCTTAAGTGAAAACTTAAAAAATATTCTCCTCCGAAAGTGTCGGGCCGATTTTCAAATAATTTTGTAGAAATGTTCCTTGGATGACCCTCTATCAGATTCCTTCAAGCCATGTTGATTGGTCGAAAAACATGGCTGCCGGGGGGGGGCTATTTTGCCTTATATGGCTATAGTGCAAACTTAAAAAATCTTCTTCTCCAAAAGTGTCAGGCCGATTTTCAAATAATTTTGTAGAAATGTTCCTTGGATGATCCTCTATCAGATTTCTTCAAGCCATGTTGATTGGTAAAAAACATGGCCGCCAGGGGACGGGGCTATTTTGCCTTTTATGGCTATAGTGAAAACTTAAAAAAACTTCTCCTCCATAAGTGTCAGGCCGATTTTCACATAATTTTGTAGAAATGTTCTTTGGGTGACCCTCTATCAGATTCCTTCAAGCCATGTTGATTGGTCGAAAAACATGGCCGTCAGGGGGGGCGGGGCTATTTTGCCTTGTATGGCCAAAGTGAAAACTTAAAAAATCTTTAACATCTTCTTCTCAGTAACCAGTGGGTCAATTGGGATGAAACTTCACAGAAAGCATCCTCTCAATGACCTCACCAGAATTCCTTCAATTTTTTGGGATCCATGCAGAATTCTGGTTTCCATGGCAACGAAATGAAAAAAACTTCAAAATTCTTTTTCTCCCAAACTGGTTGGCAGATTTTCAAATAATTTTGTAGAAATGTTCCTTGGATGACCCTCTATCAGATTCCTTCAAGCCATGTTGATTGGTCGAAAAACATGGCCGCCAGGGGGGCGGGGCTATTTTGCCTTATATGGCTTAAGTGAAAACTTAAAAAATATTCTCCTCCGAAAGTGTCGGGCCGATTTTCAAATAATTTTGTAGAAATGTTCCTTGGATGACCCTCTATCAGATTCCTTCAAGCCATGTTGATTGGTCGAAAAACATGGCTGCCATGGGGAGGGGGGGCTATTTTGCCTTATATGGCTATAGTGCAAACTTAAAAAATCTTCTTCTCCAAAAGTGTCAGGCCGATTTTCAAATAATTTTGTAGAAATGTTCCTTGGATGATCCTCTATCAGATTCCTTCAAGCCATGTTGATTGGTAAAAAACATGGCCGCCAGGCGGCGGGGCTATTTTGCCTTTTATGGCTATAGTGAAAACTTAAAAAAACTTCTCCTCCATAAGTGTCAGGCCGATTTTCACATAATTTTGTAGAAATGTTCTTTGGGTGACCCTCTATCAGATTCCTTCAAGCCATGTTGATTGGTCGAAAAACATGGCCGTCAGGGGGGGCGGGGCTATTTTGCCTTGTATGGCCAAAGTGAAAACTTAAAAAATCTTTAACATCTTCTCCTCAGTAACCAGTGGGTCAATTGGGATGAAACTTCACAGAAAGCATCCTCTCAATGACCTCACCAGAATTCCTTCAAATTTTTGGGATCCATGCAGAATTCTGGTTTCCATGGCAACGAAACGAAAAAAACTTCAAAATTCTTCTTCTCTCAAACTGGTTGGCAGATTTTGAAATTATTTTGTAGAAATGTTCCTTGGGTGACTCTCTATCAGATTCCTTGAAGCCATGTTGATTGGTCAAAAAACATGGCCGCCAGGGGGGGCGGGGCTTTTTTGCCTTATATGGCTATAGTGAAAACTTAAAAAATCTTCTCCTCCGAAAGTGTCATTATTTTTCAAATAATTTTGTAGAAATGTTCCTTAAGTGACCCACTATCAGATTTGTTCAAGCCATGTTGATTGGTCGAAAAACATGGCCGCCAGTGGACAGGGTTATTTTGGCTTATATGGCTATAGTGAAAACTTAAAAAATCTTCTTCTTCAAAACTGGATGGCAGATTTTCAAAACTTTTTGTAGAAATGTTTCTTGTATGACCCTCTATCAGATTCCTTCAAGCTGTGTTGATTGGTAAAAAAACATGGCCGCCAGGGGGGGTGGGGCTATTTTGCCTTATATGGCTATAGTGAAAACTTAAAAAATCGTCTTCTCTAAAAGTGTTAGGCCGATTTTGTAGAAATGTTCCTTAAGTGACCCACTTTCAGATTCCTTCAAGCCATGTTGATTGGTCGAAAAACATGGCCGCCAGTGGGCAAGGCTATCAAAGTTGATTGGTTGGCTTATAAAGCTAAAGTGAAAAAAAATAATCAGGTGAGCGATCCAGGGCCATCATGGCCCTCTTGTTGTTAATCTTAAAATGGCTGCAAAACAGAGGTGACTTCTAACACAAGTTTGACTGTATAACTTGTTTTCTATTCACATGTACAAAATTATAACTTGTTTTCTATTCACATGTTCAAAATATATACATTTTATGAAGGATTAATATGTCCTGTAAAGCTGCTGAAAGATTTAAATACTGAATGATTGATGTATTTTTAGCTTGACTATTCGAAGAATAAGGGGAGCTATTGTAGTCGCCGTCGGCGTTGGTTAAAGTTTTTGTGCAAGCTAGCATTTACCCTTATAACTTACATACTTACAACTTCATAGCAAGTTGGTGATGCCTACACAGTTTGGAGTCAGTAGGTCAAAGGTCAAGGTCACTGTAACTTTCTAAATAGAAACAGTTCACAGTTAAAGTTTTTGTGCAAGCTAGCATTTACCCTTATAACTAACATACGCCTAGGCCTATGGTCTTTAAACTTTGTATGGACATTCTTCATAGCAAGTTGGTGATGCCTATACACTTTGGAGTCAGTAGGTAAAGGTCAAGGTCACTGTGACCTTTTTTGTAAAGAAACAGTTAATGGTTTAAGTTTTTGTGAAAGCTAGCATTTATCCTTATAACTTACATACGCCTAGGCCTGTGATCTTCAAACTTGGTATGGACATACATCATAGCAAGTTGGTAATGCCTAGAGAGTTTGGAGTTAATAGGTCAAAAGTCAAGTTCACTGTGACCTTCAATACAGAAACATTCCTTGCTTTAAAACTACTGATTGCTTAGGCCTATGACCCTGAAACTTAGTTTGGGTAATGGTCATGATCAGCACTTGACTGAAACAGGTCATGGGATCATAAGGTCAAAGGTCAAGGTCACTTTGACCTTTAACGAAAAAAACACTAGTTTTTGCAATAACTTTTGAACTAGTTGCATATGGTGCAAATTGTTGCCCTATGGTTAAAGGTTTGCGTGCAACTACATTAAGAGTCCATATCTTAGTAACTACTTGATACATTCCATTGAAACGTTATACAACCCTTCCCAACCATCACACCTATGAAAATAATCAAGTTAAATAACTCTATCCTGCATATAATGCAAATTATCACCCTTTAAGACATTGTGGTTAATTTTTAGCATGCAACTACATTAGAGTTCATTATCTCGGTAATCAAATAAGCGGTGGAATAGTCGAGCATGCTGTCCTCCGACAGCTCTTGTTTTACCTTCTTGTGACAATCATAACATCGAGTACTTAGGCATGGCATATTTCTAGACTAGTACTGGTCATCACTCGGCGATCACGAATATATCGACTGTAGCCATACAATAACAGAAATATTGCTGTAATTTTAAAATTGTCTTAAATTGTAAGGAATTAAATACTTTTATTTACAGTTATAGACATTTAAAAGGAATTTTCAGGAAATAAGTTTGGTTACAGTATGGACCACGTCAAACGAATACCAACCTTCATGGCTTGGCGACCAGCTAAGATTTAGATCAGTGCACCTCAACGCAGTCAGATCAGGATCTTCATTCAATGTGTTATTTGTTCCATGCATAGAAACATGTTGGATAAATGACAAACTTTGAATTTGATTACATATACGTCATGAGCATATAATATCAAGCTGTCATATGGACTGCGTAATGAAGTTTCACAACTCTTATAAATGTTATAAATCATTAGGCAAAATAAGGTTTGCCACGGTGAACAAAGTTCCATGCAAGATTGAAGAAAGGATAACCGTGTGTATTCTTTACAAGCTCATTGAACTTCATTGTACGTTTATTGGATCTGACTATCATGCATAAAGGGTCGTTTTGACCTAATACACTTAACTACTTATAAGCACGTGCTCGGTGTTTATGTCCAATGCAATTGCATGATACAACAAAAGTCCGTGCTATACAATCAGAACACTCGACAATTACCGTTTTTAGCTCGCCAGTACGAAGTACAGGGGAGCTTATGTGTTACCCCCGGCGTCGGCACCGGCGGCGTCGGCGTCGGCGGTGGCGTAGACACCTAGGTTTAAGGTTTGTGTTTAAGGTTTTCATTTGGGTTTTAAGGGTTTATACCTTTAGGAACCATTTGTCATCCATCTACGCACACCACTACACCCGTCCTGACCCTGGGTGAAGGTCAAGATCATTTCTACTTGGTTCTACTTGGTTCAGTTACAAGGTTTAAGGTTTGCGTTTAACGTTTAACATATCACTCTGCATTCACTATTATGACATTGATTGCTTTCATATTTAGTTTATACATTTAGGAAGTATTGGTCATCCATCTACGCACACCACTACACCCGTTCTGACCCTGGGTCAAGGTCAAGGTCATTTCTACTTGGTTCAGTTACAAGGTTTAAGGTTTGCGTTTAACGTTTAACATATCAATCTGCAGTCACTATTATGACATTGATTGCTTTCATATTTAGTTTATACATTTAGGAACTATTGGTCATCAATCTGCGCACACCACTACACCCGTCCTGCACCTGGGTCAAGGTCAAGGTCATTTCTACTTGGTTCAGTTACAAGGTTTAAGGTTTGCGTTTAACGTTTAACATATCACTCTGCATTCACTATTATGACATTGATTGCTTTCATATTTAGTTTATACATTTAGGAACTATTGGTCCATCTACGCACCCCACTACACCCGTCCTGACCCTGGGTCAAGGTCAAGTTATATCAGAGTTATTGCCCCTTTTCTGTCAAAAAATCTAACTTTTTTGTCACGTTTTCAAATAACTTTTTTTCTACTCAAAGGATTAGATTGAAACTTCTGACAAATGTTTATATCAATGTGTGTGATTGGTTCACAAAAGGGGGATAATCCAAATAATTTTAAATCAAAGTTATTGCCCCTTTTCTGTCAAAAAATTAAATTTTCAAATAACTTTTTTTCTACCCGAAGGATTGGATTGAAACTTCTGACAAATGTTACTTTTTTTTTTATTCGACGTCTGTCTGTCTATTTTTTTTTTTATCCGGCGTCTGTCTGTCTGTCTGTCTGTCCGTCACACTTTTTTCGTCACGTTTTCAAATAACTTTTGTTCTACTCAAAGGATTAGATTGAAACTTCTGACAAATGTTTTTATCAATGTGTGTGATTGGTTCACAAAAGGGCGATAATCCAAATAATTTTATATCAGAGTTTTTGCCCCTTTTCTGTCAAAAATTTAAATTTTCAAATTACCTTTTTTCTACTCAAAGGATTGGATTGAAACTTCTGACAAATGTTTATATCAATGTGTATGATGGGTTCACAAAAAGGGGGATAATCCAAATATTTTTATATCAGAGTTATTGGCCCTTTTCTTTCAAAAATTTAATCTGCTCAAAGGATTGGATTGAAACTTCTGACAAATGCTTATATCAATGTGTATGATGGGTTCACAAAAGGGGGATAATCCAAATATTTTTATATCAGAGTTATTGCCCCTTTTCTGTCAAATATTCAAATTACTTTTTTTCTGCTCAAAGGATTGGATTGAAACTTCTCACAAATGTTTATATCAATTTTTGTGATGGGTTCACAAAAGGGGGATAATCCAAATATTTTTTATATCAGAGTTATTGCCCCTTTTCTATCAAAAATTAAAATTTTCTGACAAGGCGCCGGCAGGTGACACACGTGCTCCGGGGAGCACTCCATTCTAGTTGAACTTAGAATTTTTGTCAAAAGTATTGAAAAGGTGTATTATCTTGCAATAGGTGATACTGTGCGACTTTACCTAATACTTTAACTGTTCTGAAGTAGGCCCTGATATACGATGGCCCTGATAGGCGAGCTATATTGTCCTCCGACAACTCTTGTTATATCGTTTATTTATAGGGGTTATCTTACCTGTGAAATTGGTAGAATTGCGATAGCAAGGCTACCATACTTTCAGATATAGTTTTGAAATCACGTGATGTAAATGACTGAGAACATAAAATTCTACCAAATTCACACGCACAAAAATAGTGCAAACAAATTTTGATTGAATTACGAAAAGAAAATCCACTTATTTTAGGTAACCGAATACGATTACAAGTCTCTGAATGTGTAATATAGGATAAGGATATCCGATATCAATCTTTACCCACATACAGATCCTTCTGCAGCAGACGACTTTTAGTTTAGTGTGACAAATAAGAAATTGGGCAGTGTATTTAATTTCTACGGTGAAATTGCTGCGGCATCAGAAAGGGTGGAATTTGCCCCACTCTTTTAGAAATGTTCTCCTCTGAATTAGCTTGTCTGATACCAATATAATTTGGTATAATGTTATCATTGAATAACTCTACACATTATAGTCATATTGATTAGTTGTTAAACACGGCAATCAGGCGGCATAATAAAAGGGTCAAAATGACAAATTTTTAAACTATTTTAATTCATCAAAACTGTTCATTCATTGACTCTCTATATGTTTTAACTCTTATTGATTAATTAAAAGTCGTAGAAACCAGGTTGCATCTCAAAAGGGGGAAATTAGCATTTAATAACATCTCATCCTTATCCACTGGACAAAAACAAAAGGAATGATCTGTTGGCGGTCGTTTTCTTTATTATGTTCAAAAATATGTGTAGAACTCTTGTTTGTGCGGTATCTGAGAAAGGGAGTAAAATGCACACTTTTAAAAAAAATTGTCCGATTCCAAGGTTATTTAGTAAAAATAATCCTTCAGAAACTCTACAGAGTTCAAGCCATATTCATTGCTTGCTAAAAGAGGATCGAGACGGCATTAGAAAAGGGCAACATTACAACATTTTAAAACTCTATTCTTATAAAAGTGCTTGTCTTATTTGTTCCCTCAGTGACCCCCTCTTCATAATTACGTACGCCATAGTGATTGGTTGAAAGACATAGTAACCAGACGGCATCAGAAAAGGAGCAAAATGACAAAACTTAATGGTTCTTTTTCTATTCAAGTTTGTGTCTGATTTCAGGATACATTTTTAATTTTTTCAAGCCATATTGATTGGTTTGAAAAGATAGCTGCCATGCTGGATCATAATAGGGATTAAACTTTTAGCTTTAAACAAAATTTCCTCCCAAACCATTGGACTGATATCAACCAAACTTCACGGGAATGTTACGTTGGTTGTTCTCTTACAGACTGTTCAAAGATTTAATATCGTAACAAATTTCCTTTATTGACAAGTTTCATTTACAGTGTCCACTCCGAGCAGTTTCATTCACGCTCTTGATTAAATTTTCTCCGATATTTGCAGTTACACATATGCTACATAGCTTTCAATCAGGTGATCGATTCGGGGCCACGCTTTCCATCTGTTTTGGAGATGCAAAACTCTTTTTTACATTATTACATTGTTTTTGGTTACGGCCTTTTTAGCTCGACTATTCAAAGAATATGAGAGCTATTACAGTCACTTGTGCGTCGGCGTCGGCGTTGCAACTTTGGTTAAAGTTTTGCATACAAGGCGGGTTTCTTCACAAACCACAGATGCTATTGCTTTTAAACTTCACACACTTATTGGACATCATCTAATGATCTTGCAGGACAAGTCCCAAAACGCTACATCAGATTTTGATACAGTTATGCCCTTATTTGGACTTAGAAATGTTGGTTAACGTTTTGCATACAAGGCTTTTTCTCACAAACCACAGAAGCTATTACTTTGAAACTTCACACACTTATTGGTCATCATCAAATGACCTTGCAGGACAAGTCCCAAAACTCTACATAATATTTTGACACAATTATGCCCGTTTTTGGACTTAGAACTGTTGGTTAAAGTTTTGCATGCAATGCTTTTCCTCACAAACAACATATGCTTTTGCTTTAAAACTTCACACACATATTGGACATGATCAATTGATCTTGCAGGACAAGTCCCGAAACTGTACATCAGATTTTAAGACAATTATGCCCCTTTTTCGACTTAGAAATGTTACCGATACAGGTGCGCCAACACAAAATCCATGATAACAACATCATTTCAAATAATTGAGTGACCATTTTTACGCAGTTGTTATTATAAAAGTAAAGGTCACAATAAAATACAATTGAAAAAGTGCGTTTCAATTGACCTTTAAAGTTTTGTATGCTAGCCTTTTTCTCACAAACCGAAGATGCTATCTATTACTTTGAAACTTCACACACTTATATGACATTATCAAATGACCCTGCAGGACAAGTCCCAAAAACTCTATATCAGATGTTGACGCAATTATGACCCTTTTTGGACTTAGAAAGTCTGTATTAAGTTTTGCATGCAAGGCTTTTTTTTTACAAACCACAGAAGCTATTGCTTTGAAACTGTACACACTTATTGGACATCATTAATTTGAAATGTTGGCTAAATTTTGCATGCAAGATACTATCATGGACATATCTCAGTAATCACTAATGATATTGACTTGAAATTTCATTAATGTCTTCAGGGGTGTCAGACAGTCAAATTAGATAACTCTTGTATGAATGCAGTACAAATCATGGCCCTTGTTTGACTTTGACAATTTGGTTAAAGTGTGGCATGCTAAGTACTATCATGCACATATCTCATTAACCAGTTTACTATAGAATCAAATGGACAATAGTCGAGCATGCTGTCTTATGGACAGCTCTTGTTATATTAATCGGTTCATTTGTATACACAAGCTTGCAATCACTTTTGTTTAACATACACGTACAGTAAAATGTAATACTGGAGATGAAAAACCAGAAAATAATTCAAAACAAAACCGTTTTGGCAGATTACACTTCTAAGTTATCATTGAAAACATTAATATATTGCAAACTCCGAATGCATCAGTTGGTTCAGTACAGTCAATGAATAGGAAGACACTGCACTGTCATGAGTGTTCCCGGTGGGATTTCCGTAGAGCTATTGGGATATATGATAATTGAAAAAGTAATATGTGGACCGAATGATATATTCGGTGTTGGAGTCAATTAATTTTCACAAGACCAACAAGAATTTATGATCTTGGAAATATTTCATTCATTGCTTGTCTGTCATGGTTGGGATTTATAAGATAAATATTTCTATATGCATTTCCTCTTAACCCTTTTCCACCTGCATTTTGACGCAGTATCAGCAGACGACTTTTGAAAACATTGTGGCCACAGGTGAAATTGCTCATGATGAGCAATTTCTCCTTTGACGACAATGTTTTCAACTTTATTTAACAATTAATGTATCTTTAATGGAGATTTTTTTAGGTTTTTGTCACTATGTTTTCAAAGTCGTCTGCTGCAGATTTGTTGTATGTGGGAAAGGGTTAACCGATCACTATTCTACCTTAAGTACTTTCAGTACTTGTATACTGTTAGATTTGGTGAGCGTTAATTGGATTGACCGACACAAAGGTCAATCTGAGACGACCTGTATGGGGTTATCATCATATCTATATACGAGCTAGCGAAGTTTAGGTCTGGTTTTAATGAGACTGTAGTCTGAACAATCTCCAATGTTAAATTGCAAACATCTTTAAACAGAAATATCGCCAACAATCTGCATTAATAACAAAAATGAATCATACAAAAATATATTATAGTATCAACACGCAAAATGCAATGAAAACCTCTGGTGGTTCCAACACCTCCAGCTCCTACATGTCTTTATTTGCGCAAAGGTCAGGAGAAGGTCAATATTGTTGAGTAGTACTGAAAAACAATTGAGATTTAACGTTTACGTGTTTGTTAGTCTAATACGTCATGTCACGCGACCATCTTACTTTGATGCTAGATTGAAATATACGTCACAATTAAAAAGATGATAACTGATAACAAATGCTTTTCTCTTTTAACCCAGCGAAACGGTTGTTCAAGCCTTGTACAGAAGACGACATTTAAAAATAATGTGAGAAAAGTGAAAAAATACTCCGAACGAACGATGTTTCCTTTTCTCACAATGTATAAAAGTGAATCTTCCAATTTTCCAGATATCAAATTTCCCACTTCAATTGTTCAAAGCAAAATACACTGGGAAAAACATATCAATCGATTGACGAAGCCACGGTGAACTACCAACTGTAAGTGATGGTGCCACGGTGAACTACCAACTGTATGTGATGGAGCCACGGTGAACTACCAACTGTATGTGATGGAGCCACGGTGAACTACCAACTGTATGTGATGGAGCCACGGTGAACTACCAACTGTATGTGATGGTGCCACGGTGAACTACCAACTGTAAGTGATGGTGCCACGGTGAACTACCAACTGTATGTGATGGAGCCACGGTGAACTACCAACTGTAAGTGATGGTGCCACGGTGAACTACCAACTGTAAGTGATGGTGCCACGGTGAACTACCAACTGTATGTGATGGTGGCACGGTGAACTACCAACTGTATGTCATGGAGCAACAGTGAACTACTAACTGTATGTCATGGTGCCACGGTGAGCTACCAACTGTATGTGATGGTGCCACGGTGAGCTACCAACTGTATGTGATGGAACCACGGTGAACTACCAACTGTATGTGATGGTGCCACGTTGAACTACCAACTGTATGTCATGGAGCAACGGTGAACTACCAACTGTATGTGATGGTGCCACGATGAGCTACCAACTGTATGTGATGGTGCCACGGTGAGCTACCAAC